>CM038215.1:16912282-16954051 GCA_021442155.1 Cymbidium sinense
GTGAGAGTTTCCTTCCATGAAGTATCCATATGGGAGGAACTAAAGAACTCCTGGACAGCGGCGATGGCGTCGGTCTTCACACAAGTCCAAAATGTCAGTAAAGGAAGGGGTGATCCCATCCAGCCACAGGGGCAGTGGCCCCATGGGCGCCGACCTCCCAGACCTCCTGTCGAAACAAGGGCATCAAGAAGAGGGGAAGCAAGAGTGGGTACCTACCGCTCAGAAGGTAAGGAGGGCCAGCTGTCAAGGGAGACAGCCCCCTCAACCCATTTCTGTTGAAAGAAAGTGGTGAAGGCTATAGAAATGTCCTCCGAGCTATCAAGTAGTTTACCATCATCCATCAAGACACCACTAACCCTGTTAGTGTGATGTCGGGAGGAAGCAACGGTGTGGAAGAAGTGAGTGTTCCCATCACCCTGCTGCAACCATCTAGCTTTTCCCTCTGTTTCCACCATGTGTTAAGCCTGGCCAAAGTGGAGTTAAGCTCAACCACCTTGGAATGAAGCTCACCATCCTGTGCTGAAGTAAGGCCCTCATCAGTGCACTCTGCAATCTGAAGAGTGGCAATATCCTTCTCCAGCTTCCCCTTGAGCAAATGGAGGTTCTTCAACATGTTTCTACTCCAGTAGAAGAGTGCCCTAGAGTGCGGCATCTCTTCCTCTGAAGCACAGCTACTTTGGTGCCAAAGTCCTCCTTAGTCCACTTTTGCCACACAATCTTCCAAGCCATCAGGTAGGACAGCCAAGTATCCTCAAAATGGAGCCACCGCTGTGGTGGTGAGTAAGAGCCCGGGGCCACTGAAAGTAGGAGTGGGTAATGATCAGAAGCAATCCGAGGTAAGTGAAGTACCTTGGTGTCCCCAAGGATGTTAGAAGCCACTGAGTTGACCAAGACCCGATCAAGTTGAACCCAGATCTTGCTCCTCCCCTCTTTGTTATTGGTCCAAGTAAACCTTGGGCCAGAGAATTCTAACTCATGCAGGTCAGCAATCCTCATGCAGTCCTCCATCTCCTGAACAGCCTGAGAGTAGGTAAATCTCTTACCCCCTTTCTTGTTCTTACGAATCAATGTTGAAGTCATCAATGATAGAAGGAACACGTAGTTCCACATTATCCGATGTTACGCCAAAGCATCCTCCTACAGTGGTAAGCCTTGTTAGCATAAACCCAACCCAGTGTCCATTGGGAATTGTCAGCCATGCAAACCTTGCCCAGCACCAACTGATCTGAAAGAATCCTCCTACAGTGGTAAGCCTTGTTAGCATAAACCCAACCCAGTGTCCATTGGGAATTGTCAGCGATGCAAACCTTGCCCAGCTCAAAATATCCTGACGCCATAAAATAATCATACCTCCAGAGTTTCCTATCGAAGGATGACAGAGGAAATGCCAGTTGCTCCCAGCTAGCTTGTCCACTTCCTAGTTAAGTGCTCAATTCTGGTTTCAACCACGCCAATGATACATATGTCATGGCCACCAATAAAGTGGCGTAGGTAGTTGCCCGTGGTTTTCTTTCGGGCACCCCTATAGTTCCAGAAGAGGATGGAAGACATTAATCCACCATAGGGGATCCGTCCCCACCATCTGGTGGTATGAGTGGAGCCTTCTTCCATATCTTTGGGAGAGCCTCAACTTTTCCTAACTCATGCAATTCATTCTCAAGAAGGGTTTTAAAGGCCATCTTTGTACTACTACCACTCTTGCTGGCCTTCATCTTGGCCAGGATCCTCGATTTTGCCACAGAAGGAGTAGGAGATTTTGTAATACTAGTAGAGTGGAGGATCTTCTGAGGAAGATGTACCTGAGGTGTATGGAACTGATCAGAAGGTGGAAAAGTGGTCAAGGACCCAGGTTTGTGGCCACTCTCCCACCATCCTTACCCTTCAAAGAAGTCTGAGGGGGCTTGGTCTTCTTCTTCCTGGTAACCAGGACCCAGGGGCCATAATCATTAGGACCAGAGGTGGGGGGGCAACGATGTGTGTCAGAGTGACTCTCAAAGAGGTGGTACTGAGAAGTGTCACTCTCCAGCCTAGAGCCATACTCTTGTCCTTGGGGAGATCCTTGGAAGGATGCTTGTAGGTAGCCTGCATAGGAGGAGGAGGCTGGGGCTTTTTTGGTAGAGGGGCAGCAGTAGTGCTAGAAGCACTAGGACAAGAATCAATCTTGTGGCCCACCTTGCCACAAGCAAAGCACAGATGTGTAATACCTTTATATTCAATCGGCTAAAAGAACCTGCCTTGTCTTCCATTAATCCAGACTCCAGTAGGGAGTTTGTTGGAAAGATCCAACGATACACACTCTTGCATATACGGCCCGGTTGGTTGGATGATCCACCCACAAAAGTTCTCCAAAGAAAGAGGCAATCCTTGCAATGTTAGTGTTATCCCAATAGAGGAGAGGAAGATTAGAGAATCTTACCCAGATGGGGGAGGACAAGCCATGTAGGGACTTGGGGTTGAAGGTAGGAGACCATTTGTCAAGCCCAAGGACATTACTAGCAACAAACCATGGGCCATTCATCATAACAGCATCTCTGGCCTCCATAGTATCAAAGATACAAACAAAGCAGTCTGGGGCAACCATAACAAGCCTGAAGTTCCCCCATTGGCTCCATTTCTTTTGTAAGTCAGCATTGAGGAAGAAGAAGGAGATCCTCCTCCCTAAGATCTTTCCAACTAAAGCCCTTTCAAGCTTTATTTAATTGTCATTCACGGCCTTATCATCCAATCTAATGGTGGAGCCATCCTCCATAAAGGCTAAACTCTTGTCCACTGGTCCAAGTTTGATAAACTCCTTTCTCTTCCAAGGGTTATTTTGGGCAAGACCAGAATGGCCATCCATGTCTTTGTGGTTATTCCCATTGGAAGCTTTCGACCAAGGCTGCTTAGGAGTGACATTGTTGTCAAAAAGAGGATTTGAGGTAGCTTGAATTGGTCCCTTGGCCGAGCCATTGAAATTCCCCCAAAAAAACACATTCGGGTCTTTAGAGGCATTTCCACAAACACTTGTGCACTATAGCAAGGTGGTCCATGGGGATATCTTGGACCCCATCGAAGTGGGTGTCCAGCATATGCTATTCCAGAGAGATCATTCAAAGCAATAGTGGCTGAGGCCTCATCATTCACAGCAATATTCATAGGGTTAGAAAAACCTGCCTCAGTTTGCCCAGCAACTTGTCCTAGCTTGTCCCATGGTAAGGCTCCTTGCCATGCTCACAAACCATGTCATGGCGACAGCAGCGACGTCCCATAGGGCGGGCGGTCGCACCTCAGGCTCACCCATCGCTAATGGAAGGGTGCCGCCGCCCTAATTGCTCCCATGAGCGCTGCGCACCGCGTGCAATTCTTGCAAGTGGTGCGGCGCCATTTTGCCGAGTCTGCCCGGCCCATCTTCCGACGCGTGCCGCGGTCGACCTCCGCTTCCCTCTCACCCCGGCCGGCTCGGATCAAGAATGCGCGCATAGTCTACAGTGATTTCAAACCCATGCATAGAGTCTACAGTGACTCCTCCTCCGTCGAGTCTACTCCATCTTCCCAGAGTCTACGGTATCCATTTCATCCGTCACAGGTGTCTGGCGGCCGTCTCAGCCTTTCCATTAGCCATGCGAGTCTACGCGTCCATCCTGCGAGTGAAAATAGATCTTAAGCCTTCAAGAACCTCCAATCTTGCCAACTTTGCTCCACCATCGGACAACCAAGCCATTTGCAGGAAAGCTGATAACATCCATTCACTGAGAATGAATAATGGTCGATCTTGAGCTTTCAAGAATTCTTGATTTTGCCATCTTTGCTCCACCGTAGGCCGATCCAAGTGCCGCCCACATATCATCATGCTTAACCGAGAGCTTGCCATCCCTTGATTTGTTCTGGTGAGGAGACCTCGACCCCACCATGGAGAGAGAGAAAAGGAATTCCACACCCAAGAGAGTGGAAATGAGCAGATGTTTTGGGTTCCTTGAAAAGATGCATTTGCATTGATAATGAAAAAGGCGATTACAATTTATAAAGTTGCAAAAGAAAGCAAAAACTAGCTACTAACATGTTTCCTATTCTCCTCAAAAGCACAAAAGCGTGGAGGAATAGTGTGGTTATCTAAGTTATGCCATACAAAATCAAAAGCAAGTAGCTATATCTGCACAGGAAATTTCTATTGTTAGATCTTTGTGTGTAAGAAAAAATAACCTGGTGGAAGTTCTTCAAAAAGCTTATGTCAGGAGACTCAGGAGGCCGGTTCTGCCATATCTCACTATGAAGAGAGACCTTGAGGTGGTCCACTACCCCGATGTTATCCCCTTCAATGACAATGCCTCTGTATTCTGTCATCCAAGGCTCCATAATGTTTTGAGTGTAGAGCATGGCTGGTAATTCCACTATTGTGATATCCCAATGTTGAAAATAATGACCCATAGCTTTGATGAAGTTACCATTTTCATCCCTTAAGATCACAACAATACCAGCCGACCCATTAGAAAGTAAGGAGCCATCCACATTCGCCTTGATCCAACCAGGAGGGGGAGGACACCACAGAGTAGGTTTGATCATCCCATAGGGGTTGGGTGATGTCCCATTGCTTACGGAAGGGAAGGAGGATCGTGGGTGATGGATTAGAATGGAGGCGATAATAATTTTAGGGGTGCCATGGCGACCATGCATTTTAACATTACAGCCCTCCATACTTGGTAGAATAGGTCTGCGGTAGCATTTAGCCCAGACCTTACTTGGTTGCACATTCGAATGACTTGAAGGAGATCAGTCAAGTTGCTGAAAATAGGAATGGAGAACCCCCATTTTTCAAGAATCTGAATTATAGCATTGGTAAGGGTGCAATGGACAGCAATATGTTCAATATCTTCCTCGTGGTTGCATCCCCAGGTGCACAATGTGTTTTCTGTTAAGCCACGGTGAGCCAACCAACAATTGGTTGGTATAGCATGTTTGATGAGCCTCCACCAGAAAATTCTTTCCCTAGGGGGAAGTTTCAGCTTTGCAATTGGAAACTGATGCTTCATTTTCAGTAAGATACCTTGGTAAACTATGGGTGATGGTGGTTCCCAATGGGTTCTTGATGAGCTCGGGTTGATCGATGTTGGTTGGTCAGATTTGTATTTTGGAAATCGATCAGCCATAAGGTTGCCAAACAACACTTATAATTCCAACATTTGTTGGTTGTAATTAGATTGGCAATACTCCAATCTGCAGAAGTTTCCATGTTAAGGAAGGTAGGCCATTTGGCCAGCGGTAGATTAGCTATCCATGCAGCATTTGTGAAGTCAATATCCTCAGTGACAATACAATATATACTACTATCGTATAGTGTATTGTATAGCATAGTGTATAGTACATATATATACACTACACTATTTATATGATATGGTATACCAAAGATATTATATCATACTATACTTTTTATATATAGTATAGTATTGTATAGTATAGCGCAGTGTCATGTAGTGTATTGTAGTATAGTATATGTATAACATTGTATAGTATAACATTATAGTATACAATGTTATACTATATAGTGTAGTATGTAGTATGTCTATACTATGTAGTGTTATACTACACTATAATATTATATAACTATACTATATACACTATACATACAAATATACTATATACATGTTATACTATTATAGTATATTATATGGTACAATACACTATAATAGTGTGTTATAGTGTATAGTGTATTGTAGTATACTATATAGTATGTTCTTTGTTATGTCATACTATAATTTATGTTATATATATGTATAACTATGATTATACACTATAATATTGTTTTAATTCTGCCATGTATCTTATGCTACCTTGCCATACTTATATATATGGTGTCGTTGTAATATTATATGGCATATACACTTTTTATATGGTGTTATTGTATATGTGTATAATATACATATACTATATAATGGTGAAATGTGTATGCTACTACACATGTTATGTATAATATGGTTATGGATGTGGTGTATTTATATGTTATGTATATAATGTGGTGGTATAATGCACTACCTTCTTTATGTTATGGTTATGTACTACATATTACATGCTTTATATATATATGGTATGTTATAATATAATATATTATGCACTACATATTATGCTTATGCTGCACAGTATATGAGTTATGATATACTACTGCAACTAACATCTAGTATATAAACGCTGGTAATTGTATGATATAATGGTGTATGGTGTGGTCTATCTTTATCGGTATATATAACTATATATGGTATATATTATATGTTACTTACGCTATTGGTATATTATAGTATGCATACACCATACTATAATACACTTATGGTGTATAGTTAGTGTGTATATATATCATGAAGATTATGGTATAATATGTATATGTATATGCTTTATGCACTATATATGTTGTTGTGCTATACTTCATATACACTATGCGCACTACATTATGCGGATTGTTGATGTCACTACTTTCTATAATAATAGTAATATATTGTAATATCTGATTTTATGCTATACGTTATACGTACTACATATTATAACTCTATTACACTTTTATGCTATGCTATGCTACTGGTGCCACCTATAAACAATATGCTACACTAAAAATGGTATGGTATGGTTGGTGTTTCATATACTAAACTCAAACTATCGCATGGCATGGATATATGTGTAATATATCTATACGTATTGACACGCATAATCACACAATACTATAATTTTGGTATAATAATAATGTATATATATTAAATGTATTGATATAATATTACTATATATGTACTAATGTGTGGTTATTATAATAGTTAATATGGTGTTGGTAGATATGGTACTACATGCTACACTATGTTATTATAGTAATGGGTGTGGTAGATATTTATATTTATGGTACAATATGTATAAATATATATAATTATATGGTATTTAGAATTATGGTAGTGTTTATATTACATATTCACAAGTGTTGTATATAATATAGTGTATATAGTGTAGTATACTATGTGGTAATTATAACACTATCCACTACGCCCACTACTTAATCTGTACTATCTATGTGTATATATTTTTTGCATTGTATACTATTACTATATTATGTATTGTGTGGTATATATTAACACAATAATACTATTATGCAGTATATAGTATAGTGTAGTATATTGTATAGTGCTATGTATTTTATAGTATATAGTATATCGCATACCATACAATACTATACTATACAATATATAGTGTTTAGTGTATGTAGTGCAGAATTATTACTATGATGTCTAATATACATCATAGTAATAGTTCTATGGTTCTATATGTATGTAATTATATTATTGTGCTATTACTTTATATAAAATATAATATATTGTTATGTTGGCATATGTACTATCACTATGCTTATATGACTTCTACATAGACTACACCTATAAATACACACTTTATAGACATGGTGTGGTATGGTATATATATATATAATATGTATGGCATTATTTATGGTATCTATAACATATATGTATGTTATTATATTTACTACACTATATTATAATATTTGACAAATAATCAATTATTGTTATATTGGTGTTACATATGTGGGTAGAATTGTTTAAAGCTGCATTATGCTACAATGGTATATTATACTTTATTATGCATTAATAATATAATAATGCTATTATGGTAAATGTGAGTAATGGTTGGTGCATATGGTATGGTATGGTATGGTATAATTATTGCTACTTACTAAAATATGTTATATGGTATGTATTAATGGTATACAAACTATACAATATACATGTACTTTACACTTTACTATACCATATGGTATATATGTGGTTTGTATAGTTATGTGGTTATATATGGTATGTATGTATGTATAAAATTATGGTATAGATATAATTATCTTGAACACTTATCTATATATATATATTGCTATCTTTGCTATTTACTATTTACTTATGGCATTGTTCAATTTATGTATATTATGGTATAATATGGTATAGTATAATATGTGTGTGTATAGTTATGTTATTATGTATTGTATAGTATATATACCATGTAATACTATATATAATATACCATATAACACTACATATATATCATAATATATAGTATTCTACACTATACTATAATTTGTAGTAGTATTATACATTATGTATAGTATAGTTTAGTATGTAAATACTATAGTGCATTATGCTTATGTTTTGAGTATGTATGGTGTTGGGTGTAGTTTGGTGTTATACTATATGCACTTACACTTTATATATAGACTCTGAGAATTACTTCCATGGGTAATGTATATATGTATGGTAATTATGATTGTGCATGGCATTATAATATGGTTGAGTGTATAATTACCACTTTATCATGCTGTACACTATATATTAGTATTATGATAAATGGTATGGTATACTTGTACTTTTACTTTCTTTCATATACAATAACTTATATTGATTATGACAATAATATACTATATATTATATATGTGTGTTATATACTTATATGCTTATACTTATATTATTGTATATGGTATATATATATGGTAGTTAGTATGTATAATGTATATGATTGTTATAGTATATGGTATGGTGTGGTATGGTGTATTGTTATTGACTATCTTATGCTATATAGTAAATTATATAATGTATATAATGGTATAATATGTTATTCTATACTATCTTTATATATTATGTTACTATCTTTATATGGTGCACTGTTATATAATCTGATAGCTAACGCTATGCGCTATTTGTCTTGATATGTATAATAAATATTACTTTGCGTATATATATTATGGGTGTGGCATATTTATCTTATGCTATTTTGCATCTTATGGTATGGTGTATGCCTTGGTATATATGGTATGATGGTGTGTAATGAATGTGCACACCGCTAACTATGCTTATGCTTATTGCACTATCTTTCTTGGGATGGGTTATTTATATTATGGTGTGTTTGTATATTATGGATTATTTTATATTTATACTTTTTGTATATATATACCATTATGTTATGTTATAATATATTAATGAGCATATGGTGTGTGAGTGTATGGTATAAATTTATACTTGCACTACTACCCTTACATATAACGTGCTATATTTATTACACATACTTATACATGTATGGTATTATGGGTTGTGTGTATGTTTATTTATATATGGTGTATGTGTTGATTGTATATTATGACTATACTGCACATTATATTAATACTGCTATAATTCTGCTGGTATGGTGTTATTTGTGGTATATTTATGTATATAATACTTATACAATGCTACTATTTTATATGGTATTGCCACCCTTATCTAATAGTCAGTAATGTATGGTATGGTATATTTATGGTATATATTTTTATTTAACAATTGTGTAATACTGGTTATGATATTATATGTATAGTAATGAAATGATGTATGGGTCTATGCCACACTTTTGATGGTACATGCACTACATTATGTATCTTTGCACATTATGTACTTTATGTTACATATTATATACTATATTGGTGTGGTGTGTATATAATGCACTGCTACATACTTATAGTATGGTATGTTGTAGTAATATTATAATATATTATAATATGGTAATTTATATGGTGTATGTATGTATGTTATATATAAAATTATACGTGGTATATTGTGCAGTATGGTATATATGGTATATAATATATAATATGGTATATACACAACACCATACTATAATATACTATATACTATACTATACTATAGTATATTTAGTATAATATTGTAGAATATTATGTTGTATAATACTATGTAATACTACATACTATATATAGTATATACTATACTGTAAATAGTGGATATATAGTATATTATATATTATATTATGCTATATTATATATAGTATAATAAAGTATTGTATAGTATGTTATGTAGTGTTGTGTAGTGCATAGTGCAAAGTTGTGTATATAGTATATAATATATAATATGTAGTATAGTATAGTATATATAATATTGTATATTAATAGTGTAGTGTAGTATAATATAGTGTAGTATAGTAGTTTGTAATGTATGTATAGTGTTGTATAGAGTATAGTATAGTGTAGTATATAGTGTAGTATAGTGTAGTGAATAATATAATATAGTATATAGTATATTATATTATAGTATAGTATAGTATAATATAGTATAGTATAGTGTAGTGTGGTATATAGTATAGTATACTGTAGTATAGTGAAGTAAGAATAGTATAGTGTAGTATATTGCATAGCATATATTATAGTATAGTGTAGTCTATAGTATTATATAATATAGTATAGTCTAGTATAATATAGTATAGTATAGTATATATAGCATAGTATATTGTAGTACGTAGAATAGTAGATTGTAGTCTATAGAAACATATAGTATAGTATAGTAGTATATAATATAGTATAGTATACTATATAGTATAGTGTAGTATAATAGATAGTATAGTATTGTATAATATGATGTAGTATAGTTTAATATGTAGTATGTAGTATATTATATTATAGTACATAGTGTAGCATATATTATTATATAGTGTAGTGTATAGTATTGTATAGTATGTAGTATAGTATAATATAGTGTAGTATAATATAGTATAATATAGTATAGTATAGTAGAGTATAGTATAGTATATAGTATAGTATAGTCTATTATATAATTTAATATATTATATTGTATAGAATAATATTGTATAGTATAGTAGTACATAATATAGTATAGTATAGTATATAGTATAGTATAGTATAGTATATAGTATAGTATAGTATTAAATTTGTAGTATAGCATAGTATATAATATGTAGTATGTTGTATGTAGTATAATATAGAAATGTAATAGTGTATATATAGTATATGTGTAGTGTTTGATGTAGTTATAGTATAGTAATAGTAGTGTTTGATGTAGTTATAGTATAGTAATAGTATATAGTATAGTATATCATAGTATAGTATATAGCATATTATATAGTATATTATAGTATAGTATAGTATAGTATAGTATATAGTATAGTGTATAGTGTATAGTGTATATATAGTGTATAATATAGTTATAGTACAATAATAGTAGTGTATGTATAGCATATAGTATAATATATAGTGTTTAGTATTTAGTATTTAGTATATAGTATGTAGTAAGTAGTATAGTGTATAGTGTATAGTGTAGTTATAACATAATAATAGTATAGCATATTGTAGTTATATTATAAAAATAGTATAGTATTGTATAGTGTAGTATAGTATAGTATAGTATAGTATAGTATAGTATAGTATAGTATAGTATATTGTAGTGTAGTATATAGTATAATATAGTATAGTTTAGTTATAGTATAGTAATAATATAGTAAAGTAATTGTAATTATATTATAAATTATAATATAGTGTAGTATATAGTGTATGGTATATAGTATTATAATAGTGTAGTATAATATAGTATAATATATAGTATAGTGTAGTATATTGTATTGTATAGTGTAGTATATAGTTTATAATATAGTATATTATTGTGTAGTATATAATATAGTATATTATATAGTATAGTATTATATACTACGGTATAGTATAGTATAGTGTAGTATATAGTATAATATAATATAGTGTAGTGTTGTCTATAGTATAATATAGTGTAATATACAATGTAGCATATAGTATAGTATATTATCATATATTATAGTATACAATAGTATAGTGTAATATAGCATAATATAATATAGTATAGTGCAGTATAGTGTATAGTATAGTGTAGTATATATTATTGTATTGTGTAGTATATAGTATAGTATATAGTATAGTATAGTGCAGTGTATAGTATAGTATATAGTATAGTATAGTATAGTATATTAAAATATATGGTATATGTATTATGTTACATAGTATGGTATGGTGTGGTGTTGTATATATATAGTATGGTGTATGGTATGGTGTATGGTATGGTATGGTTAATGTATGGTTTGGTGTTTATAATATGTACACTACCCGCACTACACTACATACTATGTTATATTATATACCTTTATATATTCTACGTTTCCCGCAACACTACCGTACCCCTGACACCGCTACACTACCGTTATTATATGATAATATATGGTGCTTTATCTATATTATTTTTTAATATTATACTATCGCACCTATGTTATGCTATGCTTATATATGTGATACGACATGTTATGCGCTTTACACTCGTTATGCTATAATACCTGATTAATGATGTGTGTTATGTTATGCTACATGCCGATACGCAGATTATGTACGCTGCGCTGCGCTGCTGCTGGCGCGGTTATGATATAAGACTATGAACCAGTAACGTATGCTAATAATGTGCTGCATGGTTGTGCTATGTTATGCTGCTATGTGCTGCGCTGGACTACTAATTATAAAGATGCTGTAATGTTGTGCTATGTACGCTATCGTTATTGTTGGGATATGCTGTATTATGCTATGTTATGCTGGATGTTACGTACGCTGCGTTACCGCGGATGTATTAACGCTCTGTATGTTATGTTATGTTATGTTATGCTATGCACTTTATGATGGGTTAATGATTTATGATATCTGGCGTACCGATGGTGCAAGATGTATATTATGCCGCATGTATGTTATGCTGCTGTGTTGTTCAGTACTGCGCGCACGCTGCATGTACGCGGCGCCAGCTGTTATGTGTACGAGACTATGCTTTATGCTGTAATGACGCTATGGGCTATGTATTGTATGCTATGCTTAATATGATGCTAATACTATGGTTGCTATGCTATCCTGCGTATTGCGTTCGCTGCGCTTGTTTATGTTTTATGTACATCGCATGACGTATGTTACTATGTGCTATGCTATGTATGCTACGTATGATGCTATGACTACGTTACGCTGCGCTGCTTTCTGATGTATCTTGTGTTATGTTATGCTGTGGATGATCTTTAATATGATATGCTATAAACGCTACTGCGTATGATGGGCTATATGTATGCTATAACACTTTAGTATGATATATGATATGCTATATGCTGTATAACGCTGCATGGCGTTACGTGCGTAATGATATGTTATGGTGTGCCTGACGTACTATACGCGCTGTTATGCCGCTACACTGCTTGCTATATATGGTTGCTGGACTACATCTTGCGCTATATAAACTGACGGACTGGATGCTATATATATGGTTATGGTATGCATATACTATACTATACCTATGTATATCTTGCACTATACTTATACATATATAACACTACGTTACTATATACTATAAATTATCTATACCATATACTATACTATACTACACTATTCACTATACATTATACTATGCTACTAAACTATATTACTATACTATACACTATACTATGGTATGGTTTATAATTATATATAATAGTAAAAGTAAAGCAATGTTTAGCCTAGGCGAAGGTACTTTTTTTCCCTTCCTCTATTGCATTATCTTTTCAATGCTTTACTTAGGTTGGACAAGTGATCCTTTAGGGACTATGGACAATAATGTCATCAAAATAAGAAAGTGAGCAATATAGTTCTACAATGTTAGAAAAGAAATCACTCATCAAATTATAGAAGGTAGCCGGGTCATTTTTAAGCCCAAATGGCATGACAATGAACTCATAAAGACATATCTAGTAGAAGTGGTTTTAGACTTATCTCCTTTTGTAATTCTAACTTTGTAATAGCCTTCTTGAACCACATTAAAAGAAATGATTTGTGAACTAGTTTAGATATAAATTCTTGAATAGAGAAAGTGCAATCAATCTCTCTACATCGTAATCAAGGATCTGAATCTAGTGAGGCATCCAAAAATGTATCCCTATTTTCTTCCAATGAATCAAGGCGAATGTCTTCTAGTGATGGTGACCTTGCTATCTCGATTGGAAGCACTTTCTTTCAAGACTACCTCTCCCTGTTGCCTGCTTTTAAGGCCTACTTGTCGGGCTTAAAGCAGAACTTGGCTTCTCACTAATAGAATAGTAAGCTTCTTTTCATCAAATGAGACTCAGAAAGAGTGGTGTGAATGAGGATTGTGGAGCCTCTTGATTGATTTAACAGATGGTTAGGATGCAATTCCTCTACTTGTGAAAAAGCTTGTCTAGTTTTTTTTCTTCAAACATTTCTTTATTCATTTTTCTCATTTCTAAGGTTAGCTTCAATGCCCAAAGTCAGTAGGCAAGTGCTAAAAGCATGTTGAGCATCCTTTTTTAGTTTTGTAGCTTATGTGGTTAGGAAAGAAAAGAGTTTGCATGCATTTTCACATGAAAAACTCTACTATTTTACATAGAGAGCTTTTTCTTGTTATGATATAACTTTATTTAATGCTAGCTTTAAAGATGACTTTTGCTTGTCTTGTCTCACCATAATAAGATGAGCTAGATGGGCCCAAACTTGCTCTTTTTCTTCAGGGTTCATAATTATCTATGGGGTGAATATGAAATTAGACTTTAAACTATCATCATTTTGCTTTAGTTCAATAAGGTGGACAAAGTCTTGCCCTATATGAGCATAGATTTGTATAGTATAGGAATTAGTCAGAGAAGATCAAAGCCCTCCATGAATTATGAACTAGAGTTTTCTAATGAACAAAATGTATGAACAGACTTTGCTTGGTTTGCTTAAGTGTAGAAGGGGCTCTTCTATCGAGGAATAGATAAGTTGATAGTTTTAAGAATAGCGAATACCATTTCATTATTTCATTAATTAGGCATAAGCTTGCTCTTGCTAACCTAATTCGATTCAAGTAGCTTAGATGAGGAGCGAAATAGAATCAGACCAAAAAGATTCTCAAGGGGAAGGGGTTGACAACCCTAGTACTCTATTCTTTCAAAGAATACCCTTTATGATCTAAATCATGAACAATACATATCTATATATAGAATATATACATATATAGATTAGTTAATCTAAGGCACATAGTGAAGAAACCATGCAGATCCCAACGTCAATCAATGTGCACAAAAAGATAGCTTGTCCATCAATAAAATGTGTATGGGAAGCGAAATACAGTTTGTCAATTGGTCAAACTATGTATATGGGTAGTAAAACTGTATTAGTGAGCGTAACATGCCGGATTGACCCATGACATCTTCCTTTTCTAGCAACAGAAGATGAGATGTACAAATAAAACTAGTGGTTTCAGTAGCACTATCGCACTCACATAAGCTCTTTTTTACCAAAGGAATCTATGGGTTTAGTCTTGGAATTCATTGACCAACATCAGAGGGAGAAGCAGAGTTGAGAGTGAGAAGGAGTAAATTATAGAAAGAGTAGAGATGGATATAGGGACTATAGCTCTGACCATGTCAACTAGAATGCTCTTGTTGCTGTTCCACTAGTGAATCTTTGGTAGGAGCTACTTTCCTAAGCTCCTATCTAGGTCTACCAAAAGACTACAAATGATTTACCATCCCACTTATATAGGTGCATTGATTGGATTAGGAAATGGATCAAACCCACAAAATTGTCACCTCAGACAGGGGAACAATAAAGCTTTGAAAAGGTGTGAAGCATTGTTGGCGTGTTACATCACAATGGTAAGATGAAAGGTGTGGTGGGGGGCTCCACTTCCAATAGCATAACGGAGTTAATGCACAATCTTCAAAACTTCTTGGTATCCTTGGTTTTTTGAGCAAAGATCCCATCCATCAATATCATGATTGGGTTGACCAAGCGGATCATAAGTGAAAGAAAATGATCAAGTTGGCCAAGTCGTCCTCATCATAAATAAATAAAATATAGAAAACATACATTATAGTTCTAGCATAACTACTTGGAATAATTCTACCACTTTTACTAGGAGTAGCCTTTTTAGTGTTAGTTGAATGTAAAGTAATGGATTTGGTGCAACATTGAAAGGGTCTTGATGTAGTAGGATTGTTTGTATTATGCAAATTTCTCCCTTTTTAGTGTTAGAAAATAGAAAACTTCCAATTTTATTGTTAGCTAAATGTAAAGTAATTGATTATAAAATAACCTATTTCACCAAATAGTGCTAATTTTTCTGTTTAAAATGGCTCTAGTGGCTACATTTATGTTAAGTCTAGTCGAGCCATTGTAGCTTTTGATTATGGTGGTATGGTCGGATCAAACATGGAATTACTTTATTTGTTTGTCATATCTTTGCTAGGTGTTTATGAAATTATTATAGCCGGTCTAGTAATTAGGGGGTGGCCATACAGGTGTTGAAAAAAGTTTATGCCATAGGTGTTGAATAACTCTACACAGGTGTTGGCTTATAAGGCTAAGGCTCATAAACACTTTCATGCATAAACTCTGGTCATTTTTCAGGCTATTGAGTAGTTAAAGTCATAAAAAAAAAGATTTATTTTTCTCTTTGTACTTCAGATCAATAGGAAAGGTAGCTCACTAAGCTGGCCAATATGTATATATGTCATGATGATGAAAATAAATTTGAGTTCACCAACATTTCTTCATTGTAATTACTACTAAAGACGATTTTCTACTTAATGTACTAAAAACATGAGAATTTTTGTTTCAATTTCAAAAAAGAAAAATAAAGCCCACTAATACTGTCAATTAAACAAGCGAGTTAGCCTATCTGACTTTTCCTTTAGTAGGTAGTGAGTTAGCAAAGGAGCTTAGGCTAATTCTTAAGAGTGAGGCATATCAAATTATATTCAACTATGCTACACAAAATAACTTAGCACAACGTTCAGAGAGCTAAGGTTTTTACATAAATAGAAAGAAGAACCATTGTTCACTTACTAAGAAATACTTTTCGTTCCACGGGAGAAAGCTACCTTACCATGATAGACTACTAAATAAGAAATGAAATGAGAAAGGCTTGTGAAATAAGGCCTTTTTCATTGTAAGTAAACTAAGTAGGGCGAATATCCCTTTGCAAATTCATAAATCTCAGTGAGGAGCATGCCACAAAAAAAAGGATGATCCCTTATGCATTTCATTCCATTCAATAAAGAATTCAAGCACCTTACCCCCCATCATGTTGAACCTCTCATTATGATCAGGCTGAGGTAAATGCCTCCCAGATGAGGGAGATCACATCAAAGTTTTCTTTGGTAGCCACGATCTGATTATCTAAAATGTCCATGCTTGGTGAAGAGAAGTGAACAAAGATGCTCACTTTCTATGTAGTTCCCCATTGGATTGGGATTATTTATTAGCTAGTTAGGCCTTATAAAGAAAGTTAGAACAAAATTAGATGAGAACATATTACCCATCTTTGGGGACAAGAGGTAGAATGAGCTCTCAATCTTCTACTTACGTAGCTGATGCATCATCGTGCAAACATTTTTTGTTGCTCTAATCTCCCCCATACAGGGCGTTCTAGCCAAGAGCCATAGTTAGTTATTGTCTCTCCATTTGGTTTTTTTTCTCGTTGTTGATAATGGAAAGACTTAGCTAGATGATGATGTTTGCTGGTTGGTAGTGAAAGGACTTTGAGTACCAAGTTGATGAAAAAAAAATCATTTTCTTTAGTTTCTTGCTTTCTCTTAGCACTTAGTAGTAGCAAATGAGTCTATTTATCTACTTAGCTTTGGTAGATTAACACCAATGGAATGAAAAATATGGAAATTCCATGAATCCATGAGTTAGACAAGTTGGATGACTCGGTCAGGAATGGAGTTTCTTGTATGGTGGATCTGATCTATAGTTTCTAGTTTTGGGGCAAGACATACCAAATGGTTCAAAGCAAAAAGGAGTAGAAGAGTATATAACCAACCCACCCTTATGAATAACCTATTCAATGGCTGCATGCATAAGAAAAATCCACGTTTGTGATACCTTAGTCGAGATGCATCAGGAAGTCAACCTATGATGATGAAAGAACATGGGTAACCTTGTGCTTTCAGGGCTAGAGTTAAAATTGGTTGGGTTGGTGCTTTGTGGGGTCCAAGAGAAGCGGATTCTAAGTGAGCTACTTTTTATTTCATAAAAAGTGACTATTTTCACACCTATTTTCTAAGATTATAAAATGACACTCTTTTCATATTGTATGCTCCCAAAGTGAAAAAGATCTCAATCATAGGTTTCACTATCCATAGAATATCTAACCTTCATTTTCCCATCCAAAAGAAAGAAAAGTGCAAAGAGTAGTCCTTTTGGAAACAACGACAATGATGCTAACTAAGGAGCTATGGTTTACATTGACTATTGAGTGGTCAAACTAAGGTCGACCAAGTTAATCACTAGTGAAGATTGAGCTAAGCAAAATCAAATGGAGCTTGAGAAGCTCTAAGCATTGACAATGGCGGGTTGTAGATAGAAAATTGCTTCATCCCTTCTTACCTACTATTGACTCCTATGATCAGGCCACCCTTACATAATAGGGCCAAGATAGTTGAGTTGGAAGGATCTTCTTAAGCTAACATCAGTGTTGTTTCAAGAGGGGGAAGAAGTTCATATGAAATCAACCTCAGTGAAAGGCTATTAATAGTATAACTTCTATAGTAAAAGGTAATAGTTGAACTTGCACAGTGAAAGGGATAGCTTGAGTCTTCATTTTGAATCCATCGGTGAGGTTTTGCACCTCCATGCTTCTTTGAATGTGTGGGAGGGACACGGATGATCAATCTCTTTGATTAGAGGAAGACAACTAATCTTAATCTATTAACACTACACATTGCCATCTATCGATGTATTGGATCGCCAACCAATGCCATAATTATAGATCTAAATCGAGAGATATAGTCGATCAAAAATACAAAAAGGGATTTCAATTGTTGATAAGTTCAATGCAATTCCTACCATTGATGTTTAGATATCTCTCTGAAACTTCAAATAAAAGACAATGCTCCATTTACATGTCAAAAAAAATTTTAGTTGTCTGGGTCTCTTGTGAGCGCATAAACTTGTCTAGGAGTCCAAGCAAAATAATTTACGGTCCAGTATTTGTGCGATAGAAAATACTCTCATCATCATCACATCACTCCTTTCTTTATAAAGTAACATCAACCTCATGCGTGCCTAAACTTTATAACAATTTTCCATTAGCAATAGAATAATGTGAAAGACCTAATGTAGTAATATAAAACTTCATGAAGGCTCTCGCTATGCGCCTTACTTTTGCTAGTGCCTTTGGTGGTTAGCTCTAAAAGTATGGAATGACCAACATACTCTAAGAGTATCAATGTACACAAGAAAGCATCTCAAACCAATAATAACTTCCCTCTAATTCCTAATAGGAACTATTAGCTTTGGAATGGTAAAGCAATGCTATGCACTTTTCATCAGAAACTCAATTCGGGCATTCGAGTAGGTAGGTTTTGTTTGTTCAAGATAGTAAAAAGTTGTATTTACAAAAGTAGAACAAATATGGAATCTTATGTGTATCTCTAGCAGATCAATTTTTTTTGAATTAGAGGTGCCAAGCAAAGTTTAATGGGGTGATGGAAAAGATATCAAAAGCAATTGTCTTGAATTCATTTCTTTTGAGACTATCAATGTTCATTCTAGTGATTGTCTTGCCATGTAGCTGGTCTCTCAAAGAGTTTTCCTGGATGTTTATTAAAGAAGAGGAAGTGCTAGACCCCTTTTACCTAGCTAATGTCTACTTTGAACTATTACAACATGGTTTTCAGAGTTGGTATTGGGAGCAAGCTTTCCATTATAGAATGTGACTTTATGGCTGACTGAGCAGTGCCCGTTTAAATTCCACAATGCTCTAGGATAGTTGAAGTCACGTGCCTGCTGGTCATGGTGCCAATTGCAAGAGCGTCCACTGCCATGGACATTGTTCCATTGGCGACATCAGCCTGTTCCTTCTAGGCCCAGCCAGAAATTACTGTTTCATTGCAATCGAGCACCATGTCTCCTGATGCATTTCCAACATCCTGCTGCTCATCCCATGCCCATGAGCTGCTACCATTGATGGAGTCGAGCTCCAAGTTAACTAATCCATTGCATCCTAGCTAAACTCTTCCCAGCATTGTTGTGAGCATGCAATGCACCACCTCTAGTAAATTCCATATTAATGACGGGAGGGAGGCCTCCCGTAACGTCCACCCATGACATCCGTTATAATGTGGAATTGTCGGCTGGTCTTCAAGAAGGCTACAGGCCACTACCTCTGACAAATTATTGGAGAGCACAATGCTCTCTTCATTTGCCTCATGGAAACAAAAGTGGAGGACATCTCTAGAAGGGAAATTGACAAAATGGTGGGACACAACTATGATTTTATGAACCAACCTACCGTGGGAAAATCTGGTGGGATCTTTGCTTTGTGGCGAAGTGACTTAATCACTTTCACCCCTACCATATAGAATGATCAGTGCATTATGGGAAACACCCAGTTACCTGACAAGGCTAAACGAATGGTGGCTATTTTCTATTCTCATAAAGATTACCACACTCACCTTGGGCTATGGGACACTCTAATTCCTTTGTTGAACACTGAACTTCCAGCTGTTGTGAGGAGATATTTCAACTGTATTTATGATGCAAATGATAAAGGGGGGGAGGACAATTCAAATTCTCATCGGCTGCCAAAGAGATGATGGATTGTTTGACCGACGGGGACCTCCATTTGCTGAACTTCACCGGTGTTAGGTTCACATGGGCTAATAACAAAGACAAAAATAGTCAGATCTGGGTGCCCCTTGACTGCTTCCTCATCATCAACCGTTGCCTCCAACCTTCCTCCTCTTGCTCTAAGCACCTCCCAAGGATTGCATCAGATCATTGCCCCATTGCTTTTCAAATAAACTCGGTAGAGAAGTGGAAATCACAAAGATGGCTGAAATTTGAAGACACCCGGCTCTCTTACCCTATGGCGTGGAAGTTAGTGTGGAAAATTTGGCAAGGCAACCATGAAGGATCGAAAGCTGAAATCTTAGATAGAAAATGCAATCGTACTTTAAAGAATCTATTTTCTTTGAGCTAGAGTAAACACAAAGACATAAGCAAGCAGGAGGGACAACCTTTAGGAGGATATTATGCGGTTGTAGGTGGTGATTACTCTCCCAAGATCGGCAGCAAGATATGGAGCTTAAGCCTCAAAGCAAATGAGCTAATATCAACCCTTGCTTGTCTCTCTTGCTGGTGGAGACAAAGGCACAAAATCAGGTGGGCTGAAGAGGGAGATGCCAATACTCATTTCTTTCATACCATTGCATCAGATTGGAAGAGAGAAAATAGAATCAGCACACTCAAACTTGAAAATGGCCAGAACACGGATGATCCAATCTTAATCCACCATGCATTCATGAACTTTTTAAACAAAATGGATTGCACATCCTATCTCTCCAATTGGCCTTACTTTTGCTGAAAATGTTAGGATTCCACATCAAGTTGTTGAACTCTTAGAAATGGACACCAATGAAGTTGAAATTTGGGAGTTTGATGGAACTATGGGTGCCAGCTCATGGGATGGCATCACCGCATCTTTCTATAAGCATTTTTGAAAAATCATTGGCCCAGACGTCATCAAGGTGGTGAAGGAATTCTTTCATAGTGGGACCATGGCTTCTTAGTGGAAGGAAACATTGGTGGTTCTCTTGCCCAAATCTCCAAATGCTGATTGTTCAGCAAAATTCAAACCTATCAGCCTATGCAAAACAACATACAAACTAATAGCCAAAATTCAAGTGTGTCGGCTGAAAAATATCCTCCCTCACATCATTTCAGAAGAATAGAGGGCCTTTGTGCCTCATAGATTGATCTCCCATCATTGTTTGGTGGCTCAAGAGATAATCAACAAATATCAACATTTCACATCCAAAGATGGCTTCATGGCAATCAAGATCAATATGGAACAAAGCTATGATAAATTGGCCCATGGGGTTTTAGGTGGGGATGCCCATTATCCCATACCTGGATATACTTTTCTTGGAAGTCTTATCTATGGATATCAAACAACAACAAATTGACCTTGGAGTGGCTATAGCCAATGGGGCCACTCATATATCATACCTTCTATATGCAGATGACATCCTTATCACCTCCAAAGCCTCAGTCACCCATGCCAAATTCATTCTTAAAATTCTGAATGACTACTGCAGCTGGACCGATTAGCGGATGCTACCAAAAGTGCTATTATTTTTAGCAAAGCCACATATAGGTGGAAAGCAAACAAGATCATTAAACTAATGGGGTCTAAGAAGGCCCAAGAGCTTGTGTATTTAGGCATCAAATTGGCCATGAAAAAACTAAAAGCTGCTGATTTTCTGCAGCTCACCCAAAATGCTAGAGAAAGGATTAACCAATGGGGCATTCGGCACTTGTCTATGGCTGACCGATTACAACTAATCAAGTCTTCCCAACTTAGCATTACTATGTATCAAGTCAATCACACCATGGTCCCCAAAAGCATCACCAATGAGATAGAAAAACTTGCTTTGGAGCTTCCAAGGTGGACCTAACCAACATGGTCTTCATTATCTTGCTTGGGAAAAAATCTGCACAGCTTTTAGATATGGGGGGCTTGGGCTGTACTTAGTTGAGTGGTGGCATGGGCCTCTCCATTTCAGGTTAGCATGGGAATTTCTTTCCAAACCAAACACGTTACTACATAAGTTCCTATTGGAAAGATTTGGAAAGAATATATGGCATCAAAACATAAATGTAGTGACTCCATGGTGGAAAATCATCACCAAGAGGCAAAAAAATTTCTGGAGATTTTACGTTGGAAAATTGTTAATGGGGAGGATATAAACTTCATAAACTCAACATGGATCGGAATTACCATAGGCCAAATGGCCTACATTCTGAACATGGATTCAGCAAATGGAGTATAGCTATCGATTACAAGCAACAAATGCTGGAATTTGGAGAAATTACATGGGCTGTTTGCTGACTTGTTGGATGATCGCATTTCTAAGATCCAAATCTAGACCAACCAGCAATATGATCAACTAGAACTGATCAAGAATCCATTGGGGGCCACCATCACTTTCATAGTATACAATGGTATCTTTGCTGAAAATGAATCTCCAATCTTCATATTATATAAGTGAAACTTCCCCTAGGGAAAGAATTTTTCGGTGGAGGCTCATTCAATAAGCTATTCCATCCAATTCTTTGGTTGACTCACGTGGCTTAATAGAGAACACCTTGTTCCCTTGGGGATGCAACCGGAGGAAGATATTGAACATATTGCTGTCCATTTCACCCTCACCAATGCTATCATTGATTTTAGCCAAATGGGGATTCTCGATCCTGTTTTCAACAATTTGGCCAATCTCCTTCAAGCTCTTGAAAATGTGGAACCAAGTAAAGTGTGTTGGGCTAAATGCTTTCTGTAATTATCTACCAAGTGTGGAGAGCTCATAATGCTAAAACACATGGCGCAATCATGGCACCCTGAAGATTATTGATGTGTCCATTCTTGAATCTCTCGCCCATGCCTCCTCATTCCCCTTCCAGAAGCAATGGGACATCACCCAGCTTTTTGAGCTGTTTAAACAAATCCTGTGGTGTTCTGCCCATCCTGGTTGGATTAAGGAAAATGTGGATGGCTCCCTCATTCCCAATGGGTCAGCTGGCATTTCGGTAGTGTTGAGAGATGAAAATGACAACTTCATCAAAGACATGGGCCATTGTTTTCGACCTGGGATAGCACGATAGTGGAATTGGTTGCTATGCTTTCTACACAACACATAATTAAGCCTTGGATGACAAAGTATAAAGGAATTATCATTGAAGGGGATCATTCCCAACTGATTTAGAAGGCCAGGAACAAGATTATGGCCTGGGGAACCCGACACCTTTCACTTGTAGGCCATGCCGCACTTATTAACTCCTCTTTCCTGCCAGGTTCTGTCTACCAGCTCACCCACATTGACATGCCTAGGAATGTGTTGTAAGAGATTGAAAAATTGTGCAGGGCTTTCCTTTAGGACAAAAGCTCTACATAGAGAAGCATTCATTATATGAAGTGGGCCACCATCTATACACCTCAAAAGTTTGGTGGTATTGGGTTCCACTCGCCTCCTTAGATGGGCCCATTGAGGGCTCGACTTGCTTGGGATTTTTTTAAGCCTACATCGCTCCTCCAAAGATGCTTGAGGGAATGCTATGGTGAAGACATCTGGAGCAGGGACTAAAGAGGTGACTCTAAAACATGGGTTATGATCTTGAATGGGGCGCCTTAATCCGTGATCGGATAGAATCCTTGATGGAAAGAAGGTGGAGGTCCTATCCCAAACTTGGCTAAACAACTTTCCCTCTCTAGGCGCTTATATTTGTGGATGTTGCCCTTGAAGAATAGAAAGTAGGTGAATTCATTGATGGGATCAATCTTGGGATGTCTCCAATGCTATACTGACCCCTTGTGGTTGGTCGGAGAGTGGTGGTACATACTGATTTGCTAACTGATCAATCCAAGCTGCTACACCTCCTCTTTGGTAAGTCTCTCACAGCCATGGCTTATGAAGCACTCTTCCCTAATAGCAGCCTAAGCCACCTATGATTGGAGAAGCTCCAGTTGTATCCCCGTGAAAAGTTATTTTGGTGGTGCCTCTTGAAGGGAGCACTACCAACCTACACGGCTACATCTTGAGGACTTGTTGAGAATGTTCAGTGCCCTTGGGGATGTACCGAAGCTGAAGATATTGACCACATTGTGATCAGATGCTCCCTCACTACCAGCATTCTACAGACTGTCACCTGTTGGGGGTTTAACATTCCTTTCTTTGCCAGTATTCATGACCTCCTCAGGGCCATTCAAAGTACCACCAAGAAGAGCTCGACAGGCTAGAACTTCTTCACGCTATTTATCAAGCCTAGATGGATAGAATGCAAAGACCCATGGCAGCCCTATATGCAAAATCATTGTGGCAAATATTTTTGGCGTATTCACGGACCTTGTGCCTTTCCATTTCATGAACAATGGAGATCCACCATTACAGCTATCTTCAAACCCCTCATGGACTCCCCCCCTCTTGGATGGCTTAAAGCCAATGTTGATGGAGCTCTTCTTCCTTCCAGACTGGCGGGTATCGGTATGGTGATCAGAGATGATAGTGGTGCCTTTGTTAGTGCTATGGGAATCCACCTCCAGCATTGGGATAACACTTTTATTGAGCTGCAAGCCATGCTAGCTATTAAGCGGCTCATGGAGCATTGGATGTATGAGTACAAGCAACTTATTCTGGAAGGGGATAACATCAGTGTGGTGAACTACCTCCAATAGACTTTGAAGCAGGACTACTGGAGATCTAGACCAGCTCAGGCTCCTGATCTCAGCTTCTTCAGCTCAGGCTCCTGATCGCAGCTTCCTCACTGACTTCTATCAGGTGCTCTTCTCTCATTTCTGGATGGATCACAACAGGTTGGCTAAATTTTGTGCACAGCTTGCTATAGGTTCTGACTTTTTTTGGCCTGACACTGACTGTTATACTACTCCTATCATTTTTATTATTTTGGAGGATGATAGAAAGCATGTTACTCATAGTTAGTTTTTTTGTTTTTTTGCACATTTGTGCTATTTTGTAACCTATTTTTCATATTAATGCAATTGTAACTTTCAAGAAATCTAAAACTTTATTATCCTACCTCAACTTGATTGGGGATTCGAAGGTTCACCACCTCCCCCAGATCTCCTCTGATCATAGCCCTCTTCTACTCCAAATTAATTCTGCTAGTGACGGGGCTCCACCTCACTGGCTAAAATTTGACGATACTTGGTTATCCTACCCATGGCTTGGAAACTTGTTTGGAAGAGCTAGAACAAATCGACCATGGCACTAAAGGCTGTTGTGCTCAAGCGAAAGAAGCGACCATCTGGCGAGTTCTTTACCATTGGAGAAAAAATAAGCTGAAAAATCTCACCTCACTTAAAGCTAAGCTTGAGAGGGATGTCGCTGACCTTCAGGTTGCTGAATGTATAGATGATGAGCTTACAATTGAGCAGGAGTCTACACTCCAAACCAAGGTGATTGAGTTGAACTCTACTCTTGCTAGGCTCAACACTTGGTGGAAACAAAGGGAAAAGATCATGTGGATCCACGAGGGAGATGGCAATACTCACTTCTTCCACACTATCACTTCTTTGAGGCATAGAAGCAACAAAATCAGCTATGTACAAATGACCGATGGGAGCCTATCGGACCATCCTGATGCTATATCATCCACATTCACTATATTTTTTCTTCAAAAATGGGCTGAGGGGGAAGTTTCTCTTACAAACTGGCTTATTCCTCCTACTGACCAGCAGGTTCCAATAGATGTACAACCTCTCCTTGATGCTGTAGTGTCAGAGCAAGAGATATGGGCTTCCATGCACTCTATGGGGGCCAACCGAGCTCCTAGATTGGATGGGATTATATCTTCTTTCTACAAAAGTTTCTGGCAGTGTGTGAAAGGTGATGTTGTACTTGTGCATGAATTATTCAATACTTACCATATGGATGACTCTTTGATGGAAACCCTCATTGTCTTTGATTCCCAAGATTCTTTGGGCCCATTGTCCCACTTAATTTTTCCCCATCGCCGGACCATCTACAAGCTCATAGTGAAGATCTTAGTGAACAGGCTAAAGCATGTCCTCCCCTCCCTTATCTCTGATGAGCAAGGAGCTTTTGTTCCCCATAAGAATATCTCCCACCACTGCCTCCTCGCCCAAGAAAGTATCAACAAATTTTAGCATTCTACCTCACAAGTAGGGTTTATGGCTATAAAGGTTGACATGGAGCAGGCTTATGACCGGATGGTGCTCTAAAGATGCTCTTGCTGAAGGGGTTTCCTGCAAAATTTAGTAGATGGGTACGTCAATGTGTCACCCAACCCAAATTCACCATCCTGCTGAACGGGCATAGAATTGAGTGGATTAATGTTGAGTGTGGGTTACAGGCTGCTGTCACCTTATCTCTTCATCACGTGCTCGAACTTCTCACTCTAGTATTCAAATAACGTGCTAATCTGATGTTATTCTTGGAGGTATTTGCATCTCACACCTTCTTTATACTGATGATATTTTTATTACTTCTCAAGCTTTTATGTCCCATGGGAAGCAAATCATGGGCATCCTGATTATTATGGGCTGGAATTGGCCCTAATTGTGGAAAGTCAGCCATCAAGTTTAGCAAAGTTGCCAAGTTATGGAGGAGAAATTGAATTGCCAGGATAACAGGCTTCAAGAGGGTTCAAGAGATGGACTACCTTGGGCTCAAATTGGCCATGCGCAAATTATACAAAGCCGATCATTCCCAGCTGATTTAGAAGACCAGGAATAAGATTATGGTCTAGGGAACCCGACACCTTTCACTTGCAGGCCGTGCCACCCTTACTAACTCCTCTTTGTAGCCAATTTCTATCTACCGACCCCGACATTCCTAGGAATGTGTTAGAGATTGAGAAATTGTGTGGGGCTTTCTTTGGAACAAAAGCTCTACAGTAGCATTCATTATGTGAAGTGGTCCACCATCACACACCTCGTTTGGTGGACTTGGGATCCACTGACCTCCATTTGTGGATCTTGCGCCATTGATGAATAGAAAGTAGGTGATTTCATTTAGTAGGATCGATCATGGGATGTATCTAAGCTCTATACTTGCTATTTTATGGATTAAAGGAGAGTGGTGGTACATGCTAATTTCTGATCAACCGATGCTACATCTACCCTTCAATAAGTCCCTCACAACCATAGCTTATGAATAACTCTTCCCTAATAGCAGCCCAAGCCACATATGGTTGCGAAAGCTCCAGTTGCTTCCCCGTGAAAAGCTATTTTGGTGGCGCATCTTGAAGGGAGCACGACCAACCTTAAACCCTAAACCTTAAACCTAAACCCCAAACTTTAAATCCAAAACCTAAAACCCTGAACTAACACTAAACACTAAACCCTAAAATGCTAAAAACCTAAATCCTCCACAGATTCCTGAGGGAATGCTATGGTGAAGACATCTGGAACTGGGAGCTTAAGAGAGGTGACTCTAAAACATGGGCTGTGATCTTGAATGGGGCCGAAAACCTCAAACCCATAGGATGGCGGATCACTGATGGAAAGAAGGTGGAGATCCTATCCCAAACTTGGCTAAACAACTTTTTCCTTTCTTGACTGTCTACATTTGTGGATGTTGCTGCCCTTGAAGAATAGAAAGTAGGTGAATTCATTTAGAAAGATCGATCATGGGATGTATCCAAGCTACAACTATACTTCGGAAAACCCCTTATGGATCAGGTCAGGAGAGTGGTGGTACATGCTAATTTCTTGTCGACTGGCTACATCTCCCCTTGAGAAGTCCCTCATAGCCATGGCTTATGAAGAACTCTTCCCCAATAGACCAAAACCATGGTTGCATAAGCTCCACTTGCATCCCGTGAAAAGTTTTTTTTTGATGGGGAGCACTACTAACCTACACCGTGCATGTTAGAGGACTTGTTGAGGATGTTCAGTGCCCTTGGGGATGTATTGAAGGTGATTATATTGACCACATTGTGAGCAGATGCTCCTTCACTACCAGCATTCTGAAGACTCTCACCTGTTGGGGGTTTAACATGCCTTTCTTTGCCAGTACTCATGACCTCCTTAAGGCATTTCAAAGCACCACCAAGAAGAGCTCAGCTTAGGCTTGAACTTACTACTATGCTATTTATCAAGCCTAAGTTTTCACCAGACCTTGTGTCTTTCCATTTCATGAGCAATATGAGATCCACCAGTCCCACAGGCTATCCTCAAACCCCTCATGGACTCCCCCCGCACTCCTGGATGGCTGAAGGCCAATGTTGATGGAGGTCTTCTTCATTCTGGACTGGTGGGTATCGATATTATCATCAGAGATGATATTGGAGCCTTTGTTAAAGCTATGGAAATCCACCTCTAGTATTGGGATAGTACTTTTATTGAGCTACAAGCCATGCTAGCTATCAAGCAGCTCGTGGAGCCTTGGATGCATGAGTACAGGGGGCTTATTTTGGAAGGGGATAACTTCAGTGTGGTGAATTACCTCTAGCAGACTATGAAGCAAGATTACTGGAGATCTAGACTAGCTCAGCTCACGAGCTCTCTCTCGACTTCCATCTCTGCTCTTCTCCCATATTTGCTGGATCACAACAGTTAAACTTTGTGCATAGCTTGCTATAGGTTCTAACTTTTTTTGGCATGACATTGTATGCTATTCCTCCTAACTTTTTGTTATTTTGTAGGATGATAGAAAACATGTTACTCATAGTTAGTTTTTTTTATTATTTTTGCACATTTGTGCTATTTTGTAACCACTTTTTCATATTAATGCAATTACAACTTTCAAGGAACCCAAAAACTTTGGGGGCTCTCTCATTTCCACTCTTTCTCTCTCTTTCTAGGCTGAATTTTCCTAGAGCTTCTTTCTCTATGGCGGGGAGGTGGCGGTCACCTCCTCCCAGACAAGTCAATAGGTAGGAGAGGATGTGAAGGTAGCAAGGTGGTGGGTTGGACAGCTCCAAGCAAGGTCATGCCAGCAAGGTTGCTATCCAAGGTGAGGAATCACGCCATTCGGTCAATGGAACAGTGCAGAATTTCACTGTAGTAGCTGCTGGGGTAGGCGACAATAGAGATGTGAACGATTCAGGTATTGTGCTTGGCATGGGAGTGGACATCTCCTCCTACCTATAAGGAGCTTGAGGTGTTCTGGATGGCCAGATGGCGATGACAATCCCAAAATGCGGAATTGCGGTAATGGGACAGTAGCTCTCGGTTTGTAAGAGGAATGCGGCTATGAAATAGTAACATGAACACCTCACGGGCAGGAAGGATGGCAGCTCATGCAGCCTTAATAGGATGGAAGTGGATGGATCAACAATAGGGCTTACACCCAGACAGATGCCTTATGGACCTATGTCTAACGCTGGTCGTGGCATGCAAATGCCGCAGCTGATCGGGCAGGATGGACGATAATTCATGGCTGGATAGGGAGTTACGTTACTGAAGCCTAATCAAACTGCTGTTGTGATTAAGGGGAGATAATCAGGGAACAACATAAGGTCCCTAGCCACTCTCTTAGAAGCTAATCGAACTCAAAGCCTTCAGAATTCAGGTATGCAGGCCATGTCTACAGGTGCTGCCGAACAAGGTAAGACTGATCCCTTGAACCTCCTTGAGTTTGATAGGGCGGGTAGCCTAGTTTGTATGGAAACCTCCATAGGTCAAGAAGAGGTTGGACACCCACTGTTTGTTGGGGTGCCTACCACCAACCTCCCCATGACTGATTGTTCAGCCCCAATCGAATGCACATAAGGTGCTTGTGGAAATGCCTCAATATGGCTGACAACATTTTTTTGGGGGAAATGACTCATGTTCTTAGTATGGATATGTTCCACATACTTCTAGCCAAAAGGACCACCATCAAAACAACATGGATGGGACTTTTTTGGGCACCCAAAATCAAGCCAAGCCAAGGATATCTGATCACCTGCAGCTACAGCTGTACAGGCCAACCTGTGGCAATGAAATGAATTCATCAAGCTTGGGCCTATGGATATATCTTCAGCACTTTTGGAGGATGGCACAATAATTTGATGAGAATGCGGTGGAGGATAATCAGATGAAATTGGGCGAGCTCTTGTGGGAAAACTTTTGGGAAAATCCCTCCCTTCTATTTCTTCAATGCGGACCTTCAACGCAAATGGAGTCAGTGGGGAAAATTCAAGTTAATCATGGTTACCCCTGATTGTTTTGTGTGCATCTTCGATACCATAGAGGCAAGGGATGCGATGAATGGGCCTTGGTTCGTTGCAGAAAATGTAATTGGCATGGATAAATGGTTACTAAGCTTCACTCCTAAATCACTTCAGGATTTATCTTCCCCAATCTGGGTGTGACTTCCAAATCTTCCCCTCCACTATTGGGATAATGTGAATATTGCTAGGATTGATTCATTTATTAGTGAACCACTATGGGTTGATCATTAAACCAATAATTGGGGGCATAGCATGTATGCTAGAGTGTGCGTCAGGATTGATCTTTCTCAAAGACTTCCAACGGGTGTATGGATTCAAGGAAGAAATGGAAGATTCATTCAAGTAGTGGAGTATGAAGGCATCACACAATTGTGTTTTGCATGTGGCAAAGTTGGGCACAAGGTTTACTCTTGCCCAAGCATGGAAAACCAAAAATCTTCACCTTTCAATGGCAAGGCTTCCTCCAACACTCCTTTGCAGCCCAAAATTTTGCACCATTACATCGAGCCTTTCATGCCCGAATCATGATGCAGAACTCAACAATTCCTACCAATGATGCAACCCAATAGCAGGACACTCTCAATAATGCAAATACCACTATATCACAATGAAATGATGAACTAAAAAGCAGTTTGCAGCCACACCATGTTGTAGCCCAATAGCAGGACACTATCAATAAAGCAAAGACCTCTACACATGAAGGAACTGCTGAACTTGAAAGTAGTTTGCAACCACATCAAGGTGCTATCTAGCAAGCAGAAACCACCTAGAAATCTGTTACAATGCATGGGGAATATGGTCCTTGGGTGCTGGTCACTCGGAGGAAGATTAACCAATTCGTGAGACATAAAAATGGAAAGATAAGGGCAAACCTGAACAAAAGTCTACAGCAATAGGCAAGGTCAACAACCATGACGGGGAGACTTCTACCAAAGAATCACCTCTCCAAAATTTGTTCCCAACATTGGAAACCTCAAAACCTCCAGTGTTTCAGTCTCCCAACAACTTGGATAACTCAAGCAAGCACACAAGGGCTAGTTCAGGCAAGAGTAGAAGCAGGAAACAATGGATCTCAAAAGCACATTTTGAGAGGGAAATCAAATTTTTGGGGCTGATTGAAGTGCTATCAAAGAAGCAGAAAAAGTTAATAATGGAGCTAATAAACAGTGGGGATGCATCACCTCTGGATACTTAATGTCCTCCATTCTCTTTTGGAATTGTAGGGGTGTCAAAAAAACTGAATTCTGCCACCTCATTGGTGGCACACAACCTTGATTAGTTTAGTGGAAACTAGAATTGAACAAATCAATAGGAAGGAAGTGGATATGCTAGCTGGAAGAAACTGGAACTTTCTTTGTCATCCCTCCAATGGGAATTCAGAAGGCATCACTATCCTTTGGCACAAGGAGTTGCTTGACTTTGTCCCTCTTATTCTAACAGATCAGATTATCCTGGGAAGAGCTACTATGGCTGAAAATCTATAGTGGACCACTGGTTGGGTTTATGCCAATAAGGATTATCATTTTGGAAGATCTTTGTGGCAAACCATTGAAGGCAATGTGGACCATCAACTACCAACCATCATTAGAGGATTTTTAATATCTTGGTACAACATGATAAGAAGGGAAAGAAGTTTGTTTACTCTCAAACAGTTAAGGACATGGAGGAGTGCATGATTTCTTTCGATCTCCATGAGCTTGACTTTGTTGGCCCATGCTTCACATGGACTAAAAATAAAGACGGGAGGAGTAAAATTTGGGTTCGACTTGACCGTGTTCTTATTAATTCTCTTGCTTCCAACTTGATTGGGAATTCAAAGATTCACCACCTCACCGATCGCTTCTCATCGCCTCTTCTACTCCAAATTAATTACGCTGGTGATGGGGCTCCACATTGCTGGTTGAAATTTGAAGATACTTTGTTATCTTACCCAATGGCTTGGAAACTTATTTGGAAGAGCTGGAATAAACCTGACCATGGAACTAAAACTACTGTCCTCAACCGAAAGAGTAGTCATACGCAGAGAGTTCTTTACCATTGGAGCATAAATAAGCTGAAAAACCTCACCTCCCTTAAAGCTGAGCTTGGAGGGATGTCGCTGACCTTCAGGTTGCTGAATGCATAGATGATGGGCTTACAACTAAGCAGGAGTCTACGCTCTGAACCAAGGTGATTGAGCTAAACTCTACTCTTGCTATGCTCAACACTTGGTGGAAATAAAGGGCGAAGATTACATGGATCCACGAGGGAGATTACAATACTCACTTCTTCCACACTATGGCTTCTTTGAGGCATAGAAGCAATAAAATCAGCTATGTACAGATGATCGATGAGAGCCTATCATACCACCCTGATGCTATATCATCCACATTCACAACATTTTTTTCAAAAAAATGTGCTGAGGGGGAAGTTTCTCTTGCAAACTGGCCTATTCCTCCTAGTGATCAGCAGGTGCCAATAAATGTACAACCTCTCCTTGATGCTGCAGTGTCAGAGCAAGACATTTGGGCTTCCATGCACTCTTGGATTGGATGGGATTACATCTTCCTTCCACAAAAGTTTCTGGCAGTGTGTGAAAGGTGATGTTATTGCTACTGTGCATGAATTCTTTAGTACTTACCATATGGATGATTCTTGGAAGGAAACTTTCATTGTGCTGATTCCCAAGGTTGCTGGTGTCGATTATCCCGCTAAATTCTGTGCTATCAGCCTCTGTCAGACTATCTATAAGCTCATAGCAAAGATTTTGGTGAACAAACTGAAGCATGTCCTCCCCTCCCTTATCTCTGATGAAAAAGGAGCTTTTGTTCCCCATAGGAATATTTCCCACCACTGCCTCCTCGCCCAAGAGATTATCAACAAGTTTCAGTACTCTACCTTGCAAGCAGGGTTTATGGCTATAAAGGTTGATATGAAGCAGGCATATGATCAGATGATTGGAGAACTCTAGAAGCGGTCTCTGATGGGGTTTCCTAAAATTCAGCAAATGGGTGCTTCAATGTGTCACCCAACCCAAATTAACCATCCTTGCAAGGAGGCGGAGTGAGTGGATTAATCTTTGAGTGTGGGTTACAGGCTGTCACTTATCTCTTCATCTTGTGCTTTGAACTCCTCACTCTAGCATTTAAATAGCGTGGAGCCAATCTAGGCATGACAGTTGCTACTGGAGGTACTTGCATCTCACACCTTCTTTATGCTGATGATATTCTTATTACTTCTCAAGCTTCTGTGTCCCATGGGAAGCAAATCATGGGCATCCTTGAAGATTATTGTGGATGGACAGATCAGGGCCTTAATTATGCAAAGTCATCTATCATGTTTAGCAATGCTGCCAAGCAATGGAGGACAAATCGGATTGCCAGGCTGACAGGCTTCAGGAGGGTTTAGGAGATGGACTACCTTGGGCTTAAATTGGCCATGCACAAATTATACAAAGTAGATCATTCCCAGCTAATTCAGTAGGCAAGGAACAAGTTTATGGCCTGGGGAACCCAACACCTTTCACTTGCAGGCCGTGCCACCCTTATCAACTCCTTCTTGCTGCCAGGTTTGATCTACCAGCTCATCCACACTGACATGCCTAGGAATGTGTTACCGGAGATTGAGAAATTATGCAGGGCTATCCTTTGGGAAAAAAGCTCTACACAGAGAAGCATTCATTTTGTGAAGTGGTCCACCATCTGTACACCTCAGAAGTTTTGTGGTCTTGGGTTCCACTCCGCCTCCAGCTAGATGGGCCCATTGAGGGATTGAATTGCTTGGGATTTTTTGCTGAAGCCTACATCTCTCCTCCACAGATGCCTGAGGGAATGCTATGGTGAAGACATCTCAGGGAGCTAAGAGAGGTGACTCTAAGACATGGGTTTGTGATCTTGAATGGGTGAAACCTCAAACCCTTATCGATGGGATCGATGGAAAGAAGGTGGAGATCCTATCCCAAACTTGGCTAAACAACTTTCCCCTTTCTTGACGCCTACATTTGTGGATGCTGCTGCCCTTGAAGAATAGAAAGTAGGTGAATTCATTTAGAAAGATTGATCATGGGATGTATCCAAGCTACAACTATACTTTGGCAAACCCCTTATGGATCAGGTCAGGAGAGTGGTGGTACATGCTAATTTCTTGATCAAATCTCCCCTTCAGTAAGTCCCTCATAGCCATGGCTTATGAAGAACTCTTCCCCAATAGCAGACCAAGCCACCTATGGTTGCATAAGCTCCACTTGCATCCTTGTGAAATTTTTTTTTGATGGCGCCTATTGAAGGGAGCACTACTAACCTACACCTGGCTGCATCCTAGAGGACTTGTTGAGAATGTTCAGTGCCCTTGGGGATGTACCGAAGCTGAAGATATTGATCACATTGTGATCAGATGCTCCCTCACTACCAGCATTCTACAAACTCTCACCTGTTGGGGGTTTAACATGCCTTTCTTTGCCAGTACTCACAACCTCCTCATGGCCTTTCAAAGTACCACCAAGAAGAGCTCAACATAGGCTAGAACTTACCGTTATGCTATTTAATAAGCCTGGAGGGCAAGGAATGCAAAGACCCATGGCCTCCCATATGCAACCCCCAAAATCATTACGACGGGTTGTCTTCAAACCCTCATGGAATCCCCCCTCCCTCCCTCTGGATGGATTAAGGCTAATGTTGATGGTGCTATTCTTCCTTCTGGGTATTGATATGGTGATCAGAGATGACAGTGGTGCCTTTGTTAAAGCTATGGGAATCCACCTCCAGGATTGGGATAACACTTTTATGCAAGCCATGCTAGCTATCAAAGTGGCTGGAGCATTGGATGCATGAGTATAAGGGGCTTATTCTGGAAGGGGATAACTTCAATGTGGTGAACTACCTCCAACAGACTATGAAGGAGGATTACTAGAAATCTAGACTGGCTTAGGCTCCCGATCCTCACTAACTTCCATCAGGTGCTCTTCTCTCAAACATGTCGGGATCACAACAGGTTAGCTGACCTTTGTGCACAGCTTGCTACAGGTTCTGACTTTTTTTGGCATGACACTAATTATTATACTACTCCTCCTGACTTTTTTGTGATTTTGGAGGATGACATAAAGTATGTTCCTCATAGTTAGTTTTATTATTTTTGCTTTTATGCTACTTTGTAACCTCTTTTTCATATCAATGCAATTGTAACTTTCAAGGAACCCAAAAACTTTGGGGGAGGCTCTTTAATTTCTCATCTTTCCTTCTCTCTCTGGGTTTCCTAGTGAGAGAAGCTCTAGGGATGCAGGGGGTGACCTTGGGTTGTCCCCTCACTCGAGAAGGAGTGGGGGTGGTGGTAGCAAGGAGGGTGGCTGGCAAAGTGGTGGTGGTGCTTTGGATGTGAGGGCTGCTAGCATGAAGGGAAGTGTAACAAGTGTAGGTGGGGGTTCGGCCAGCAAAAGAGGTAGGCTAGGGAGCTCAAGGGGACATGGACCATGGGACTAAGGAAGAAGGTGAAGGTGATGGAGTACTGAGATTGGCGCATGACCTCTTTCGAGGTGAGTATGGCTCATTAGTAGCGACACATGGAGTTGGACTCCATGATGGCAAGCTTCGGGGTCGGAGAGGAAGGAACAAGCAAAGCTTCATTTAGGCTAGTGAAGGATTCAACTATAGGAGGTAATGGAACAGTAAACATGGCTCTCAACTCCTTCTATGGCAGCAGCTCACAGGCAAAGAATGACCAACAACCTATCGGCAATGCATCAGGAGAGATGGAGCTGGATAGTAATGAAACAATAACAGTTGCTCGCTTTCTGATTGGGCTATTGACTCTAGTGGAACTACGACCATGGAAATGGATGGATTTCGCTAATGGCAATGTTGTTCGATGGATGGCGGCCATTATGAGACATTACGGTATCACGAAGGGGTGGCTCCCTCAGTGGCTACTCAACCCGGCGCCTCCCCAAACAACGCCAAGTGCGGGACCCAGCGGAAGATGGGGAATTGCATGTCTTGTAGACCGTCGAGGTGAGAGAGTTCACCATGACTGGAAATGCTAAATTCAAACCACTTCCAGGTTTGATTGACAGTCTTGCTACAATCATAGGTATGTCCAAAGTGCTTTTCTCAAGTGGGGCGAGTTGCCCTCAGGATTTAGGGAAAAGAATCCCCCGCGACTTTGGGATGATCGACCTCAACAACTAAATTCCACTTCTCGTGGCTGCTCAAAATGGATTGGATGAGAATGATAAGAAGGTACATAATGCCAACCTTCCACACTAGGAAGGGGCTGAAACCAACCCCATGGATTCCCTTGATCTAGGAAGATGAACACAAGGCTTTGTCAGTTGCAAAGAGGGCTGAATTGGAAAACATAAGCAATTTCAGTAGGAGTGAATCCACAATGCAGGGAGAGTGCATCCCATCTACTTTCTATTTCTAGGAGACAGTAGCAAGGCAGTATAGCAAGGATACACCAACTTGGATTGCACACAACACTAGTGGCTAGCCGACTAGTTGTCTTGAGGAGATGCAAGGGATGTTCAAGCAAACCGATTCCCATATCAAGGATTTAGCTCCTATGCAATACAATTCAAGGAAACAAAGCACAGCTACAACCAATGTTTGGAAGAAACTAACAGTTGTCCCTCTTTCCAAAGTGCATTTTGAAGACATCAGTGATAGGGATGGGATTACAGTCAATCTAGATGACAACTCTATGCAGGAAAATATTCAGAAGTTAGAAGCCACTATTGTAGGAAAACACCTTGGGAAAAAACTCCCCTACTATTTTCTAAATAATGACTTGAAACACAAATGGAATCAATGGGGATTTTGACTTAGTGCTTGTGACCCCATTGTTTTTTATCTATTTTCAAATATGAAGCCCTTGTCTTGATCTTCATAATGGACCTTGGTTTATTGCTAGCAATGTCATTGCCTCCTAGGTGGACTCGATTTCACTCCTGACTCTCTATCAGGTTTAACTACTCCTTTATGGATGCGACTCCCCGGCCTACCCCTCATATATTGGGATGGAGAGAGCTAGCAATTGCTTCATTCGTTGGCAAACCAATGTGGATGAACAACCAAACCAACAAATGGTGGCAAAGCACATATACATGGATCTGTGTCAAGGTCGACCTATCAAAGAGACTCCCTCCTGGAATGTGGATCATTGGCTACAAAGGCCACTTTTTTCAGAAAGTAGAATATGAGGGGATTACACAACTATGTTTCCAATGTGGAAAAGTTGGACATAAAGTTAAAGCTTGTCTTGAAAAGGCCAAAATGCATGCTCATACAACACCTTTGGCATACCCAACACCTCCCCAACCCTTTGCCAAATCAAACCACCTCCATGGCTATTAAAAGAAAAAATTGCAATATCTGAGAGCAATTCAGCAAAAAAGGCATTCCCTCCATGGATCGTATATCAAAACGGCAAAGTTGCAAGCATTCAACTACTCGCACTCTTCCAGCTGATCAATCCAATCAACTCAAAATTTTGTAGCAATTCCAAAAGGTTTTGCACTCCATCGACACCTCAATCCAAAGGAAAGGAAGCTATCATTGAAACTCAAACTAATTTGGACAAGTTTTATGGACCATGGACATTGGTTACAAAGAGGAAGGCTAGGCCTCCTAAAGCAGAAAATCAAAAGGGAGACACTACAAAACCGAAAACTACTATTGTGCGTTCTAGAAAATAGCAAGGGGACAACAACAAGAATACCAACTCCAATGGATCTTTTGTGAAAGACAGCATAAATTCTTTGCAAACTCACCAAGTCCCGGGAACAAGGGGAACCATCCACACACATTTTTTTGCAAAAGAAAATAGATAATGCCACTAAACTATTCAAACACAACAAGGCTAAAAGTGGACAGGGTCATATCTCTAAGGCACACATTGAGAGGAAGTTGGGTCTGCTAAGCCGAATTAAAGCCATACCACAGAAATAAAAAAAGAGTGAATTCCATATTGACGATGGGAGGGAGGCCTCCCATAACATCCACCCATGACATCTATTATAATGTTGAATTGTCGGGGGGTGAGGCTACAGGCCACTACCTCTGGAAAATTATTGGAGAGCACAACGCTCTCTTCATTGGCCTCATGGAAACAAAAGTGGAGGACATCTCTAGAAGGGAAATTGACAAAATGGCGGGATGCAACTATGATTTTCTGCACCAACCTACTGTGGGGAAATCGGAGGCTATGGGATGCTCTAGTTCCTTTCTTTGAGCAATGAACTTCCAAGCTGTTGTGGGGAGATTTCAACTACATTTATGATGCAAATGATCAAAAGGGGGAAACAATTCAAATTGTCATCGACGACCAAAGAGATGATGATTTTTTTTGACAGACTTGAGCTGAACTTCATTGATCCCAGGTTCACATGGCCCAATAACAAAGACAAAAACCATCGGATCTGGGTGCGCCTTGGCCACTTCCTCATCAACTCCGTTGCCTCCAACCTTCTTCCGTTTGCTCAAACTAAACACCTCCCAAGGATTGCATCAGATCATTGCCCCATTGCTCTTCCAATCAACTCATTAGAAGTGAAAATCACAAAGATGGCTAAAATTTGAAGACACGGATCTCTACCCTATGGCATGGAAGTTAGTGTGGACAAATTGGCAGGCAACCATGAAGGATCCAATGCTGAAAACCTAGATAGAAAATGCAGCCGCCCTTTAAAGAATCTATTTTACTGGAGCAAGAGTAAGCTCAAATACTTAAGCAAGCAAAGGGACACCCTTCAGGATGACATTATGTAGTTGCAGGTGGCTGATTGCTCTCCCAACGGGCTGACCGAGCAGCAAGATATGGAGCTTCTCCTCAGAGCAAACGAGCTGAACTCAACCCTTGCCCATCTCTCTTGCTGGTGGAGACAAAGGGCTAAAATCAGGTAGGTGGAAGAGGGAATGCCAATACTCATTTCTTTCATACCGTTGCATCGGCTTGGAAGAGAGCAAATAAAATCAGCACACTCAAACTTGAAGGTGGCCAAAGAACAAATTATCCAATCTTAATCCACCAAGCCTTCATGAACTTTTTTAAACAAAAATAGAGTGCACATCCTATCTCTACCTCCAATTAGCCTTGCTTTGCTGAAAATGTCAGGATTTTGCCTCAAGTTGATGAACTCTTGGAAATGGACACCAATGAAGCTGAAATTTGCGAGTTGATCAGAACTATGGGTGCTAACCGTGCTCCTGGGATCGATGGCATCACCGCATCTTTCTATAAGCACTTTTGGAAAATTGTTGGCCTAGGCGTCATGGTGGATGAAGGAATTCTTTCAGTGGGACCATGGCTGTGGAAGGAAACATTGGTGGTTCTCTTGCCCAAATCCTCAAATGTTGATTATCTAGCAAAATTCAAGCTTATTAGCCTATGCAGAACAACATACAAACTAATAGCCAAAATTCTAATGTGTTAGCTAAAAATATCTTCCCTCACATCATTTAGAAGCAGGGGCCTTTGTTCCTCATAGATCGATCTCCAATCATTGTTTGGTGGCTCAAGAGATAATCAACAAATTTCAACATTCCACATCCAAAGATGGCTTCATGGCAATCAAGATCAATATGGAACAAGCCTATGATAAAATGAGTTGGGAAACACTTGCTCTAGTCCTCCACAAGCTTAGAATGCCCAACAAATTTTAGAATTGGCTTTTCCAAAGTGTCTCCTTCCTTTCCTTTGCGCTTCTACTTAATGGCCAAAGGACTAGCTAGATAAAGCCCCATGGGGGGTTTTGGCAGGGATGTCCGTTATCCCCATACCTCTTTATACTTTGTTTGAAACTCTTATCTATGACTAGCACACAACAACAAACTGACTTTGGAGTGGCTATAGCTAATGGGGGCACTCATATATCACACCTTCTATATGCAGATGACATCCTCATCACCTCCAATGCCTTAGTCACCCATGCCAAATGCATCCTTAAAATTCTGAATGATTACTGTAGCTGAACCGAGTAGCGGATAAATGATACCAAAAGTACAATTATTTTTAGCAAAGCCACATGTGGAAAACAGATCACCAAACTAGAGTTTAAGGTCAGGAGCTTGAACATTTAGGCATCAAATTGGCAATGAAAAACTAAAAGCCACTAATTTTCTATAGCTCACCCAAAAGCTAGAGAAAGGATTAACCAATTGGGCATTCAACACTTGTCTTTGGTTGACCAATAACAACTTATCAAGTCTTCTCGCTAAGCATTGCTATGAATCAAATCACTCACACCATGGTACCCAAAAGCATCACCAATGAGATAGAAAAACTTGCTCTGAGCTTCCTATGGCGGTAGACCTAACCAACATGGTCTTCATTATGTTGCTTGTGAAAAAATCTTGCACACCTTCGATATGGGGGGCTTGGGTGCGTGGCATGGGCCTCTCCATTCCAGGTTAGCATGGGAATTTCTTTCCAAACCAAACATGTTACTACATAAGTGCCTTGGAAAGATATGGGAGGAATATATGAAAACATAAACGAGTGACTCCATGGGAAAATCATCACCGAAGGCAAAATCTGCAACAAATTTTACATTGGAAAATTGCGATGGGGAGGATATAGACTTCATAAACTCAAAATGGATCATATTACCACTAGCCAAATGGCCTACTTTCCTGAACATGGACTCCATGACTAGGAGTATAGCTATATACTTACAAGCAACAAATGCTAGATTTTAAAGATATTACATGGGTTGTTTGGTGACTTGTTGGCTGATCACATTTGAAGATCCAACTCTAGACCAACCAGCAATATGATCAACCAGAACTGATCAAGAATCCATTGGGGGCCACCATCACTTCCATAGTCTACAAAGGTATCTTTGCTGAAAATGAATCTCAATTTTGTATAAGAAACTTCCCTAGGGAAAGAATTTTTTTTGGTCGAGGCTCATTCAACAAGCTATACTAACCAATTCTGGTTGGCTTGTCGGCTTAACAGAGAACACCTTGTGCCCTTGGGGATGCAACCAAGAGGAAGATATTAAACATATTACTATCTATTACGCACTTACCAATGCTATCATTCAGATTTTAGCCAAATGGGGATTCTCAATTCCTGTTTTCAGCAGTTTGGCCAATCTCCTTCAAGCTCTTGAAAATGTGCAACCAAGTAAAGTGTGCTAGGCTAAATGCTACTATATGATTATCTACCAAGTGTGGAGAGATCATAATGCTAAAACACATGGCCGAATCCATGGAACCTCGAACATTATTGCTGCCTCCATTCTTGAATATCTCACCCATGCCTCCTCCTTCCCCTTCTTGAAGGAATGGGACATCACCCGC
>CM038215.1:16954151-16961651 GCA_021442155.1 Cymbidium sinense
TAGACCACTGAAGCCACCAGGCCACTGAGGAATACACAGATACGGGCCACAGGCCACCAGGCCCTGGGCCACTGGGCCACTGGGCCACAGATACGAATACTGGGCCACAGACTGAATACAGGCCCTGAATACTGGGCCACAGGCCACTACTGGGCCCTGGGCCCTGAATGCCACAGACCACACAGGCCCTGGGCCCTGAATACAGATACAGGCCTGGGCCCTGGGCCCACAGGCCCTGCTGGGCCCACAGGCCCTGGGCCTGAATACAGATGAGCCACTACAGGCCTGGGCCCTGGGCCACAGATACTGAAGGCCCTGAATACAGGCCCTAGACCACTGGGCCACTGGGCCACTAGGCCCTGGGCCACTGGTACTGAGCCACTGGGCCCTGGGCCCTGGGCCACAGGCCACACAGGCCAGATACTGGGCCACTGGGCCCTGGCCTAGACCCTGGGCCCTGGGCCCCAGGCCCTGAATACAGACCCACAGGCCCTGCCACAGGCCCTGGGCCACTGGGCCCTGGGCCCACACAGGCCCTGGGCCCTGGGCCCTGCCACACAGACCACACAGGCCACTGAGCCACTGGGCCACTAGACCCTGAATACTGCCACAGGCCACTGGGCCACACTACACAGATACACAGACTAGCCCTGGGCCTAGACTGCCACTGGGCCCTGGCCCTAGCCACACAGGCCACTGAATACAGACCTGGGCCACACAGACCCCCAGGCCCTGGGCCACAGGCCACTAGGCCACAGGCACTGGGCCACAGGCCACTGAATGGGCCCTGGGCCACTGAATACAGCCTGGGCCCTGAATACAGGCCCTGGGCCCTGGGCCCTAGACTGGGCCCTGGGCCCGCAGGCCACTGCCCAGGCCCTGAATACTGCCACTGGGCCCTGGGCCACAGGCCCTGGGCCTGAATACTGAATACACAGGCCTGGGCCACCAGGCCACCAGATACAGACTGAATACTGGGCCCTGACCCTGGGCCCTGGGCCCTAGACCCTAGGCCACAGGCCCTGGGCCCTGGGCCTGGGCCACTGGGCCACTGACTGGGCCACTGGGCCACAGACCACTGAATACTGAGCCACAGGCCACTGGGCCCTGGGCCCTGAGCCACCAGGCCCTGGGCCACACAGATACAGGCCCTAGATACTGGGCCCTGGGCCCTGGGCCCTGAATACTGGGCCCTGGGCCCTAGGCCCTGGGCCACTGGGCCACTGAATACACAGATACTGAATACAGATACAGGCCACTGGGCCACAGATACTGGGCCACAGGCCCTGGGCCACTGGGCCCTGGGCCACAGGCCACAGGCCCTGGGCCCTGGGCCACAGGCCCTGGGCCCTGTACAGCCACAGCCCTGGGCCCTGGGCCCGAGACTGGGCCCTGAATACACAGGCCCTACAGGCCACTGGGCCCCTGGGCCTGGGCCTGGGCCACTGGGCCACTGAGCCACAGGCCTGGGCACAGGCCCTGGGCCCTGGGCCCTGCCACACAGGCCCTGGGCCACAGACCCTGGGCCCTGAATACTGAATACAGCCCTGGGCCCTGGGCCCTGCCACAGCCAGATACACAGGCCACTGGGCCCACAGGCCCTGGGCAGATACCAGGCCTGAGCCCTAGACCCTGCTGGGCCCTGGGCCCTAGGCCCTAGACCCTGGGCCCTGGGCCCTGGGCCACAGGCCACTGGGCCAGGCCTGGGCCCTGGGCCCTGGGCCTGGGCCACTGAGCCACTAGGCCACTGAATACCAGGCCACACAGGCCCTGGGCCACAGGCACTGGGCCCTGGGCCCTGGGCCACCACTGGGCCCTGGGCCCTGGGCCCTGGGCCCTGGGCCCTGACCTGGGCCCTGGGCCCTGGGCCCTGGGCCCTGGGCCACTGAATGCCCCAGGCCACTGGGCCACTGGGCCCTGGGCTGGGCCACTGGGCCCTGAAGACCTGGGCCACTGGGTACAGGCCCTGGGCTGGGCCCTGGGCCCTGGGCCCTAGGCCACTGGGCCCTGGGCCCTGGGCCCTGGGCCCTGGGCCCTGGGCCCTGGGCCCTGAGCCACTGAGGCCACAGACCCTGAATACAGACCTGGGCCACAGATACAGACTGGGCCACAGATACCCACAGGCCCTGGGCCCTGGGCCCTGGGCCCTGGGCCCTGGGCCCTGGGCCCTGGGCCCTGGGCCACTAGGCCCTGGGCCCTGGGCCACTGGGCCACACACAGGCCCTGGGCCCTGGGCCACCCAGGCCAGATACTGGGCCCTGACCAGGCCACAGGCCACTGAATGCACAGACCACTGGGCCACTGAATGAGGCCACTGGGCCACCAGGCCACAGGCCACTGGGCCCTGGGCCCTGGGCCCACAGGCACTGGGCCCTGGGCCCTAGGCCCTGGGCCCTGGGCCTGGGCCCTGGGCCACAGGCCCTGGGCCACAGGCCACAGACCAGGCCTGGGCCAGGCCACACTGAGCCCTGGGCCACTGGGCCACTGGGCCCTGGGCCCTGGGCCCTGATACCAGGCCCTGGGCCCTGGGCCCTGGGCCCTAGACCCTGGGCCCTGGGCCCTGGGCCCTGGGCCTAGGCCCTGGGCCACAGACTGAACTGAATACAGGCACTGGGCCCACAGGCCCTGGGGAGGCCTACTGGGCCACAGACCCACAGGCCCTGGGCCCTGGGCCCTGAGGCCCTGGGCCCTGGGCCACACAGGCCCTGGGCCCTGGGCCCTAGGCCCTGGGCCCTGGGCCCTGGGCCCTGGGCCACTGGGCCTGGGCCACTGGGCCACCAGGCCCTGGGCCCTGGGCCACTGGGCCACATAGACCACTGACCCTGGGCCACTGGGCCACTGGGCCACAGACTGGGCCACACAGGCCCTGGGCCCTGGGCCCTGCCTGGGCCCTGGGCCACTGGGCCCTGGGCCACTGGGCCCTGGGCCCCCCTGGGCCACAGAATACAGATACTGGGCCCTGGGCCTGGGCCACCAGGCCCCAGGCCACTGGGCCCTGAATACACAGGCCACTGGGCCCTGGGCCCTGGGCCCTGACCCTGGGCCCTGGGCCTGGGCCCTAGGCCCTGGGCCCTAGACCCTGGGCCCTAGACTGAGCCACAGACCACACAGGCCACTGGGCCACTGGGCCACACAGGCCCTGAATACAGGCCATGCCAGGCCTGGGCTGAGGCCACAGGCCCTGGGCCACAGACTGCCCTGGGCCCTGCCACTACAGGCCCTGAGCCTGGGCCCTGGGCCACACTGGGCCACCAGGCCCTGGGCCCTGGGCCACTGAATACTGGGCCACTGAGCCACTGAGCTGGGCCACAGGCCACTGGGCCACTGGGCACTGGGCTGGGCCCCTAGACCCTGGGCCACAGGCCTGGGCCCTGGGCCCTAGGCCCTGGGCCCTGGGCCCTGGGCCCTGGGCCCTGGGCCCTGGGCCTGGGCCCTGGGCCTGGGCCCTGGGCCCTGGGCCCAGACCCGGCCACTGGGCCACTGGGCTGACAGGCCCTGGGCCACTGGGCCCTGGGCCACTGAATACAGGCCCACAGGCCCTGAGCCCTGGGCCCTGGGCTGACTGACTGGGCCCTAGACTGAGCCCCAGGCCCTGAGCCCTGGGCCACCAGCCCTGGGCCACTGAGCCTGGGCCCTGAATACTGAATACACAGACCCACTGAATACACAGGCCACAGGCCACAGATACTGCCCTGGGCCCTGGGCTGAATGCACTGGGCCATGGGCCCTGGGCCCTGGGCCCTGGGCCCTGGGCCCTGGGCCACCAGACTGGGCCCTGGGCCCTAGACCACACAGATACTGAGCCACTGGGCCACAGACCTGAATACTGGGCCCTGACCACTGAATACACAGATACTGGGCCCTGCTGGGCCACAGGCCCTGGGCCCCTGGGCCCTGGGCCACTGGGCTGCTGCCCACAGGCCACTGGGCCCTGGGCCCTGGGCCTGGGCCCTGGGCACTGGGCCACAGGCCACTGGGCCTGGGCCACTGAATGCTGGGCACAGGCCCTGCCCGGCCACTGGGCCACTGGGCCCTGGGCAGGCCTGGGCCCTGGGCCCTGGGCCCTGGGCCCTAGGCCCTGCCTAGCCCTGGGCCACTGAATGCTGGCCACCAGATACAGATACTGGGCCACCAGGCCCCAGACCCTGGGCCCTGAGATACACAGACCTGGGCCTGAGCCACTGGGCCACAGACCCCTAGCCCTGGGCCCTGGGCCACTGGGCCCTGGGCCCTGGGCCCTGCCCTGGGCCCTAGGCCCTGGGCCCTGAATGCTGAGCCACAGCCACTGGGCCACAGATACCACAGACCCCAGGCTGCCTGGGCCACTGAATGCCAGACCACTGCTGAGCCACTGGGCCACAGGCCCTGGGCACTGGGCCACTGGGCCCTGAATACTGACTGGGCCCTGGGCCCTAGGCCCTAGACCTGGGCCCTGGGCCCTGGGCCCTGGGCCACAGGCCACTGGGCCCTGGGCCACTGGGCCCTGGGCCCTGGGCCCTGGAATGCCTGGGCCACAGGCCACTGAATGCTGGGCCACTGAATGCCAGGCCCTGGGCCAGGCCACAGGCCCTGGGCCTGGGCCCTAGGCCCTGAGGCCCTGGGCCCTGGGCCCTGGGCCACTGGGCCCTAGGCACTGGGCCCTGGCCCTGGGCCCTGGGCCACTGAGCCACCAGGCTGGGCCACTGAGCACTGGGCCTGGGCCACTGGGACTGACAGGCCCACAGACCCTGGGCCCTAGGCCCTGGGCCCTAGGCCCTGGGCCACAGGCCCTAGACTGGGCCCTGGGCCAGGCCCTGGGCCACGATACTGGGCCACAGGCCACTGGGCCCTGGGCCCTAGACTGAATACTGAGCCCTAGACCTGGGCCAGGCCTGGGCCCTGGGCCCTGGGCCCTGGGCCTGAGCCTGGGCCTAGGCCCTGGCCTGGGCCCTGGGCCCTGGGCCCTGGGCCCTGGGCCCTGAGCCCTGGGCCCTGGGCCACAGGCCACTGAAGCTGGGCCCTGGGCTGGCCCTGGGCCTGGGCCCAGGCACTGGGCCCTGGGCCCTGGCCCTGGGCCCTGGGCCCTGGGCCTGCAGGCCCTGGGCCACAGGCCTGGGCCTGGGCCACAGGCCACAGGCCCTGGGCCACACAGACCACAGGCCACAGGCCCTGGGCACTGGGCCTGGCAGGCCTGGGCCCTGGCCCTGGGCCCTGGGCCCTGGGCCCTGGGCCCTGGGCCAGGCCCTGGGCAGACAAACAGGCCCAGGCCACTGGCCACCTGGGCCTGGACTGAGCCCCAGGCTGGCCCTGGGCCACAGGCCCAGGCCACAGCCCTGGCCACTGAGCCTGGGCCCTGGGCCCTGAGCGGCCCTGGGCCCTGGGCCCAGGCCACAGGCGGCCCTGAGCCCTGGGCCCTGAGCCACCATGCCACTGAGCCAGGCGGTGGGGTGGTGGTTGACGCCAGTGGGGCCCGGCAGCCGGTCGCGTGCGGCACTCAGACTCCGTGCAGGTGTGCGCGCCCGCGGACTCAGAGAACCATGTGCCGACGACACCGTGCCAGAACCGTGTGCACATCGCCAGCGCCCGCGTAGACGCGTAACATGCGGCCAGCGTGCACACCGCGTGCCAGCCATCTTGCGATCGGGCCCGATGGCATGCTGGCCGTCGTGACACAAACTAATCACCGGCGCCCGTGGGCATGTAATTGTGCATGTTGGCACACGTGAGATGATAAGGATGCTAAGCTCGTTCATTAAATTCTTTGCGTCGACTCGCGTGGCCGGGGGCCGCATTGGCTCATGTGCGACTCTTGCCAGGGCACATAGGCAGCGGCGTCATATCGTCGTGCATCTTGATTTTTAAACAAGTGCATACCCATACAACGTCATCCATTTCCCCGATTCCCCTCGTCCGTGCAGCGGTCTTCGGTCGCCCTGCGGTCAGGATCCATCCGCCATGACCATTCGCCGTCGGTAGCCCATTCGCCGCCGCGTCATCCGGGATCGCCGCCCAGCGTCCCGGTCGCCGCCACCATCACCGTCCCCGACGGCCCTGTACGATCGTTGCTTCTCCATATTCTCGTCGACCCGTGGCTTTCGGTGCGTCGCACCGACCTTTTGAATGGCTTGTTGAGAACATTGGTCGACACGCAATTTTTTGCATCAACTTTGGGTCATTTAATCGGTAGCATGGCGCCCAGGAATTTTCTCGTGTGGCGTGCATTGGATTCCACCATTACTTTTCGTCGCGACATATTGAAGGCTCGTGGCGATCATTGTCAAAAGCGGCGATGCATGGTTCGAGAATGTAAGTGCGGCATGAGCATGTCATGACATGCTCACGGCGTCCATTAACGCGCCCATCCAGGCATGCGGCCCTACGCCGGAGGAGGGGCTATCAAAGCTCTCACTCTAATAGAAGGTCCCCAAAATGCTACTGCTAAAGCCTTGGCGAAAATAGAGGTCAAGCAATCTCTGTCACTAAGAAAACCAAAGGGACGTGATAACGAATGTGCATTTTCATACTACGAGGAATGTACATTCATGTCAGAGAGCGAAGATGCTCCATGTGAGATGCCAAATCGGCCAATACTCTGAAGAGTGCCATCGATTCGTATGCAGCTTGCCCTTCAAACTATGCACGAAAATTCCATTTGATTCGTAACTCATTGACTATGAAGGAAGCATCGGATCTAAGATCATGAGCATAGTCACCCTTACGTAATGCGACAAAAGCGGACCTGCTAGTTATCTCTAATAGGCAGGCGGGGCAAAATACATTTGGGGCCGAAGTTCAGGAAAGACCAAAAGCTTACTTTTTTATGGGTTGTCATATGCCCAAATGGAGGCCGCCAAATGCACCCGTGAGCACTAATATGAGGTTTTAGGAGGTTCTAGCATCAAAAAATGGTAAAATATGGACAATTTCAAGGAGTTAAGCGCACATGGGCACCCTGACACCATGCTTGAGCTCTGAGGGGGGCCTTGGCCAGAGGAGGCCTTGAGAGGTCTTGTGAGCCGGCAGTTCCCAGGGTGACATGGCCAGCCCAGTCTGTGAGCGGCATCGGCCTGGGCTTCTGAGCGCCAGCATGAACCTGTGGCGCAGGCGACGCCGCCTGACCGGTCGCGCCGCCCGAGACAGCGTCGCGTGCCCGCTGAGCCAGCAGCCGCCGCTGCCGCGAAGCCCGTCTGCGTCGTGCAGACGCGCCGTCGTGCCATCGCACATGAGATGATAAGGATGCTAAGCTCATGCGTTCGTGTGGCGCGTGCTCCGGCGCAGACTTGCCACCGCATCCCGCCGTCGCCTTCCATGCACGCGCGCGCCGCGATTCGCTCGACTCGGCGCTTGTCCGGCGGCGGTGCGGTCTTGGTACATCCACGATAACCCGCCCGGCGGTCCCGGCTCGTATTCTCCTTTGGCCGCCAATGCCCGGCCCCGGATGGCTCGTCCTTCAGAACAGTGCGTCGTGACTTTGCGTGACCGGGTCATTTTTTTGAGCGTCGGCGCCCGAATATTCTGAAT
>CM038215.1:16966651-17348884 GCA_021442155.1 Cymbidium sinense
AGCCGCAGGCTCCACTCCTGGTGGTGCCCTTCCGTCAATTCCTTTAAGTTTTAGCCTTGCAACCATACTCCCCCCCTTACAGGATTTACTCTAAGCCCACACTGAGGTACGTAGTGACAACTTGTGTTGGGCTAGAATGTATTGTTCTATTGTTTACTAGGTTTGGAGAACCGATGCCAAGACTGGACAGCTATGGTACAGATTATTGCCTCCATTCTTAGCTCTATCACACATTCTACCTCTTTTCCTTTCCAAAGTAATGGGGCATCACCCTCATGGGTGATCAAACCTATATTATGGTGTCCTCCCCCTCCTAGTTGGATCAAGGAAAATGTGGATGGCTCCTTGCTTTCTAATGGGTCGGCTGGTGTTGCAGTGGTCTTAAGGGATGAGCATGGTAACTTCATCAAAGCCATGGGTCATTGCTTCCAACATTGGGACAACACAACTGTGAAACTAGCGGTCATGCTCTACACCCAACACATCATTGAGCCTTGGATGACTGAGTACAAAGGCATTGTCATTGAAGAAGACAACATAGGGTCTTTGGACCACACAGCTCTCTCTTCACAATGAGATATGGTAACCAACTCCTCATGCTCAGGACATCGCTTTTCAAAACATCCACAAGGTCATTTTTACTTACACATAAAGATCTAACAATAGCTTAGCTAATTTTTGTGTGAACGTTGCTACTACTTTTGATTTTATTTGGCATAGCTCAGATAACCACGCTATTCCTCTGCAATTTTTTGTGCTTTTTGAGGAGGATAAGAAACAATTAGTAACTAGTTTTTGCTTTCTTTTGCAACTTTATAACTGTAATGTCAGTATTTTTTATCAATGCAAATGCATCTTTTCAAGGAACCCAAAACTTTGGCTCTTTTCTCTTCTTTTCTTCTCTCTCTTGTTTTCTAGTGAGAGAAGCTCAGGTATCTTGGGTGACCTGCCTCACTCAAGGAGGAGTGGGGTGGTGGTAGCAAGGAGGGGTACAAGGTGGTGGTGCCTTGGATGTGAGAGACCAACATGAAGGGTGGTCTGGTGGTGGTTCTGAGGAAGTCTCAGGGAGCTCCAAGGGGAGACATGGTAGCCAAGGCTCTAAGGAGGAAGGTGGAGAAGATGGGCACAAGGAGACTGCCAAGCTAGCATAGCGGCAGCTCTGGTTTGGTAGCCATGACACAAACAACATGGAGCTAGACCCATGGATGGCGGCGACTAAGGGGAGGAAGGAGGGCAAACTCATGGCCTGATGGAGAAGGCAATAGGTTCAATCGACGGTTAATCCAATAGAGGTAGACAAGGTTGGTAGCTTCTGAAGCAATGGAAGATAACATGGTGGACTCCTTTGGAATCAATTCACGGGCAAGAAAGGACCAGGTGTGGGACTCAGGGGAGAAATGGGGATTCCAATGAACTAATAGTTTGCTCGGGCTCATATGGGTGGCAGATATGCTTTGCGCAATGGAGATGGAGTCACAAATTACCTTCTTTGCATGCAATCACGGTGGCCGACATGGTGTATGGTAACAATCGGCAAGCAGCTACTCCCACAGAAATGGCAACTCAAATTGAATGCCTTAATTCAAACAGCGGCCACATACATGTCACGGCGGGGAAGCGGAGGTTGTCGCTGGGCGACACCCCAATTGGAAGGCGACGGAGGATGATAGCAAATGCTCAATTTAATCCAATAGTTTGATTGATAGTCTAGCCATCACGGTATGTCCAAGCAATCTCCCTCAATGGAGGTGGGTCTTAGCAAGGCAACTCCGACGGTTTGAAGTTGGTAACCTTCCTTTGTAAATTCTGTATGGTAGATAAAATTGCTTGGATGTGCATAATTGGTACACCATGCCACCTTCCATACTGGAAGGGCAGTGACCCCATTGCTGATTCCATGAATCCAGAGAAATGCACACAAGCTGTTTGCAGAAATGCCTCAGAGAAGACTACAAGGGAAAATGAAAACTATTTTTTTAGAGGTGAGTCCAGCAGACAGGGGACTTTCAGAACTCCCACCTCCCATCCTCAGGAAACCACAGCAAGGCCATCAAACACAAGAAAATGACACACACTCCAAACAACCCTTGGAGGAAGCCGTCGGTTGTCCCACTTGCCAAAATTCAGTTTGATGAAATTAAAGACAACGAAGGAGTGGGAGTTACGATCTGATGCTAACTCTATGCAATCTAATATTCAAAAGCTTGAAGCAGCCCTAGTTGGAAAGCTCCTTGGCAAAAGACTCCCCTTTTATTTCTTAAACAATGACCTTAAGAGAAAATGGAGTAAATGGGGTGAATTCAACTTAGTTTTAGTTGCGGCTGATTGCTTTCTATGCATCTTCCAATCAATTGAGGCTAGAGATGCTGTGCTCCAGAATGGACCCTGGTTCATTGCAGGAAATGTCATAACTATGGACAAATGGAGTCCAACTTTCTCTCCGGACTCATTGCTTCCTCTCCCATTTGGATGAGATTACCTAGCCTACCTCTCATATTGGGATAGTAACAACTTGGCGGCTTCCTATGTTGGTGAGCCAATGTGGATGGACAATCAAACAAGCAAATGGGGACAAAGTCTTTATGCCCGGGTATGTGTCAAAGTGGACCTCTCAAAAGTCTCCCACGGAATGGATCAATGGAGTTAATGGCGCTTCTTCAAAAGTTGAGATGAAGGAATTGCTTTGTTTCAAATGCGGAAGTTGGACACAAAATTGATGTGTGTCCGGACAAGACTCAACATAAATCACTATGTGTTGCACAACATGAAAATCCCTCCTCTCCTCTTGTTCAAACCACAACCAACTTCTTGATCAGCAAACCACCCAACCACGATAAAGTGCAGCAAATTTTAGCACTTTAGCAAATCCTCACTGGACAAGGTGTAGTTCGGACCACAAACAACATGCGAATATTCAAGCCATTTGACACCTCACAAAAATCTGCACTATGGCAGCAGCACATACCAAAGAAAAATGGTCGACAATGCAATATAGCCAATGAAACTGCAGAAGTATGGGCCATGGACCTTAGTATCCAGAGGAAGCCAAGACCCTCAAACAGAAAACAACAACTACAGACAAGGGAGACACCACCAACATAAATCTTGAATATAGCAAAAATGCACAAATGAAAATAGATTGACACCAAAATCTGAGGCTAGAAGAGAGGATAAGAGGGAATAACAACAAAACATTGATGAAGGGAGGCCAACTCAACAACTCTACACATTCCTTCCAGGGTAAAGAAACACATGAAGACAATTTGTTCAAAATAGAAATGCAAAAGCTGGACATCGGATATCAAGGCACACTTCAATAGAGAATTGGGTCAATTGGCATAAAAGCAGCTCCTCGCAAGAAAAGTGAATTCCATATTGACATTGGGAACTCCTCCCATGATGTCTACCCATGACTTCATCATAATGTGGAATTGGGGGTCAAAAAAGGCCGAGCCACTTTCTCCAACAAATTCTTGTAGAGCATCATGCTCTTTTCATTGGCCTTATAGAAACTAAAGGGACATCACTAGAAGGGTGATTGATCAAATTGTGCATGGAGTTTTTTTACAACAACCTGTTGTAGGAAAATCTGGAGGCATCCTTGCTCTATGGAGATATGATTTAATTACTTTCTCTCCTTTCATAAAATGAACATTGTGGGAGACATCACACCAGACAAAGCTATATGGAGGGTGACCATCTGTTATGCTAACAAAGACTACCACATTCGGCGAAGACTTTGGGACACCTTAACTCCTTTGCTGAATACCGGCTTTCTATCCATTGTTCGGGGAGATTTTAACTGCATCTATGAGGCCAAAGACAAAAAAGGGGGGAAGCCTTTCAAAAGCTCACCGGCGGCAAATGAGATGATGGAATTCCTCACCAATGGGGACTTACATGAGCGGAATTTTACCGGTCCAAGATTCACATGGACCAACAACAAAGATAAAAATAATCGAATATGGGTGCGCCTTGATCGCTTTTTCATCAACTCCATTGCATCCAACCTCCTCCCCTTTGCTCAAACTAAACACCTTTCAAGGATTGCATCTGATCATTGCCCTATTGCTCTCCAAATCAACTCTAGGAGATGTGGAAATCCTGTGATGGCTGAAATTGAAGACACTTGGCTTTCATATCTTATGGCTTGGAAGTGGAGATGTTGGCAAGGTAACTATGAAGGGTCCAGGCTGAAAACTTGGATAGAAATGCAGCACACTAAGAAACTTATTCCACGAGCAAAAATAAGCTCAAAGATTTGAGTAAGCAAAGGGACTCCTACAAGAAGAAATTATGCAATTCTGGTGGTGATTGCTCTCCACGGGGATGACAGGCGAAAGAAAGAGACCTCCAACTCAAGGCAAATGAGTGAACTCAACCTGGCCCATTTATCTTGTTGGTGGCAAAGAGCTAAAAGTCTGAAGAGGGGATGCCAACACACATTACTTTCTGCTGTTGCAACTACTAGAAAGAGGTCAAATAGAATCAACACCCTCAAGCTTGATGATGGCGGTATGGAAGACCGGTCCTCATCCACCAAGCATTTATGAACTTTTTTCAGCAGAAGTGGAGTGCACATCCTATTACTACTAACAATTGGCCTTCATTTGCTGAAATCAACACCATCCCATCTCAGGTTTGTGATCTTTTGGAAGCGGATATCAATGTGGCTAAAATTTGGGAGGCGATCAAATCGATGGGTACTAATCGTGCCCCTGGGATTGATGGAATCACAACATCCTTCTACAAGTACTTTTGGAGGATCATTGGCCAAGATGTTGTGGCGGCTGTCAAGAAATTTTTTGTAGTGGCACCATGATTCCTCAGTGGAAGGAAACCTTGGTTATTCTCTTGCCCAAGTCCTCCAATGCTGATTGTCCTTCAAAATCTGAGACCCATAAGCCTATGAGAACCCTACAAAGTCATAGAAAAATCTAATGTGGTGAAAAAATATTCTACCAAATATCATTTAGAAGAGCGGGGCCTTTCTGCCTACTAGATCTATCTCTCATGACTGCTTGGCGGCCCAAGAAATTATTAATAAATTCCAACACTCCACCTCTGAGGAGGGATTCATGGCTATTAAAATCGACATGGAGCAAGCATATGAGCAAAACCTTAACTATAATCCTACAACAATTTGGGTTACCCATGAAGTTCGAATTGGATTCTCCAATGCATTTCTGCCTTCCTTCTCCCTCTTGTTAAATGGGCAAAGAACTGAATGGATACAAGCTAGTTGTGGATTCGACAAGGGTGCCCGTTATCTCCCTACCTTTTTATCCTTTGCTCAGACCTGCTTTCCTTAGCTATCAAGCAACATGGGGCTGAATTTGGTGTGCCTATCGCTAATGGGGGATATCACACCTTCTTTATGCAAATGACATTTTATTCACCACAAAAGCTTCCATTGCCCATGCAAAGGGTGTCCTCCAAATTCTAGAAAATTATTGCAAGTGGACGGGGCAGCGTATCAATTCCACCAAAACTGTCATTGTTTTCAGCAAAGCCATACACAGATGGAAGGCCAACAGAATCACTAGGCTCACTGGATTCAGAAGAGTTGAGGAGCTTGATTACTTGGGCATTAAACTTGCCATGAGAAATTAAAACAAGTGGACTTTCTACTACAAGGCAAGAGGCAAAATCAGCTCATGGGGTGTTAGACATCTTTCAATGGGCTGGCTTACACTCATACGGACATCCTTACTTTGCATCTCTATGTACCAAACAACCCACACCAAAATCCCCAAGGGAATTACTAAAGAGATTGAGAAGCTTGCTAGGAACTTTCTTTGGCAAGGAAATAACAACCGACATTCATACACTATGTTCCTTGGGACAAAATCTGCATGCCTACCAACAAAGGTGGCTTACACATGGCAGGCTGGAATGGCCCCTAAGGGCTAGAATGGCTTGGGAATTCCTCTCTAAACCTGATATGCTCTCCACAAATGCTTGAGAGAAGTATGGGCTGAACCCATGGCTAAGGGAACCCAAGCGGGACTCAATTGCTTGAAAATTATCGGGATGCTTAGACTGAAAATCTAAAATGGAAGATTAGCAATGGTAAAGAGGTGGACTTCCTAAACTACTTGGATTTCAGACCTTCCTCTTTCCAAATGGCCTACCTTTCTCAACATGGAGTGCATGGAGGAATGGAAGGTAGAAAACGATTGCTGAAAATAGAAGATGGAAATCATGAAAATCATACCTATTTGGTGGGACCTTGAACTCATTTCCAGCATTCCCATTATGGAGGAGCACCAAAATGACATCCCAGAGCTCATCAAGGCACCCATGGGGACAACTCTCACTTCCATATTATACAAAATCTATTTTGCTAAAATTTCAGATTGGCCATACAGCATGCAGAATTTGAAACTCCCACCTAGGGAAAAGTTGTGGTGATGGCATCAAAGACTCTTTGCCAACTAACACTTGGCTTGCTCATTGGGGTTTAACTGACACCACCCTTTGCCCATGGGGTGTAATCAGAAGAGGCTACCGAACATTCTTGTCGTTGTTCACACATAACATAATCAATTTGGCTAAATGGGGTTTCAATCCATTTTTAGCAACTTTCAGATTTACTCAAGCCCTCACTAAGGTGCAGCAACTTGTGTTGGGCTAGAATGTATGCTATTGTTTACCGGTTTGGAGAACTCTGTGCTCAGACCCACTATGGTACCCGAGGATTATTCTTGCCTCCATTCTTAGCTCCATCACACATTCTACCTCTTTTCCTTTCCAAAACAATGGGACATCACCCAACTATGGGGCGATCAAACCCTATGTGGTGTCCTCCCCTCTGGTTGGATCAAGGCAAATGTGGATGGCTCCTTTCTTTAATGGGTTGGTGTTGCGGTGGTCTTAAGGGATGAGAATGGCAACTTCATCAAAGCCATGGGTCATTGCTTCAACATTGGACAACGACTATGGAATTGCCATGCTCTACACCCAACACATCATTGAGCCTTGGATGACTAAGTACAAAGGCATTGTCATTGAAGGAGACAACATAGGGGTGGTGGACCACCTGAAGCTCTCTCATCACAACAAGATATGGCAGAACCAACTCCCTCACGCTCGGACATCGACTTTAGAAGAACTTCCACCCGTCATTTTGCTTACACACAAGATCTAACAATAGCTTAATAATTTTGTGCTATTGCTACTACTTTTGATTTTGTTTGGCATATCAGATAACCACTATTCCTCCAAATTTTTGTGCTTTTGGAGGAGGATAGGAAACATGTTGTTAGCTAGTTTTTGCTTTCTTTTGCAACTTTTATAACTTGTAATCAGTCTTTTCATTATCAATGCAAATACATCTTTTCAAAACTTTGGGAAAACCAAACTTTAAAACTTTGGATCGGCTCTCATTTCCACTCCCCTCTCTCTCTATCTAGGGTGCGGAACCAAACTCTCTCTCTCTCTATGGCAGGGGGTGGCCGCCGATCACCTCCTCACTGGGACAAGGCAACAAGAAGGGAAGGAAGGCTTGCGGGTACTATTCACCCTGCGGGCACTGTTCATTCTGCACGAGGCCATGGCAAAGGGGTGGAGCTCGGGTCGGACAAGGAATCCCTTGGGATGGACGGTTGAAATCCTTCGGATCTTGACCATGGCATGCAATTGGATGATGATAGCTCCTCCTTGACATCTCCTCACCTCCACGAGAGGGGATGGGTGCCGTGGCGGTGGCGAATGGAAGGCGGCAGTTCTTGATGCTTTCAAGAAACCGAAGAAGTTCTTGCAGTGTAATGGTATTGTAGTGCAGTGAGCATGGCTTCTGGTGGTGCTGAAGATAGCCGGTAAGTTCTTGATCCGAGTAAGATCGATTCTGTAGACTCGGGGTTGGCGCGATTTCGCTGCATGGGATCTTGATCGCCATCCGGTCTGGTGGCCATCTGGGAGCTGACAGCAGAAGCGCCCGGCTTAGTGGTGTGCAGATGTCCAGCGGTGGCCAGTAGCGAGGAGCGTAGTTCTATGGATCACGCATAGCATGGGATTTATGAGACGGGCTCGCGGGTGAGCAGCATGGCGTGCGGGACTTTCAATGCGCAAGTGTCGAGGCAGCTGCGGCATAAGCGCGGGAGCTTGCGCTAGCGCGGAAGCAGCGTGCATGGTCGAGGGTGCAATGTGGGTGCCGCACTAGCGCGGCGCAGGATAAGCTCCTTGGCGGCGTGGACTTCGAGGCCTCAGCGCATCCTGCGTCTTCCGACGCAAGGACGGACAAGAGTGCGGTCAGCGAGCCAGGATAAGCGAGAATCTTGCCGGTTAGTATCCAATGGCTTATTGTGAGGATGATGGGGCTGATTTTTTGGATGATATGGATGCCTCTAGGAGCTACCGGACACCCACCTCTGTGGGGCCCAAACCGATACTGATGGTGATCAACAACCTACATGATCATGCATGCAAGGTGTTTGTGGAAATGTCTCAACCAAATCGAGAGCATTTTCTTGGGGAGTTTCTCATGATTTGCCTAAAGGTAGTCACCCCACTACCTCAAACCCTCTATTTGAATACCATGAAAAGCATATGAAGGATTTGGATGGGCATCAAGAGCACCCTTCTACTAAGCCACTTAATGGAAAAGGTATGCCTACCCAACCTAACCCTTGGAGGAGGAAAGAGTTTGTTAAGTTTGGGTAGGTTGACAGAGCCTCTTCCTTTTTGGAGGATGGAGTAACTATTAGGATTGATGATCATGCTATTGATGCCAATCAAGCCAAGCTAGAGAAGGCTCTTGTGGGGAAGATATTGGGGAGAAGGCATTCATTCTACTTCCTAAATACTGATCTACAAAAGAAGTGGGGACAATGGGGGACTTTCAAGGTGATCATGGTTGACATTGACTATTTTGTGTGCTTGTTTGATACTGCTGAAGCTCAGGATACTGTTCTGATGAATGGACCATGGTTTGTGGCCGGGAATGTGATTGGCTTGGACAAATAGACCCCCTCCTTCAACCCCAAGTCTTTCCATGGACTTTCCTCCCCTATTTGGGTTAGGCTTCCTCATTTACCACTCTTATATTAGGATAGTAGCAATCTAGCTAGAATTGCCTCCTTCTTTGGAGAACCACTCTGGATGGACCACCGAACCAACTCACGGGGATGAGCTTTATGCGAGTGTCAGTTAGATCTTTCGCTAAACTTCCAGCAGTGGATGTGGAAGACATGGCATTTCTTTATATGGAATATGAAGGGATCTCTCAGTTGTGCTTCTCTTGTGGCAAAGTTGGCCACAAAGCTGATTTCTGCCCAACTACTCAGCCCACCTCTGTTGTGCCACCCTTGGGTAAGGCTACTCAACCTCCCTCTATACCTACTAACCATTGCAGTGCGACAGGCCTACCCAATGAGATTTGAGAGGGGAAAGTGCAGCTCTTTCCCATGAGCTCTGTGACTTTAAGCAAGGAAAGGAACCGAGGTTTAGCATCTTCCATCCCAGGCAGCCTTCCCACTCCACGATCCAGGTATGGACCATGGGTCTTTGGTTACGGAAGAAGAAACAAGGCCCTGCTATGAAGAGGAGGGAGTGAAGGCGACCTGACATTCCCTTGCAACATAGGGCTCGACCCAAGGTCCTCCCTCAGGCTCCTCCTTTACTTAAAATCCTACTTGAAGTTGACATCTCTGTTCCTCCTATCTTCCAAGCACCTGCAAGCTTGATAAAGGTGGCTAAACCACCCAAGGATAGAAGTGAAAAAAAATAGCGACAAGGAAAGCTCAAGACCCCACGGGGAGATGCTGGGAGGAGGAGAACTCAGAGGCTAGTTCCAAAAAGAGGAAGAAGGCTTCCCTTTCACCCATTATTGGTGGGGATGATTTATGGAAGGATGTCTTCCATCCTCTTCAGGCTGTAGGGGTGCAGAAGAAAACAGGGCAACTACTATCCACCTCATGTGGTCATGACATATGCATCATTGGCTTGGTGAGACCGGGATTGAGCACTTCTCTAGGGGAGGTGGACAAGCTAGGCAGGAGCAAGCTGGCATTTTTCTATCTTACATGGGAACTCTGGAGGTATGATTATTTTATGGCGACATGATCTTGTGAGTTTCCTTCCTATTATCCTTTCAGATCAGTTGGTGCTGGGCAAGGTCAGCATGGCTGACAATTTCCAATGGACACTGGGTTGGGTTTATGCCAACAAAGCTTACCACTGTAGGAGGATGCTTTGGCAGAACATCAGGGATAGTGTGGAACTGCAGGTTCCAACTATCATTGGAGGTGACTTCAACTGTATTCTGACACAGAAGGACAAGAAGGGGGGGACAAGGTTTACCTACTCTTAGGCTGTCCAGGAGATGGAAGAATGCATGAGTATTACTGACTTGCATGAGTTAGAGTTCATTGGCTCAAAGTTTACTTGGACCAACAACAAGAGGGAGAAAAGATCAGGTTGACTTGATGGTTCTGGTTAACTCGGTGGCTTCAACATCCTTGAGATACCAAGGTACTTCACTTACCTCGGATTGCCCGATCATTTACTTCTACTTTGGTGTCCCCTCTTACTCACCTGATGGTGGCTCCAAGGATACTTGGGCATCCTACGATGGCTTGGAAGATTGTGTGGCAAGTGGAACAAGGAGGACTTTGGTACCAAAGCTGTGCTCAGGAAGAAAGGCGCCACACTCTGGGCACTCTTCCATTGGTAGAAACATGTTGAAGAACCTCCACTTGCTCAAGGAGGCTGGAGAAAGATATTGCCACTCTTCAGGCTACAGAGTGCACTGATGAGGGACTTACTTCAGCACGGGATGGTGAGCTTCATTCCAAGGTGGTTGAGCTTAACTCCACATTAGCTAGGCTCACATGGTGGAAGCAAGGGCAAAGCTAGATGGTTTAGCAGGGTGATGGGAACACTCACTTCTTCCACACCCTCACTTCCTCTTGACATCACACTAACAAGGTTAATGGTGTCATGGCGGATGATGGTAGACTACTGGATAGCCCGGAGGATATTTCTGTAACCTTTACCACTTTCTTTCAGCAAAAATGGGCTGAGGTGGATGTCTCCCTTGACAGCTGGCCTTCTTTACCTTCGGCGGTGGTACCACTCACTCCCTCTTCTTGATGCTCCTATTTTTGATTATGAGGTTTGGGAGGCAGTGCACTCTATGGGGGCCAATCGGGCCCCGGGACTAGATGGGATCACTTCATCCTTTTACAGACATTTCTGGACTTGTGAGAAAGCGTCATCATCTTGTGGGAGTTCTTTAGTTCCTCCCACATGGATGATTCATGGAAGGAAACTCTCATCGTTCTGATTCCCAAGGTTGCTGGAGCAGACTCTCCTTCCAAGTATCACAATCGACTTATGTCGACCATTTATAAGGCGATTGAAGATCTTAGTGAAGGTGAAGCATCTCCTACCGGTCCTCATCTCTGAAGAGCAGGGAGCTTTTGTCCCGCAGAATATCTCTCATCACTGCCTTCTTGCACAGGAGATCTTCAACAAATTTCAGCATTCCACCTCTCAGGTTGGCTTTATGGCTATCAAGGTGGATATGGAGCAGGCTTACAATAGGATGAGTTGGAAAACTCACGAGCGGAATCTTTGTCTCTTATGGGCTTCCCGGCCAAGTTCAGCAACTGGATACTTCAGTGTGTCACTTACCCCAGGTACTCCATCTTGCTGAATGGTCGAAGGACTGAGTGGATCAGTGCTCAGTGTGGCTTTCATCAGGGCTGCCCTCTCTCACCTTACCTCTTCATCCTGTGCTCTGAGCTCCTATCATTGGCATTCAGATAAAGGGGAGCCAATATTGGCATGTCTGTGGCTACTGGAGGTACCTGCATTTCCAACCTTCTTTATGCAGATGACATTCTGATCATTTCCCAGGCTTTGGTGGCTCATGGCAAGCAAATCAAGGACATCCTTGATGATTATTGTGCTTGGACGAGGCAGCGCATCAACTGTGCAAAGACCTCCATCCTCTTTAGCAGAGCAGCTAAAAGATGGAGGACTAACACTGCGGGTTAGAGTCCGGAGATGGACTATTTGGGTCTTAAAGGCTATCAGGAGGCTGTACATGAAGGATCATTCCGAGTTGATTTAGAGGGCTAGGAGAAGATTACTGCTTGGGGCTCGAGGCATCTCTCATTGGCTGGACGTGCTACCCTCATTTCTTCAGCCCTGCTGCCCGGATCCATCTACCAGGTGACACATACTACTTTGCCTATGAATGTGTTGCAGGAGATTGAGAAGATGTGCAGGTCCTTCCTTTGGGACAAGAGCCCTACCCAGTGGAGCATCCATTATGTGAAGTGGGACACCATTTGCACACCCAGGAGACTTGGTGGACTTGGGTTCCATTCTGCTGCTTTGTGGACGGGGCCTTTAAGGGCTCGATTAGCTTGGGACTTCTACACCATTGCCTTTGGGAGCGTTATGGGGATGATATCTGGAACAGTTCTCTGAGGCGGGGGGACTCCAAGTCTTGGGCCGTCATCCTCAGTGGAGCTCAGAGCCTTCTACCTCTCATCCGGTGGAAACTTGCTGACGGGAAAAAGGTACATGTCCTCTCCCAGACTTGGCTGGCTGATATTCCTCTTCTCAGGAGACCTACCTTTGTCGATCGCCACTTGAAGACCTACGGGTCTGCTCCTTCTTGTTGGGTGTGCTTGGGATACTCAAAGGCTGGGTGACACTTTAGTCTTGACACAGTGGACCGGATCAAGGGGTGGTGTTACACTCAGTTAGAGATGAGCGAGCTTATACACATCCAGCTAAACAAGTCCCTCATGGCACTTGCTTATGAGAGCTCTTTCCCTCTGGCGATACTCACTGTTCATGGCTTTAGAAGTTCCAACTGCATCCACGGGAGAAGCTCTTTTGGTGGCGTGTCTTGAAAGGGGCCTTGCCAACTTTCACCTGGCTTCATTGGAGGGGCTGACTGAGGATGTCCAATGCCCTTGGGGCTGCACCAAGGAGGAGGACTTGGAGCATATTCGATCCTTGTTCACTCACGATGGCATCTTCGTTCTTACTACTTGGGGTTTTGTCATGCCTACCTTTACTTGCTCTCAGGATCTCTTTCAGGCATTCGACAGCATCCCCAAGGCTGATCTAGCTTGGGGAAAGGCATACTGCTATGTCATCTACCAAGTCTGGCGGATTAGGAATGCTTAGACTCACGGCCTCCCTCATGGAACCCCCAAGGTGCTTGCTGCCAACATCTTGGAGGCATTCTCCAACACCTCCGCCTTTCCATTTTGAGAGCAATGGGAGCTCCAGCAGCCACATCAACTGATTCCTCACACTTCTTGGACTCCCCCCCCTCCCGGATGGCTTAAGGCTAATGTTGATGACTCTCTTCTCTCGGCTTGGCAGTCATGATCGGAGATGATGATCTTGGACCCAACCTCATCAGAGGTGTTGGTATTCATCTTCAACCTTGGGGCAAACCTGAGGATGGGCTAGCTATGCTTGCATAGACACATCACAGGAGCCATGGATGTATAGTACAAGGGTTGATCTTGAAGGTGACAACCACGGGTGGTCACTTATCTCCGCACATGCAAAGACTTACGACTTCTCTCCCACGCACGATATTTTTCCGAAGTTCCACCAGTGATCTTCTCCACATCTCAGAGAACCGAACAAACTGATACTGCGGCATGGCTACTCGAAGTTCATTTATGTGGCATCTTGATGCTTGTATCTTCCTCCACTTTTCTAGTATTTTAGAGGGACCGTGAGCATGTCGCTTTTATTTCTTTTTCTTTTTTAGCACTTTTGTGCTCTTATTTTGTAACTCTTATTATTAATGCAATATGCAACTTTCAAGGAACCCAAAAATTTTGGGGAACCCAAAAACTTTGCCCTGGAACCCAAAAACTTTCAAGGCTTTTCATTTTCTCTTCTCTCTCTATTTTTTTCCTAGAGCTTCTCTCTCACTATGGTGGGGTGGTGCCACCTCCTCCCCAGGATAAGACGGGAAGAGGAGGAAAAGAAGGGCACAAGAGATCGGACACTATTCACTCTGCACGGCTAGGGATTACTGTAGATTTTGCATGAGGAATTGGCAAGGAGGTGGCACTTGGATGACAATGAAGTGGGATGGATGGACATGCCATGGTTCTGGCAAGAACGATCACTATTCATTCTGCATGCCGATTTTAGACTCGCAGGACGCTGGGAGGAGGCGCAAGGATCGGCCAGTAGTGGCTGATGGGACTCTTGATTCTGGCAAGAACCGGTTATCAGAAGTAGGCTGTTCCAGGATTTACATAGACTCGCAATGGATGTTGATCGGCTTGTGGTCGCTGAATGGAGCCTTGGCGGCCGCCTGTGGACAGCTGGGACGGAAGGAGGAGCTCTGGCAGGGCGAGCGGACAACGGAGCATGCGGATCACGCACCCGCGTGCTGATGGGGCGATGGGCACGATTATGTGCGCGGTGCGCGGCAGAGGCATGGCGTACCGGCAAGCATGTTAGCAAGGCAATGCTTACGCAGAGGGCGCAAGTGCAAGTGTGAGCGCTAGCGCCCGTGGCAACACAATTCCAGGGGCTTCCACCTGCGCGGAGGCAAGCTCACTTGCCAGCGGTCCTGGCAAGTCTGCCGAGACAATGGCTAGAGCGTCTTGCGACACACATTCTAGACAAGCGGGTGATCAAGCTGAGAGAGGTAATCCTGAATCTATGGCCTGTTGTGCTGAGGAGGGAGTCAATTTTTTGGATTGTATGGATGGTTCTACAGGGGTGGACATTGCCGGACACTCATACTGCAATGGGGTAGCTGCCAACGATCTCCACATGGCTATTAAAGATGCTACAGCACAGTGCACACAAGGTGCTTGTGAAAATGCCCATGCAATCCTGAACCAATTTTTTTGGGGTGTCTCCCACATTCCATCTAAGGGTGGTGGATCCACAACTACTAACCCTCTCTTTGAGCATCATAGCCCACCAAGGGGGGGTGTGCTCGGCCAAACAAATACATCCCACTCACGGTCAACTCAAGGACAAGGTAGCTCAAATCTTTCTAACCCCTGGAAGCGCAAAGAATTTGTGAAGCTTGGTCCTGTGGATAAAGCTTCAGCTCTGATGGAGGATGGCTCTACTATTAGACTAGATGATGATGCTGTTGATGATAATCAACTGTTTGATAAAGCCCTTGTAGGGATACTTGGGAGAAGACCTTCTACTATTTCTTTTGCTAACTTAATGAGGAAATGGAGGCGTGCCTTTGCCGGTAATGGTCTCTCATTGTTTTGTGTGCCTCTTTGACACAAAAGCCGGATGCGCCCTTATGAATGGCCTTTGTTGTGGGAAATGTCATCGGATTGGACAAGTGGACTCCAACCTTCAACCCTAAGTCTCTTCATGGGTTGTCCTCTCCTATTTGGGTTAGATTGCCTAATCTACCCTTGTATTGGGACAATATAACATTGCAGGTTGCTTCATTCTTGGAGAGCCAATGGGTGGATCATCCCACCAATTGTGGGAAAAAGCTATATGCTAGAGTTGCATCAATTGACCTATCCAAAAGCTTCCCACTGAGTTTGGATCCATGGAAGAAATTAAAGGTTCTTCAAGCCAACTGAGTATGAGGAGATTTCCTAGCTATGTTTTACCTATGGCAAGGTTGGCCAAAAGGCAGATTCTTGCCCTACCAAGTCAGGACCTCTAGCTGCACCAAGCCTAAGTAAAACTAAACCCCCCCTTCCTAGGCAAGCTAATACCAACTTCCCTTTGTAAGATAAATCTCAATCCCCAGTATTTGAGAAAGGTGAAAGCGCTCACCCATATCACTCGATCCATATGGATAAGGGCAAATGCGATATTCACACCCTTCCCGCCAAGCTTCTACCATATCCTTCCGCCCAGATAGTATGGGCCATGGGTGCTTTACTACAAGAAGAAGACTAGGTCACCTGCGCTCAAGACCAAAGGAGGTGGAATCCCACAAAGATGCCAGTCAACAGGTGCCTCCACCACAGCCACCTTCTGAGACCTCCTCCTGTGTGACATCTTAAAACCTCCTGTCTTCCAAGCCCCTACAAATTTTGGAAAAATTGCTAAACCACTTTGGGATAAGGGAGGGAAGAACACTATTCACAAACCAAGGGTCTCCAAGGCCCACTTTCAGAGTGAACTTCAAAACTTGGGGCTAGGTGAAACTCTTCCTAAAAAAGAGGAAGAAGGCTCCACTCACACCACCGATGGCTGGGATGGGTCCCCATGGTGGATTAATGTCATCCATCCTCTTCTGAATTGTAGGGGGTGCCCGAAGACACGGCACACTATGCCACCCATCATTGTGGCCATGACCTATGCATCATTGGCCTGGTTGAGACCAGGATTGAGCAGCTTACGGGAGGTGGACAAGCTACCGAAAGCTGGAAATTTGTCACCCTTCAGCGAGAAATTCAGGAGGTATGATTATCTTATGGCGGCAGGACCTGGTTGATTTTCATCCTCTTATCCTCTTTGATCAGCTGGTATTGGGGAAGGTCAGCATGGTTGATAACTCTCAGAGGATGCTTGGTTGGGTGTATGCCAACAAAGCTTATCACAGCAGGAGAGTGCTCTGGCAAGACATTAGTGATAATGTTGATCAGCAGGTATCTACTATCATTGGAGGTGACTTCAATTGTATCTTATCTCAGCAGGATAAGAAGGGGGGGGAAGAGATTCACCTACTCGTGCTCGTGAGATGGAAGCTTGCTTGACCACTCGACTTACATGATCTTGACTTCACAGTATACGGACCAATACAAAGATGGGAGAAGCAAAATGGTTGGGATCTCTTGGTCAATTCGGGTTTCTAACACATTTGGAGACACTAAGGTTCATCATTTACCCTACATTGCTTCAGATCATTGCCCACTACTACTTTCAATTTCTTCTACTCCATATATTCCACCAGATGCTCCATTTTGAGGACACTTGGCTATCCCATCCAGGTGGAGGCTAGTGTGGCATGGAGCAAGGCCGACCATGGTTAAGGCTGATTTGCTCCAAAAAAAGCACTTGAGCTCTTCTATTGAGTAGAAGCATGCTAAAGAACTCCATTTGCTCAGGAGCCGGAGAGGGACATTAAACCCTCCATATCGATTTCTCGACGTGTCTCACAATGGTTCAGAGGGTGAGCTCTCCAAGGTTATTGATCGAACTCTACTTTAGGCTAGTACTTGGTGGAAGCAGGGCAAAGACTAGATGGCTGAGGGGATGGTAACACTCATTTCTTCCACACTTTCCTCTAGACACCGCACTCAAGATTAGTTATGACGATGATGGGAGGTGGTGGATAGCCGAGGCTATACCGATCTTTACCACTTATTTCTAAAAGAAATGGGTTGAGGGGGTGATCTCCCTATAGAATTGGCCTTCTCTTCCTCTTGAGCAGCAGGTACCTTCTCACATTTTCCCCTTCTTGATGCCTCAGTATCTGAAGATGAAGTTTGGGAGGCCCTTAGCTCTTTGGGGCCCAATCGGCCCCTGTCCGATGGGATTACCTCCTTTACAAGCAATTTTGGAGATGTGTGAAGCTCGATGTCTTGATAGCCATCCAGGAGTTCTTTAGTACCTCCCACATGGATGCCTCATGAAAGGATACCCTAATTATCCTGATCCCCAAGGTTGCTGGAGCCAACTGTCCCTCCAAGTACTGACCAATCAGCTTATGTCAGACCATCTATAAGATGATTGCCAAGACCCTGGTCAACAGATTGAAGCACCTCCTACTGACCCTCATTTCAGAGGAGCAGGGAGCCTTTATCCCTCAATGAAATATCTCTCATCACTATCTCCTTGCCCAAGAGATCTTCAACAAATTTCAACATTCTACCTCGCAGGTTGGGTTCATGGCAATCAAGGTGGATATGGAGTAGGCCTATGATAGGATGAGCTGGAAAACCTTGGAGCAGATGCTCTTTTCTGATTTCGCCGTTCAAGAAATGGGTCATACTGTGTCACCCATCCTGTGTACTCCATTCTTTTGAATGGCGAGGACTAAGTGGGTTGGGCTCAGTTTGGCAAGGGTGTCCTCTCTCTGCCCTACCTCTTTCATTGCTGTTCGAGCTCCTTACGTGCCTTCAAGCAGGGAGCCAACTTAGGCACAAGACTGGAGGTACTCTTATCTCCAACTTACTTTATGCTGATGACATTCTGATTACCACTCAGGCTTTGGTGTCACATGGCATACAAATCAAGGCTATCCTTGATGACTACTGTGCTTGGACGGGGCAGCGAATCAATAGTGCCAAGACAACCATCTTGTTCAGCAAGACTGCAAAAAGATGGAAGACCAACTGCATTATTAGACTTGTTGGGTTCAGAAGGGTCCAGGAGATGGACTATTTGGGAATCAAGCTGGTTATGCGAAGGTTGTTCAAGGATCACTCTGATTCGTGAGGGCAGGAGAAGATTTCGCTGGGGATCATGGCACCTTTCACCGGGTCGCACACTTATTTCCACGCTGCCGGATCCATTTACCAGACACATACTATGTTTCCTATGAATGTGTTGTGAGATTGAGAAGATGTGCGATCATTCTTTGTGGACAAGAGCTCTTCCCAAGAGCATCCATTATGTGAAGTGGGCCTCTATCTCATTCTGAGCTGGTGGTCTTGGGTTTCACTCGCCACCACTGGACCGCCCCTGTGGCACAACTTGGATTTCTTACAAAAGCGACTCTACACACTGCCTTCATGAGCATTATGGGGATGATATCTGGGATTACTCCCTGAGGTGAGGTGACTCCAAGTCGGGTCATTCTGGGCTCGAGCCTCAAACCTCCATTCTGGAAGCCGATGAATAAGGTACATGTCCTTCCTGACTTCGACTAACATCCCACTTTCTAGAAGACCCACCTTCTTTGATGCTGCTACTTTGGAAGGCCTCCGGGTGTGCTCTTTTATCCAGCTAGATTGATCTTGGGATATTGAAAGATTAGTGCTCCACTGGTGATCCGGACCAAATCAGTGTGAAGATACTCACTTAGTGATGAGCCGAGCCGGTACACTCCTAAGCAAGTCCCATGCACTTGCTTATGAGGCTCTCTTCCCCCCACTCAACTAGGCTCCAAGTTCCAGCTACATCCTTGAGAGAAGTTCTTTTGGTGGCGTGTCCTGAAAGGGGCTTTGCCAACTCTCACCTGGCTACGTCACAGGGGGCTGACAGAGGAGGTCCAGTGTCCTTGGGGCTGCACCGAGGAGGAGGACTTAGAGCATATTCTGACCAGATGCTCACTCATGATGGCTGTCCTATAGGTTCTTTCCTCTTGGGGTTTTATCATGCCTTCTTTTATCTGTTCTCAGGATCTCTTCAAGGCCTTCGACAGCATCCCCAAGGCTGATCTAGCTTGGGGAAGGCATACCGCTATGTTATATACCGTGTTTGGAGGACTAGGAATGCCAAGACTCATGGCCGCTCATGGAACCCCAAGGTGCTTGTCAGAAACATCTTGGAGGCATTCACCAACACATCCGCTTTTTGAGAGCAATGGGAGCTCCAGCACCACATCGTGATTTCTCACACTTTTGGACTCCCTCCCTGGATGGCTCAAGGCCAATGTTGATGGTGCACTCTTACCCTCTGCTTGGCAAGCATTGGAGTTGTGATTAGAGATGATACTTGTAACCTCATCAAGGCTACTGGTATTCATCTTCAGTACTGGGATAGCACACAGGTGGAGTTGCAGCTATGCTTGCAATTAAATAGATCTGAGCCTGGATGTATGAATACAAGCGATCTTGAAGCGACAACCACGGTGGTGACTTACCTCCACAGAATTGCACAGACTTTGGGCTACCTCCCAGACAGCGACATTGCCTTCCTGACTCCACCGTGTGATCTTCTCACACATCAGAGACAAGAACCGGTCAGTGACATGATGACTTGCTCGAAGTCCGACGTGTGGCACTCTTATGATGCTTGTATCTTTCCTTCTCGCTTATCATTTTAGATGATGGAGCATGTTGCTCCTAGTTTGTTTTCTTTTCTAGTTTGCACTTTGTTTTTTGTAACGCTTTTATTAAAGCAAATATGCAACTTTCAAGGAACCCAAAAACTTTGGGAGGCTTTTCATTTTCTCTCTCTCTAGGGACGCTTTTCCTAGAGCTTCTCACTATGGTGGGGGGTCACCTCCTCCCGGACAAGGCGAAGAGGAGGAAAAGAAGGGCACAAGAGATCAACACTATTCACTGCACATGAGTAGACTCAGACCTGACATTGGCATGAGGAGGTGAAAGGATCAGGGTTGCTCATCGGCCGCCATTCTTGATTCAAGAACTGGCTATAGATCTCAAGGCCGGTTGCCAGGATTTATTGTAGACTCTGCAATGGATGTTGATCGGCTTCTTGCGGCTATGTGCAATGGTAATTCATGGCCGCCCAGAGACAGGGAAACGCAGAAAGGGAGGAGCTGAGGCGCTAGAGCACGGACAACCCGAAGGCAGATTGCCACACCCGCACGCACGGATGGGGCGACGGGCGCAGCATTCTGGCACGAAGGTGCAGCAAGTGGTATCAGCGCAAGCATGCCAGTGGCAGGCGTAAATGAATGCGCAAGCAAAGTGCAAGCTAAGCCCACCACATAGGGGCTTGCCGCCGCTGAGGTAAGGTCACTTGCCAGCCCTGCCGAGATAATGGCCAGAGCAGCTTGCGGCACACATCCTGGACAATCGGGTGATCAAGCCGAGAGAGGCAATCCTGAATCTATGGCCTATTGTGCCGAGGAGGGAGTCAGTTTTTTGGATTGTATGGATGCTTCTGCTGATGTACATTCTGACACTCATCAATGGGGCCGCCAATGATCTCCACATGGTTGATAAAGATGCTGACAGGTACACAAGGTGCTTGTTAAAATGCCCAAGCAATCCGAACCAATTTTTTGGGGTTCACATTCCATCTGGGGAGGTGGATCAACAACTACTCTCTCTTTGAGCATCATATCCCACCAAGGGGGGGTGTGCTCAACCAAACAAATACATCCCACTCACGGCCAACTCAAGGACAAGGTAGCTCAAATCTTTCTAACCCCTGGAAGAGTAAAGAATTTGTGAAGCTTGGTCCTGTGGATAAATCACCATGGAGGATGGCTACTATTAGACTAGATGATGATCGATGATAATCAAGTGGCTGATAAAGCCCTTGGTGGATACTTGGGAGAAGACCTTTACTATTTTTTAATGACTTACGAGGAAATGAGGAAATGGGGTTCCTTCAAGCTAGTAATGATCTCTCCTGATTGTTTTGTGTGCCTATTTGATACAACTAAAGCTCGGGATGCTATCCTTATGAATGGCCCTTGGTTTATGGCGGGAAATGTCATCGGATTGGACAAGTGGACCCCAACCTTCAACCCTAAGTCTCTTCATGGGTTGTCCTCTCCTATTTGGGTCGATTCCCAATCTACCTCTATATTGGGACAATACATTGCCTTGCTTCATTCTTTGGAGAGCCATTATGGGTGGATCATCCACCACCCTGGGGAAAGCTTATATACTAGAGTTTGCATCGAATTGACCTATCTAGTAAGCTTCCCACAGGAGTTTGGATCCATGGAAGAAATGGAAGGTTCTTCCAGCCAGTTGAGTATGAGGGGATTTCCCAGCTATGCTTTATCTATGGCAAGGTTGGCCACAAGGCAGATTCTTGCCCTACCAAGTCAGGACCTCCAGCAGCACCAAGCCTAGGTAAAACTAAACCCCCCTTTCTAGGCAAGCTAATACCAACTTCCCTTTGCAGGATAAATCTCAATCCTCAGTATTTGAGAAAGGTGAAAGCAGCTCTACCCATATCACTCCTGATCCAGTGGCTATGGATAAGGGAAAATGCCACATTTAGCTCCCACCCATCACCACCATACCTTCCACCCACGATCTAGGTATGGGCCATGGGTGCTTGTTACCCACAAGAAGAAGATTAGGCTGCCCACCTCAAGACCAAAGGAGGTGGTCAACTGCCACAAAAGAGAAGCAGTCAACAGGTGCCTCCACCATTGGCCACCCCTTCTCAGGACCTCCTCCCAGGTATTGACATCTTAAAACCTCCTGTCTTCTAAGCCCCACAAATTTTAGAAAAATTGCTAAACCTCTTTAGGATAAGGGAGCGAAGAACACCATTCGTAAACCAAGGGTCTCCAAGGCCCACTTTCAGAGGAAACTTCAAAACTTGGGGCTAGGTGAAACTCTTCCTAAAAAGAGGAAGAAGGCTCCACTCACACCACTGATGGGACGGGTCCCCATGGTGGATTAATGTCATCCATCCTCTTCGAATGTAGGGGCCGAAGAACCACGGCAACTACACACACCTCATTGGTGGCCATGACATGCATCATGGCTGGTTGAGACCAAAATTGAGCGTACTAGGGGAGGTGGACAAGCTATGGGAACATCCGCAATTTCTCCGTCACCCTTCAGAAATTGAGGTATGATTATCTTATGGTGGCGGATCTTTTCATCCTCTTATCCTCTTTGATCAAGCATTGTGCATGGTTGATAACTTCGGACGCTTGGTTGGGTATGCCAACAAAGCTTTCACTAGGAGAGTGCTCTGGCAAGACATTAGTGATAATGTTGATCAGCAGGTACCTACTATCATTGGAGGTGACTTCAATTGTATCTTATCTCAATAGGATAAGAAGGGGGGAAGAGATTCACCTATTCCCAGGCTGTTCAGGAGATGGAAGCTTGCTTGACCACTTCTGACTGACATGATCTTGACTTCATTGGGCCTAGGTATACTTGGACCAATAACAAAGATGGGAGAAGCAAAATCTGGTTGGATCGGTCTTGTCAATTGCTTTCCAACACACTTGGAGACACTAAGGTTCATCATTTACCCCGCATTGCTTCAGATCATTTCCCACTACTGCTTTCAGTTTCTTCTACTCCATATATTCCACCACAATGCTGGCTCCATTTTGAGGATACTTGGCTGTCCTATCCAGTTGTGTGGATGCTAGTGTGGTAGAAGTGGAGCAATGACGGCACTAAAGGCCGATGTGCTCCAAGAAAAGAGTACCTGCTCTTTCTATTGGAGTAGAAGCATGCTGAAGAACCTCCATTTGCTCAAGGAGGAGCTAGAGAGGGACATCAAAACCCTCCAGACCATAGATTGCTCTGATACAGGTCTCACAGCGGTTTAAGAGGGTGAGCTTTGCTCCAAGGTTATCGATCTGAACTCTACTTTGGCTAGGCTTAGTACTTGGTGGAAGCAGAGGACAAAGACTAGATGGCTACAGCAGGGGGATGGTAACACTCATTTCATCCACACTGCTGTTCTCTAGACATCAGATTTGGCGTTATGACGGATGATGGGAGGTAGGTGGATAGTGGAGGCTAGAGATCTTTACCACTTATTTTAAAATGGGTTGAGGCGTCCCCAGAGAATTGGCCTTCCCCTCTTGAGCGTACCTTCTCACATCCCCTTCTTGATGCTCCCAAGATGAAGTTTGGGAGGCCCTTAGCTCTTTGGGGCCCAATCCCTGTCTCGATGGGATTATCGCTTCCTTTACAAGCGCTTTGAGTGTGTGAAGTCTGGCGCAGCCATCAGAGTTCTTTAGTACCTCACATGGATGATCATGGAAGGATACCCTCATTGTTTCCGATCCCCAAGGTTGTTGGAGCCATCCCTCTAAATCAATTAATCGCCTTATGTCGATCATCTATAAGATTGCCAAGATCGGTCAAGATTGAAGCACCTCCTACCCTCATTTCTCGAGAGCAGGAGCCTTTGTCCTCAAAAACATCTCACCACTGCCTCCTTGCCCAGGAGATCTTCAACAAATTTCATCATTCTACCTCGGTTGGGTTCAAAAGGTGGATATGGAGCAGCCTATGACAGATGAGGGCAAACCTTGGAGGATGCTCTCTCATTTCCCATCGGTTCAGAATGGATACAAAGGTGTCACCCATCCTGTGAACTCCATTCTTTGAATGGCGGGAGGACCGAGTGGGTTAGTGCTCAGGTGGCTGCCAAGGTGTCCTCGCCCTACCTCTTTACCTCATTTGAGCGCTTACACAGCCTTCAAGCAAGGGGAGCCAACTTGCATGATAGACTGGAGGTACCGATCTCCAACTTACTTTATGTCGATGAAATTGATTACTCGTGCTTGGTGTCACATGGCATACAAATCAAGGCTATCCTTGATAACTACTGTGCTTGGATGGGGCAGCAAATCAATAGTGCCAAGACAACCATCTTGTTCTGGCGCAAAAGATGGAGGACCAACCGCATTATTAGACTTGTTGGGTTCAGAAGGAGTCCGTGAGATGGACTATTTGGGAATCAAGCTGCCGGGGTTGTTCAAGAAGGATCACTCTGATTGGAGGGTGGAGAAGATTTCGCCGGGGTCAGGCACCTTTCCCTCGTCGGTCAACTCTTATTTCCACGCTCCCGGATCCATTTACCAGTGACACATACTATTGCCTATGAATGTGTTGAGATTAAGAAGATGTGCGTGTTCTTGTGACAAGAGCTCTTCCCAAGAGCATCCATTATGTGAAGTGGGCCTCTATTTGCACTCTAAGGCTTGGTGGTCTTGGGTTTCACCGCCACCACTGGACCCCCGTGGCACGACTTCTGGGATTTCTTACGGCACTTCTCCTACATGCCTTCATGAGCATTATGTGGATGATATCTGGGATTACTCCCTGAGGCGAGGTGACTCCAAGTCTTGGGCTATCATTCTCAGTAGGGCTCAGAGCCTCAAACCTCTGATTCGCTGGAAGCTGGCCGACGGGAACAAGGTACATGTCCTTTCCCAGACTTGGCTGACTGACATCCCACTTTCCAGGAGACCCACCTTCTTTGATGCTGCTACTTTGGAAGGCCTCCCGTGTGCTCTTTATCCAGATCATCTTGGGATACTGAAAGATTGGTGCTCCACTTTGGGCGTGATCCGTGGACCAAATCGTGTGTGGAGACATGTGACTTAGTTTGAGCCGTGAGTCGGTACACCTCCCTCTAAGCAAGTCCCTTACTGCACTTGCTTATGAGGCTCTCTTCCTACTCAACTCATCACCGGGCTTAAGTTCCTACATCCTCGAGAGAAGTTCTTTTGGTGGCGTGTCCTGAAAGGGCCTTTGCCAACTCTCACTCTCGCAGGGAGGAGGTCCATGCCTTGGGGTTGCCGAGGAGGAGGACTTATATATTCTCACGATGCTCACTCACTGGTCCTGTGTTCTTTCCTCTTGAGGTTTTGTCATGCCTTCTTTTATATGTTCTCGGGATCTCTTCAAGGCCTTGACAAAGATCCCCAAATCTAGGGGAAGGCATACCGCTATGTCATATACCAGTGAGGACTAGAACGCCAAGACTCACTGACCTCATGGAACCCCAAGGTGCTCGCTGCAAAAATCTTGGAGGCATTAACCAACACATCCACCTTTCCATTTTGAGAGCAATGGGAGCTCCACAGCCTAATCGGTGATTCCTCACACTTTGGACTCTCCCCTCTATGGCTCAAGGCCAATGTTGATGGTGCACCCCCACCGCTTGGCAAGCATTGAGTTGTGATTAAAGATGATACTTGCAACCTCATCAAGGCCACTGGTATTCATCTCCAGCATAGGGATAGCACACAGATGGAGTTGCAGGCTATGCTTACAATTAGACAGATTCTGGAGCCGTGGATGTATGAATACAAGGGGTTGATCTTGAAGATGATAAACCACGGGTGGTGACTTACCTCACCTTGTAGACTTATCGATACCTCCCAAAGACGTGCACTGATTTGGCTTCTGATTTCCACCGGTGATCTTCTCACACATCAAGAGAGAGGAACCGGCAGACTATGCACACTTACTACCGACTTTTGTGTGGCACTCTTATGATGCTTGTATCTTTCCTTGCTTTTCTATCATTTTAGAGGATAGCATGAGCAAGCTAGTTTTTTTCCTTTTCTAGTTCTACACCTTTGTGCTTTTCTGTAACCTGCTTTTATTAATGCAAATATGCAACTTTCAAGGAACCCAAAAACTTTGAAAGGCTCTTTCATTTCTCTTCTTTTCTTCTCTTATTTTCTAGTGAGAGAAGCCTGGTATGGGGTGACTATATCGCCCCCTCACTCAAGGAGGGGGGTGGTGTGGTAGCAAGGAGGGCATGGCAAGGTGGTGGTGCCTTGGATGTGAGGGGCAACATGAAAGGTGGTGGTGGTGGTGGTTCTACCACAGAGGAGTCCACCGTGAGCCCAAGGGGAGACATGGAATCCTTGGCACCAAAGAGGATGATGTAGATGAGGGGCGGCAAGGAGAAGATAGCAACAAGCTCTCCAATAAGGCAGCTCTTGGTTCGGTTTCAAGAAGAATGGAGGCAGCCGATGGAACTTGACTCACCGGTTGTAAGAAAAGAGGAAGAAGATGGAGTGCAAGCTCACGCCTCTACCAGAGGAAGGGTGGTTCACGGCCGGAGGAAGCAACAAGATAATGGAACAAGCACCATGGACTCCTCCCTTGGCATTGGTTCATGGGTGGGAACCGACCAGCAACAAGGTGGGAGTACATCCGTGAAATGGAATTGATTCCAATGAAACAAGAGCTAATTGTTCGAGGTTCGAACGGGCAAGCTACGCGGAGTCGGCTGGAGATGGACTCGATGCCATGCAATGCAATCGAGTGGAAATGTGGGTGCTAAAACTCCTCGGAACGACCGCCAAACCGAGCACCTCCTTCCATTCACCACGCAGGGCCGCAAAGATCAAGACGGTGGAATTGCAATCAACAATGTAGACGGGCCGAGACGACGGAGAAGGCAACTAGAAATGATGAATTCAAACCCATTCCAGGGTCGATCGAGAGCCTGGCTGCAATCACTGGTATGTCCAAACAATCTCCCTTCAATGGAGCAAGTGGCTCTCGGGTATTCGGGCAAGGCATCTCTTGCAAATTTGAGATGGTCGACAACAACCATTTTCTTTGTATGGTAGCAACCGTGGATGTGAACTACAAATAGTACACCATGCCGCCCACCATTTCGAAGGGGTAAACCGACCCCATACACGATTGCATGAATCCAGAGAGATGCACACAAGCCGTTTGTAGAAATGCCTCAGAGATGGCCGCAAAGGAAAATGAAAATCATTTGCTCAGGGGTGAGTCCAGCAGACAGGGGACACTCAGAATACCCACCTCCCATCCTCAGGAAACCACAGCAAGGCAATCTAACACAAGTAAAATGACACACACGCCAAACAACCCTTGGAGGAAGCCGTTGTCCCACTTGCCAAAATTCAGTTTGATGAAATTAAAGACAACGGAGTGGGAGCGATTGATGCTAACTTATGCAATCTAATATCCAAAAGCTTGAATCTAGTTGGAAAGCTCTTGGCAAAAGACTCCCTTTATTTCTTAAACAATGACCTTAAGAGAAAATGGAGTAAATGAATTTAACTTAGTTTATTGTTGATTGCTTTCTATGCATCTTCCAATCAATTGAGGCTAGAGATGCGTGTCTGAATGGACCCTATGGTTCATTGCAGAAATGTCATATGGACAAATGGAGTCCAACTTTCTCTCGGACTCAGACTCTTTCACTTCTCCTATTTGGATGAGATTACCTACCTCTCATCTATTGGGATAGTAACAACTTGGCCGTAATTGCTTCCTATGTTGGTGAGCCTATGTGATGGACAATCAAACAAGCAAATGGGGACAAAGTCTTTATGCCCTGTATGTGTCAAAGTGGACCTCTCAAATAGTCTTCCACTGAATCTAGATCAATGGAGTTAATGGTCGCTCAAAAGTGAGTATGAAGGTAATTGCTTTGTTTCAAATGTGGAAGGTTGGACACAAAATTGATGTGTGTCGACAAGACTCACACAACTCACTATGTTTGAACATGAAGAACACTCCTCCCTCCTCTTCCTCAAAGAAACCAACTTCTTCAACAAACCACAACCATGATAGTAAAGCAATTTTCAGCACTTTAGCAAATCCTACTTCGACAAGGGGTAGTTCTACCACTCAAACAACATGCAGAATATTATTCAAGCCACACCATAAAGAAATCTGCACTATGGCAGCAGCAAATACCAAAGGAAAAATGGTCAGCAATGCCAATATAGCCAATGAAGAAGCTGCAGGGACCTATGGGCCATGGACCTTAGTATCCAAGAGGAAGCCAAGACCCTCCAAACCTGAAAACAGCAACCACAACAACAAGGGAGACACCACCAACAAAATGCAGAATAGCAAATAAAATGCAGAAGAAAATAGCACCCAAATGAAGGCTAGAAGGGTGGATAGCAGGTAACCATCAACAAAGCAAACATTGATGAAGGGAGGCCAACTCCAACAACTCTACACATTCCTTCCAGGCCGTTAAAGAAACACATGAAGACCTGAATTTGTTCAAAAATAGAAATGTAAAAATTGGACAAAATCGGATATCCAAGGCACACTTCAATAGAGAATTGGGTCAATTGGGCCCCATAAAAGCAGCTCCTCAGAAACGCAAGAAAAGTGAATTCCATATTGACATTGGGGGGAACTCCTCCCATGATGTCTACCCATGACTTCCATCATAATGTGGAATTGCCGAGGTCCAAAAACACGCCACTCTCTCCGACAAATTCTTGTAGAGCAACATGCTCTTTTCATTGGCCTTATAGAAACTAAAGTGATAGACATCACTAGAAGGGAGATTGATCAAATAGTGGGGCGAATCGAGTTTTTACAACAACCCGCAGAAAATCTGAGGCATCCTTGCTCTTTGGAGAAATGATTTAATTACTTTGTCTCCTCTCAGGCAAAATGAACAATGCATTGTGGGAGACATATAGCTGCCAGATAAAGCTATATGGAGGGTGACCATCTGTTATGCTAATAAAGACTACCACATTCGGAGACTTTGGGACACCTTAACTCCTTGCTAAATAACAACTTGCCATCCATGGGGAGATTTTAACCGCATTTATGAGGCCAAAGACAAAAAGGGGAAGCCTTTCAAAAGCTCACGGCAAAATGAGATGATGGAATTCCACCAATGGGGACTTACATGAGTTGACTTTTACCGGTCCAAGATTCACATGGACCAACAACAAAGATAAAAAATAATATCTGACTTCCTCATCAACTCCATTGCATCCAACCTCCTCCCCTTGCACAAACTAAACACCTTTCAAGGATTGCATCGATCATTGCCCTATTGTCTCCAAATCAACTCTAAGGAGATGGAAATCACAACGGTCTGAAATTCAAAGACACTTGGCTTTCATATCCTATGGCTTGGAATTTAGTGTGGAGATGTTGGCAAGGTAACTACCAAGGGTCCACGACTGAAAACATGGATAGGAAATGCAGCCGCACACTGAGAAACTTATTCCACTAGAGCAAAAACAAGCTCAAAGATTTGAGTAAGCAAAGGGACTCTACAAGAAAAAATTGCAACTGTGGTGATTGCTCTCCACAGGGGGATGAGCAACAAGAAAAAGAGACCTCCAACTCAAGGCAAATGAGCTGAACTCAACCGCTTATCTTGTTGGTGGCGAAAGAGCTAAAGTCGTAAGAGGGGATGCCAACACACATTACTTTCACACCGCTGTAAAAGAAAGAGGTCAAATAGAATCAACACCCTCAAACTTGATGATGGCGGACTAAGACCGCCTCATCCACCAAGCTTTTATGAACTTTTTTCAGTGGTGGAGTGCACATCCCATTACTACTAATTGGCCTTCGCTGAAATCAACACCATCCCATCTCAGTCTTGGATCTTTGGAAGCAGATATCAATGAGGCTGAAATTTGGGAGGCGATCAAATCAATGGGTACTAATCGTGCCCCTGGGATTGATGGTATCACCACATCCTTCTACAAGTACTTTTGAGGATCATTGGCCAAGATGTTGTGGCCAAGGAATTTTTGGTAGTGGAACCATGATTCCTCAATGGAAGGAAACCTTGGTAATTCTCTTGCCCAAGTCCTCCAATGCTGATTGTCCTTCAAAATACAGACCCATAAGCCTATGCAGAACCGCCTACAAAGTCATAGCAAAATCTAGTGCTGAAAAATATTCTACCAAATATCATTTCAAGAGGGGTGCCTTTGTGCCTACTAGATCTATCTCCCACCGCCATGCCCAAGAAATTATTAACAAATTCCAACACTCCACCTCTAAGGAGGGATTCATGGCCATTAAAATCAACATGGAGCAAGCATATGATAAAATGAGTTGGAAACCTTAACTATAATCCTACAACAATTTGGGTTACCCATGAAGTTCCGAATTGATTCTCCTGCATTTCCTGCCTTCCTTCTCCCTCTTGTTAAATGGGCAAAGAACTGAATGGATACAAGCTAGTTGTGGTTTCCACAAGGGTGCCCGTTATCTCCTACCTTTTTATCCTTTGCGCTTTCCTTAGCTATAAAGCAACATTGAATTTGGTGTGCCTATCGCTGGGGAACACGATATCACACCTTCTTTATGATGACATTTTATTCACCATAAAGCTTCCATTGCCCATGCAAAGGGTGTCCTCCAAATTGGACAATATTGCAAGTGGATGGCGTATCAATTCCACCAAAAGCATTATTTTTCAAAGCCATACACGGATGGAAGGCCAACCAATCACTAGCTCACCGGATTTAAGAGTTGAGGAGCTTGATTACTTGGGCATTAAACTTGCCATGAAAATTAAACAAAGTGGACTTTCGCAGCTACTACAAAAAAGGCAAGAGGCAAAATCAGCTCATGGGGTGTTAGACACCTTTCAATGGCGTCATTACACTTATAAGGACATCCTTACTTTGCATCTCTATGTACCAAACAACCCACACCAAATCCCCAAGGGAATTACCAAAGAGATTGAGAAGCTTGCTAGGAACTTCCTTTGGCAAGGAAATAACAACCAAAGATTCAATACACTATGTTCCTTGGGACAAAATCGCATGCCTACCAACAAAGGTGGTGGCTTACACATGGTAAAGCTGGAATGGCCCCTAAGGGCTAGAATGGCTTGGGAATTCTCTCTAAACTTGATATGCTGCTCCACAAATGCTTGATTGAGAAGTATGGGCTGAACCCATGGCTAAGGGAACCCAAACTGGGGACTCCAATTCTGAAAATTATCCGTGATGGTGCAAAACAACCAAAAATCTGAAATGGAAGATTAGCAATGGTAAAGAGGTGGACTTCCTAAACTCTACTTGGATTTCAGACCTTCCTCTTTCCAAATGGCCTACCTTTCTCAACATGGAGTGCATGGAGGAAAGGAAGGTAGAAAACTGATTGCTAAAAAATAGATGGAATCATGAAAATATGCATACCATATTTCCACCGCGAACTCATTTCCAGCATTCCCTGGAGGAGCACCAAAATGACATCCCGAGCTCATCAAGGCACCCATGGGGACAACTCTCACTTCCATATTATACAAAATCTATTTTGCTGAAATTTATTGGCCATACAAAGATGCAAAATTTGAAACTCCCACCTAGGGAAAAGTTATTTTGGTGCTCATCAAAGACTCTTTGCCAACTAACACTTGGCTTGCGTGGGGGTTTAACTGACACCACCCTTTGCCCTTGGGGGTGTAATCAGGAAGAGACTGCCGAACACATTGCTGTCCAATGTTCCGTCACACACAACATAATCTAGAATTTGGCTAAATGGGGCTGTTCAATCCCATTTTTCAGCAACTTACAGGATTTACTCCAAGCCCTCACTGAGGTTCGTAGTGACAACTTGTGTTGGGCTAAAATATATTGTGCTATTGTTTACCGTGTTTGGAGAACCGTGCCAAGACTCATGGCAGCTGGTACACGAGGATTATTCCTCCATTCTTAGCTCCATCACACATTCTACCTCTTTTCCTTTCCCGTAAGCAATGGGACATCACCCAGCCCTATGGGCTGATCAAACCTACATTATGGTGTCCTCCCTCCCTGGTTGGATCAAGGCAAATGTGGATGGCTCCTTTCTTTCTAATGGGTCGGTGTTGCAGTGGTCTTAAGGGATGAGAATGGCAACTTCATCAAAGCCATGGGTCATTGCTTCCAACATTGGGATAGCACAACTGTGGAATTAGCGGCCATGCTCTACACCCAACACATCATTGAGCCTTGGATGACTGAGTACAAAGGCATTGTCATTGAATGAGACAACATAGGGGTGGTGGACCACCTCAAGCTCTCTCTTCACAATGAGATATGGAGAACCAACTCCCTCACGCCTGCACACACTTTAAAAAACTTCCACCGGTCATTTTACTTACACACAAAGATCTAACAATAGCTTAGCTGATTTTTTGTGTGAATGTCGCTACTACTTTTGATTTTGTTTGGCATAGCTCAGATAACCACACTATTCCTCCGTAGTTTTTTGTGTTTTTGGAGGAGGATAGAAAACATACTGTTAGTAGCTAGTTTTTGCTTTCTTTTGCAACTTTTATAACTTGTAATCAGTATTTTCATTATCAATGCAAACACATATTTTCAAGAAACCCAAAAACTTTGGAAGGCTCTTTCATTTCTCTTCTTTTCTTCTCTCTCTTATTTTCTAGTGAGAGAAGCTGGGTATGGTGGGGTGACTTCACCCTCACCCAAGGAGGAGGTGGCAAGAAGGAGGCAAAAGGGTGAGGTGTTGGATGTGAGGCCAAACATGAAAGGTGGGTTGGTGGGCCAGAGGGAGTCCACCAGGAGTCCAAGGGGGGAGAGCAGCTCTCCAAAGAGGATGATGGAGATGAGCAAGAAGAGAAGATAGCAACAAGCTCCAATAGAGCCTTGGTTGCTGAACAATGGAGGCAAGGATGGATCTTGACTCTTGCAGAAGAGGAAGAAGTCGGAGGCTGCCTAGCTAGAGGAAGGGTGGTTCACCAGCCAGAGAAGCCGCTACAAGCAATGGAACAGCCCATGACTCCTCCATTGGTTCACGGTGGGAACCACCGCGCGTGTGGGGAGTACATCCGGTGAAATGGAATTGGATTCTAATGAAACAGAGCTAAGTTGGCGGGCACAGTCGAATGTAGCTACGCGGCGCTAAAATGGACATGCCAAGAAATGCAATTGGGAGGAAATGCGAGTGAACACGCAATAATGCGCGCTATGGAGATGGACCCGATGCAATCACGGGTGGCACGAATGGGAGTGGGGGGTGAGATCGAAAAGCGCGCAAATTGTGCACTAGCGGCGACCTCATCATGTGAGATAGCATGCGTGATAGACGGCGCGACACGACAGGGAGGGCGCCAGCGCTTGCTGGCAGCGCACATATTCAAGCGGAGAGAGGGAGGACAAGCCGCCAGCCGCCCATGGCACTATTCACTGGCTGGCCGATTTCACCTTGGCTGAGTAACCACATGGGGATGATGATATGGATGATGGTGAAGATCAAGCTGGCCTTGCTAAGGCTAATAGCACAGGCAATCAAATTGAGGGACAATTCGCCAAGGTATGTTCTATGTATGATGGATGACATTGTGGGCTTGTTGGGCCATATGGATATGTGGATCACGAACACCCAAGGGGGGGAAGCTGACTAAGATGTCTCTATGGATGATCACATTGCTCCAAGAAAACACAAGGTGTTTGCACAAACCGAGCACCTTTGCTTGTGCTTCAAGATTTGGAACAAGGGGAAGGCAAGGCAACTAAACCCCTTTGTTTGAAGATAATAGCTACCTAGAGAGGCTCTTCCTAGAACTTCAAATGGTGCTAGGGAAGGCAATGATCAAGCTAACCCTTGGAAGAAGAGTATGTTAAATTCTTGATAAAATGGATGGAGGATATTCACTAGTGGATGACAACAGAAGCTTGAAAGAGCACTTGTTGGAAAGGTGTTGGGAGAAGACCATCATATTATCTTAATGCACTGTGAGGAAGTGGGGCTTTCAAATGATTATGGTTGCTGCCTTTGTATCTTTGAAACCACTGAGCTAGAGATGCGTTGATGAATGGGCCATGGTTTATGGAAATGTCATTGGGTTGGATAATGGACTCCCACTTCAATCCCAAATCTTTCATGGGCTCTCCTCTATTTGGGTATGCTTCAACCTCCCTCGCTTTATGGGATAATATTAAAATTGCGATCGCTTCTTTCATTGGAGAGCCTCTGGGTGGACACCCAACAAACTCATGGGGGCCATGTTTATGCATCGCTTGATCTTTCACAAAAACTCCCCCCTGGAGTTTGGATCCATGGAAGAAATGGAAGGTTTTTCCAACAGGTTGAGTATGAGGGGATTACTCAACTCTATTTTGCTTGTGGAAAGGTGGGACACAAGGTTGATTCTTGTCCCACCAAGTTCCTCCATTTCTCCCACTATGGTAAGACTTCCTCTCCTCCCTTTGCACTAATGTGCATGAGTCTATGTAGAACTTGGCCCACTGCTGGCCGAGAAGGAGAATGTAGCTATTAATCCTACCAAAGGCAAGAATGTTGAGACACAATAGGCTACTTCACCACCATTACCGAGGAGCCACTCTTGAGTATGGTCCATGGGTGGTCAGTGAAGAAGAGAACTAACAGCAAGCAGCAGCAGATTAACTTGAAGAAAAAGGAAGGTGGGAAGCAAGGCCATAAGGGTGGCCAACCCATACTACTAAGAGCTCCTCTTCAAGGAGCACCTTCAAAGTACCCCTCTAGCCCTCTTCATATTCCAAGCCAAAGCCACAAGTGGAGAAGCTCAAAAAAGCCTGTGGAGAAGGCAACCATTCAACCTACCACAAAGCAAGGGTGTCTCGTGCCCATTTGAGGGAGACAGAATTGAGGCCAACTCAAAGAAGAGGAAAAGTACATAGTGAATCACCTCATGGGGATAAATCCCCATGGTGGCTTAATGTCTTCCATTCTTTTGGAATTGTAGGGGCTCCAAAGAAAAGAGGGCCACACCTATGCCAATTATTGGTGGTAATGACCTCAACATTATCTTACTTGAAACGATTGAGTGCATCTCAAGACATGAAGTGGACAAATTGCGATCAACTGGCAATTTGTCATCCTCTAATGGAGTTTTTGAGGATTATCATCTTTGGAGAAAGGAAATTGTGGACTTCTCCCCTAGTTATTTCCGACGATTTGGGTCTTTTGCCCAATGACATGAGGTGGACTATTGTGGGTCTACCAACAAGAGTTATCATGCAAAGGGATCTATGGCAAACCATCAAGGATAATGTGGATCTCAAGCCTATGGTTATTAATGACTTTAATCAGATCTTGGCCAGTGACAAGAAGGGTGGGAAACCCTTTCTCACTCAAAGACAGAGATGGAGGATGTATGGCTTTGATGATTTGCATGAGTTGGAGTTTCAACCAATTCACTTGGACCAACAATAAAAAGATGAGTAGATCTGGGTCGACTTGATCGAGTCTTGATCAACTCATGGCTTCTCAATACTGGGGATATCAAGGTTCATCACTTACCTCGATTGCTCGATCATGCTCCTTCACTTCCTCTCTGTCCACCAAACCCCAGATGGTTAAGGTTTGAAGATACCTTTATCCCATGAGTTGGAAGTTGGTTTGGAAGAAAAGAAGAAGACTTTGGCTCAAAGTGCATTCTCCAAAGAAAGAGTTCTCGCACACCATCTCTCTCTTCATTGGAGTAAGAATATGTTGAAGAACCTCCACTCTCTCTTGACGAGAAGGACATATTTCCTCTCTCAAACTCTTGATTGGAGGATGGACTCACCCCACCACAGAGGAGGAGCTTCGCCTAAGGTTATGAGCTTAACACTACATTGGCCGTGCTAAAGACTTGGTGAAGACAAAGAGCCAAAGCTAGATGGCTCAAGGGAGATGGGAACACTCATTTTTTCCACATGCCACCTGCTAATCAACCAATAGATTCAAGCATTCATGGAGGGAGGTATGAGAAACCTTGAGATTTCACTTCCTTCTTTAGGCAAAAATGGGTTGAGGGAGATGTCTCCCTTGATGATTGGCCTACTTTGCCTATGGAGAGGTAGGTTCCTTCTTTGGCAAAATCTCTTCTTGAAGCCCCAGTGACTGATCAAGACATTTGGGAGGCCATACATTCTATGGGGAGTAACCGTTCACCTGGATTGGATGGGATCACTGCCTCTTTTTACAAGCATTTTTGGTCTTATGTGAAGAAGGATGTCATAGCTGCTCGTGAGTTCTTTGAACTTGATCATATGGAGGATTCATGGAAGGAGACACTTATTGTTCTCATCCCCAAAGTTGTTGGGCTAGCACCCCTTCCAAATTCTGGCCCATTAGCCTATGCCAGACGATCTATAAAGTGGTGGCCAAGATTTTGGTCAACAAGTTAAAGCATTTACATCCTCTTCTTATTTCTAACAAACAAGGTGCTTTTGTCCCTGATAGGAACATCTCTCACCATGATCTCCTTGCCCAAGAGATCATCAACAAATTCTAGCATTCTTCCTCCCAGATTGGTTTCATGGCTATTAAAGTTGACATGGAGCAAGCTTATGATAAGATGAGTCATGCTTGAGCAAGATGCTCACCTTGATGGGGTTAGATGCAAGTGGATTCTAAAATGTGTCACTCATCTAGATTCTCCATCTCTGAATGGTAGAAGGTCTCCCTGGATTGATGCGAGTGTGGTTAAAGCGTCACTCTCATTTTACCTGCTTATTCTATGCTCCTTTCCTTAGTTTTTCAAGGGGGCCACACCTGGTGACTTTAAAGTGGAGGTACCTCTATCTCTAATCCCCATGTCGATGATATTTTGATCACCTCTCGCTTCTTCTCATGCCAAGCATATCAAATCCATTCTTGATGATTATTGTGGATGGACCGCCGATCAACGGCTAAGTCCATCATTCTCTTAGCAAAGCCAAAAGAGATGGAGGACTAATTGGATTAGTTTATTGGATTTAAGGTCCAAGAGATGGAGTATCTTGGCCTTGGCTATGAGGAAGCTCTAAGCACAATTTCTCATTCTGGCCAAAAAGAAGATTATGGCTTGGGAACTCGACATCTTTCTTATGCGGCTACTTATTTATAGCTCATACTGGTTTGATTTATCGCCTAACACATACAACTATTCCCTTGAATGTGTTTAGATTGGGTTTTGCATGTAGGTCCTTTTAACACTCGAGAGGCACATGTCACTGGGGACCATTTGCTTGCCTCTTAAGCATTGGGCTTGGTTTTCACTCTACCCTCATTGGCCCTCTGGGCAAGGTTGGGAACTTTGCGTAAGCCCACTTCATTACTTCACCCAGAGGAGCTATGGCGAAGATATTTGGAGTGGGAGCATGAAGAGGGTGACTCCAAGACCCGGATGTCATTCTAGTGGGTCTCAAAGTCTTGAACCTCTCATTGTGGAAGATTGGATGGTAGCAAAGTTCGGATCTTGGATCACACATGGTTTCGATTTTCTGGAGACCTTTTATGTATAGCCTTGAGGATCGACTATGGGATGCTTCATCCATAGGGACAGGACATGGGATATTACACACTTGAAAGATTTTGGCAAGGATCTTGTGGATCACATTACCAAGGTGGAGCTCAAATTTAGATGAAGATAGACCCGAGCTTCTTCACCTTTCTAGGGAAATCACACCGCTTTTGAAGCCCTCTTCCCCCCCTGGCCACCCTTGGCTGAGAGGTTCTGCTTGCACCCAGGAGAAGTTCTTTTGGTGGCATCTGAAGAATGCCTTACCAACCTACCAGCTTCACTGAGGTCTTGGAGAGACTCATTGCCCATGCATGGAGAAGACCGGATCATATCCTCACCACCGCCGCTTACTTCTTCCATACAAGTTTTGTCCTCTTGGGGAGTTAACATCCCTCTAATGCTCATGATCTATTTCGCTGACTACTACCAAGTCGACATGGCTTGGGGTAGAGTTTATTGATATACCAAGTTTGGAGGACAGAATGCAAAGACATGGAACATGGAACACCAAAGGTCATTGTCGCTACTATCTGAGGCTTTTACTAATGCATCTACCTTTCCATTTGGGGCAATGGGAGCTCCACTAGCCTCTTATTGTCTACTCCCTTGACTCCCCGGATGGCTAAAGGTGAATGTAGATGGCACTCTCCTCTGCTTGGCATTGGAGTTGTGGATGATCTGGTAACTTCATCAAGCCGGTATCTAGTTTCTCCATGGGATAGTGCTTTCATAGATGCGTGCTTGCTATTAAGAAGCTTTAGACCATTGGATGTATGACAAGGGCATCATATTGAGGGGGACAATTGTCAACTTTCTGGAAGACCATGCTAGACTTTCTCGCTTCCTCACAGTTCCGACTTGGGATTTCTTAGCCTTCCACCAAGTCTGTTTCACACATGTGACTTCAAGGGTGGCACACTGTTCTCTTTGGCTACCCGACTTTACTTGCTTTAGATGTTTCTACTTTTGTTTATTTGAGGATGATAAGAAGCATGTTGTTTCTATTTATTGTTTTAGACTCTCTGTTAGTTTTTGTACCACCTTTTTATTAAATGCTATATGCAAGTTTCAAGGAACCCAAAAACTTTGCCCAGAACCCAAAACTTTGGGAACCCAAAACTTTGGATCACTCATTTCCACTCCCTTTTCTCTCTCTTGGGTGTGAATTTCTCCTTCTCTCTCCATGGGGGTGGCCGCCCTCCCTCACCGGACAAATCAAGAAGGATGACAAGCAAGCATGATGACAAATGGTGGCGCTGGTTCCTACGGAACAAAGGTGGCAAGATCGGGTTGGGGCAAACAGACGGGCAAGCTTATTCTCAGGATGAACGCATCAGATCTGCATGATGAGCACAGGTGCCCACAGACAGATGAGCAATTTTGGGAATCCACCGTCATCTGCATGAGAACAACAAGGACACATCGGACGGAGGCACCGCCATAGAGATGGACTGCTTCTTGATTTGGTCAAGAACCGCTGAGATTCTTGTTTAGGAAGGGTCACTAGACTCGCGCGATTCTGATTCGTGCGACAGATCAGAATGGGCTAGCTGACAACCGTGGTTGCCCGTGCGGCGAGGAGGGAAGCACGCGAGTGCGCGAGGAGATGATGGCGCGGCAGCACACTTGGTGAAACTACCGCGGCATTGGCCGGCGAGCATGCACCGCGGGCGCGACTTGCACATGAGCGCACATTCCATTAGCGGGCGAAGCTAGAGGCGGCAAGGTCGCTTTATGCTAGCGCAGCGCCTACCAAGGCTACCACGGGACTTGCTCACAAGAAGCGGGCAAGGAGACTTGCCATGGTACAAGCGGACAAGCCGTGATAAGTGCAAACAAGGGTTTATTTGATCCCATGGCTATTTAGATGGACAAGGTCGGATTTCTTTTGATGACCTCTAGATCTTCAATGCCGGACACCCACTTCTGGTGTCCAAGACACCCCATGGCGATCACATTGGTACGTGATAGCACAACTTATTGTGGAAATGCCTCAAGACCCCACAATTTTTTTTGGGGAATTTCAATGGCTGCCAAGTGGACCACAAGCTACCTCAAATCCTCTTTTTGACAACCAAGACTCCTCTAATCAGCCTTGGTTGAAAGTTTCCAATGGGAATAACCATAAAAACATGCATGGCCACCCTGGATTTGCCCAAAACAATCTTTAGAAGAAAAAGGAAATTTATCAAGCTTGGACCAGTGGATAAAACTTTAGCCTTTATGGAAGATGGCTCCACCATTAGACTAGATGATAAGGCTGTGGATGACAACCAAATAAAGCTTGAAAAGGCTTTAATTGAAAAGATCTTAGGGAGGAGAACCTCCTTCTTTTTCCTCAATGCTAACTTACAAAAGAAATGGAGCCAATGGGAGAACTTCTGACTTGTAATGGTTTCCCCAGACTATTTTGTGTGTATCTTTGATACTATGGAGGCCAGAGATGCTATTTTGATGAATGGCCCATGGTTTGTAGCTGGTAATATCCTTGGGCTTGACAAATGGTCTCCTACCTTCAACCCCAAGTCTCTACATGGCTTGTCCTCCCCCATTTGGGTAAGATTCCCTAATCTACCTCTCCTCTATTAGGATAACACTAATATTGCCAGGATTGCCTCTTTCTTTGGAGAACCTTATGGGTGGATCATCCAACCAATAGGGGCCGCTGAGCTATATGCTAGAGTTTGTATCGTGATCTTTCCAACAAACTCCCTATTGGAGTCTGGATTAATGGGATACAAGGCAGGTTCTTTCAGCCAGTTGAGTATGAAGGCATTACTCACTTGTGCTTTGCTTGTGGCAAGGTGGGCCACAAGATTGATTCTTATTCTAGTTCTCCTAACACTACTTCAGCTCCTCTACCAAGAAAACCATAGCCTCCTCCTCCTATGTAGGCTAGCTACAAGCATCCTTCCAAGGATCCCCCCAAGGACAAGAATCTGGCTCTAGTTGCTGAAGAAGGAGAGAGTGACACTTCTTAGAGTAACACCACTTTGGGGATCTACTCATGATAATGGATTAACACACTTGCGCCACCACCTCTACTCCTGATTATGGCCTGGGTCTAGTTACCAGAAGAAGAAGACCAAGCAAGACCTTTAAAGGGCAAGGATGGTGGAAAGTGGCCCACAAACTTGGGTCTATGCCACTCCTCCACTCGAGATTCATACACCTCCTCTTCCTCTAAGATCCTCCACCCTAGCATTGCCAACTCCCCTACAGGCAAAGTCAGAAAAGAGTGGTACAGAACCAAGGCCTTTAAAAACCTTCTTGAGAAGGAATTTCATGATTTAGGGAAGATGGAGGCTCTCCCAATGAAGAAGAAGATGGCTCCTATTACACCTCACCAATGGTGGGATCCCATGTGGATTGATGTCCATACTATTTTGAAACCATGGGGTGCCCGAAGAAGACCACTAACCACTACACCACCTCATTGGTGGCCATGATCTTGTCTTATTGGCCTAGTGGAGACCGTGATTGAGCATCTCTGGGAGGTGGACACAAGCTAGGCACCTGCCACCTTCAGGAAACTGGAGGGTATGATTATCTATGGTGACATGAGCTTCGAGTTTTCCTACTATTCTTAGATCACTTGTTGGGAAAGGTCGCATGGTGACACCCAATGGACAAGGTTGGGTTATGCCAACAAAGCTTACCACAAGAAAGGATGCTTTGAACATCGGATAGTGTGGAACTGTTCCAACTATCATTGGAGGTGACTTCAATATTCTCACAGGATAAGAAGGGGAAGAGGTTTACCTACTCTCATGTCAGAAGAGATGGAGACTATGAGTACCGACTTGCATGAGTTAGATTTCGCCCAGGTTTACTTGGACCAACAACAAGGAGGGGAGGAGCAAGATTGGCTTGATGGGTCGTTAACTTAGTGCTTCCAACATCCTTGGAGATACCAAGGTGCATCACTTACCTCTGATTGCTCGATCATTGCCCACTCTACTTTCGATCCCTGGATCTTACTCCCACGGCGTGGCTCCATTTTGAGGACACTTGGCTATCCTACCCGATGGCTTGGAAGATTGTGTGGCAGAAGTGGACTAAGGAAGACTTTGGTACCAAAGAAGCTGTGCTCCAGAAAGAACGCCGCACTCGCACTCTTCTATTGGAAGAAGCATGTTGAAGAACCTCCACTTGCTCAAGGAGAAGCGGAGCAGGATATTGCCACCTTGCAGAGTGCATGCGAGGGACTTACTACAGATGGTGAGCTTCCCCAAGGTTGGAGCTCCACACTAGGCTCAACACTTGTGGAGGCAGAGGCAAAGCTAGATAGCATGGGATGGTAACACTCACTTCTTCTATACCATGGCTTCATCTCGACATCGTACTAATAGGGTTAGTGGGGTCATGGCGGATGATGGGAGACTGATGGATAGCTAGGAAGACATCTTAGCAGCCTTTACCATTTTCTTTTAGCAGAAATGGGCTGAGGGGGATGTCTCTGACTGGCTCTTTACCTCTCAAGAGGTACCCTCTCATGCTTCTCCTTGATGCTCTTATTTTTGATTGAGGTTTGGGAGGCTGCACTCTATGGGGCCAATCGCCCCAGACTGGGATGGGATCACTTCATCCTTTAGACATTTTGGACTTGTGAAGACCCATCATGCCGCCATCCAGAATTCTTTAGTTCCTCCCACATGGATGTGGAAGGAAACTCATCATTCTGATTCCCTGAGCAGATTCCCCTTCCAAGTCCAATCGCCTTATGTCACCATTTATAAGTGATTGCAAGATATTAGTGAACCTCAAGCATCTCCTACCTCTCCTTTTTTTGAAGAGCGGAGCTTTTGTCCCGTGGAATATCTCTCATCACCGCCTTCTTGCATGGAGATCTTCAACAAATTTCAGATTCCACCTCTCTTTTTTATGGCTATCAAGGTGGATATGGAGCAGCTTACATGATGATGAGTTGGAAACTCGAGCATGCTTTCTTATGGGCTTCGCCAAGTTCAACATACTTGTGTCACTTACCCGTGGTACTCCATCTTGCTAAATGGTCGGGACTGGGACTGGTGTGGCTTTCGGTGCCTCTCTCACCCTACCTCTTCATCATGCTTTGAGCTCCATTGGCATTCGTGCAGGGGAGCCAATCTTGGCATGTCGTCACCGGAGGTACCGATTTCCAACCTTCTTTATGCTAATGACATACTGATCGTTTCCCAGGCTTTGGTGGCTCATGGCAAACAAATCAAGGACATCCTTGATGATTATTGTGCTTGGATGGGGCAGCGCATCAACTGTGCAAAGACCTCCATCCTCTTTAGTAGCTAAAAGATGGAGGACTAACCACATTACTAGATCCATCGAGAGTCCGAGATGGACTATTTGGTATTAAGTCGGCTATGGAAGTCATAAGAATCATTCCAATTCATAGGGGCTAGGGAGAAGATTACGCTGGGCTCAAGGCATCTCTCACCGTGGACATGCTACCCTCATTTCTTGATGCCCTGATCCATCTACCGGTGACACACATTTTGCCTATGAATGTGTTGCGTGAGGTTGAGAAGATGTGCGATCCTTTCTTTGGGACAAGATCCCCTACAAGCATCCATTATGTGAAATGGGACACCATTTGCACCCGTGAGACTTGGTGGACTTGGGTTCCATTCTGCCTTGTGGATGGGGCCAGGCATGCTTGGGACTTCAAGTAGATTCTCTTCTACACGCCTTCGAGCATTATGGGGATGATATCCGAACAGCTCTGAGGTGGGGGACTCCAAGTCTTGGGCACCATCCTGGAGCTCGTGAGCCTTCTACCTCTCATCCGGTGGAAACTTGCAAACGGGAAAAAGGTACATGTCCTCTCCTAGACTTGGCTAGCTAATATTCCTCTTCTCAGGAGACCTACCTTCATCGCACTTTGAAGACCTCCTGTGCTCCTTCATTGCCGACCATGGGACACTCAAAGGCACTTAGTCTTGACTGGTGGACCGATGAGGGTGGTGTTGCACTGAGCTAGACGATGAGCAGCTTATACACATCCCTCTAAGCAAGTCCCTCATGGCACTTGCTTATGAGGCTCTCTTCCTCCCCACAATCTCACTATTTGGCTCGAGTTCAAGCTGCATCCACGAGAGATGCTCTTTTGGTGGCGTGTCTTGAAAGGGGCCTTGCCAACATACACCACTGGAGGGAGGACGGGAAGTCCAATGCCCTTGGGGCTGCAGGAGGAGGACTTGGAGCATATTCTCGATGTTCACTGAAGGTTGTCGAGTTCTTTCTTCTTGGGGTTTTGTCATGCCTTCCTTTCTTGCTCGTGATCTCTTCGTGCATTCGACAACATCCCCAAGGCTGATCTAGCTTGGGGAAAGGCATACTACTATGTCATCTACTAGGTGTGACTAGAATGCCAAGACTCACGGGCCTCATGGAACCCCAAGGTGCTTGCAAACATCTTGGAGGCATTCACCAACACCTCCGCTTTTCCATTTGAGAGCAATGGGAGCTCCACAGCCTCCATCACGATTTCCTCACACTTCTTGGACTCCTCCTGGATGGCTTAAGACCAATGTTGATGGTGCCCTCTTATCCTCTGGCTTGGTAGGTATCAGAGTCGTGATCAGAGATGATACTGGCAACCTCATCAAGGCTGTATTCATCTTCACTGGATAGCACAGTGGAGCCGCAGCTATGCTTGCAATTAGACACATCCCGAGCCATGGATGTATGAAGGGTTGATCTTGAAGAACAACCACTGGTGACCATCTAAACGCAGACTTACTGGACTTCTCTCCCAGCACAGGCACCAGATATTGGCTTTCTTTCTGAGTTCCACCAGGTGATCTTCTCCCACATCTGCAGAGACTGACTGCAGACATCGCGTACGCTCGAACTGAGTCCAATTTTGTATGGCATCCTTATGATGCTTGTATCTTCCTACTATTTTCTAGTATTTTACAGGATGTGAGCATGTTGCTACCTAGTCTTTCTAGCTTTGCACTTTGTGCTCTTGTTTGTAACCTTCTTTTATTATTAATGCAATATGCAACTTTCAAGGAACCCAAAAACTTTAGGAGGCTCTTTCATTCTTTTCTTCTCTCTCTTATTTTCTAGTGAGAGAAGCTCTGGTATGCTGGGACGCCTCACTCAAGGAGGAGTGGGGGTGGTGGTAACAAAGATGGTCGGCAAGGTGGTGGAGGTGGTGCCTTGGAGGTAAGGGCTGCTAGCATGAAGGGAGGTGTTATTGGGGGTTCGACCAGCAAAGGAGGAAGACCAAGGAGCTCCAAGGGGAGGCTTGGTGACCATGGAGCTAAGATGGAAGGTGATATGGAGCAGAAGGAGGCAACAGAAGCTACCTCTAGATAGATTGGTTCGCTAAAACCAAAGAAGAAACATGGAACTCAACACGATGGGAGCAACCGACACGCCATGATAGGTGGCTATAGAGCCAATGGAACAAGAATCACTCCTCGACATGGCATATAAGGAGATGACCGAAGTGACATGCAGCAGAGCTATGGAATTGATTCCAATGAAACTATTTTCTTGCCTAATCGAGTGGCCGCTTATAGGAAGTTGCTAATGGAGATGGACTCCACCAATCCGGATATGCTAGTGGCAATGCAACAATTATGAGGAGGCAATGCGCATGTGGAAGGTTTATCACCGACATATCGAAGCTCCAACCTACGGCAATCGAAACCGGCATCAATGTAGGAGAATTGCGACAAGAAGAATACACCAATTGGCACAAGACGGAGAATGCAAATGCTCAATTCCAATACCAATTTGATTGATAGCTGCCATCACAGGTATGTCCAAACAATCTCCCCTCATTGGAGCGAGTGGCTCTCGGGTCTTAAGGCAAGGCACCCCCGACGGCTTTGGGTTGACCGACCCCCCATTTTCCATTGGTAATTCTAGTGGGATAGAAGATGGATGTGAATGCTCGCAGGTACACCATGCCAAATTTTCCAATTTAAGGGGATGAAATCACCCCATAGCATCAATTCTTGATTCCGGAGAATGCACACAACATGTTTATCAAAATGCCGCAGAGAAGCTCACAGGAATTTGGCCACCAATCAAACTCTATACACCTATGCAAGAGGGAGTTCATCCACGCCCATCATCGATGACCCACACGCATATATAATGTGTTCTAAGGATCGGTTTCCAACCCAAAGGTCACCAATCCGTGCAGACTTGGACAAAGGATGTCAATTACACCGGATTACAAACGGGGAGACCATACCACATGACATAAGGAGACAAGGCACAACTACAACTAATGCTTGGAAGCGACGGTGCAAAATTCAAATTTGAAGAAGTTCAAGACAAGGATGGAGTGGGAGTGACCCTTGATGATCATTCTATGCAAACAACATTAAGAGGTTGAGAGGCGACCTTGTTGGAAGATTACTAGGCAAAAACTCTCCTTTCTACTTCCTCAACATTGACCCGAGGTAAATGGAGTGGGAGATTTTGAGTTAGACCGATTGCTTTTTATGCATTTTTCAATCCGGGCTCGTGATGCGTTCTAGTAATGGACCGTGGTTTATCACCAGCAACGTCATTGCTATGGATAGATGGACCCCCACTTTCTCCCCTCGCTTCCCACACCTTTATGGATGTGACTCTGCTACCACTCATTTAGGGATGACAACAACTTAGCTCGAATAGCTTCATTCTGAACCAATGTGGATGGATAACCAAACAAGTGGGGCAAAGCAAAGAATGTGTCAAAATTGACCTATCAAAGCACTCCCTCCCGGAATATGGATCAATGGTTACACCGCTTTTTCAAAAGTTGAATATGAAGGGATTACACAACTTTGCTTCCAATGTGGTAAAGTATAAAGTTGAAGTGTCCGTAAAAGGCCAACATAAATGCTCCTACTAAACCTTTCTCCTTCCACCAACCCCTTGTCAAACCATACCACCTCCAAGGCACTTCAAGAGCGTAAAACTGCAGTATGCAAGCAGTTCAACAACAAAACAAGCCATTCCTCCATGGATCAAGTGCAAATGTAATTTCCTCTTGAACAAGTGCTAAAGCATAGCTACAACAAATAACACCGACACAGAAACAGAAACCACAACACTTCCTATTAAACAACCCAACCAATTACAGGACTACTGTAGTATTTTGGCCAGCCCACCTGCTGCAGAATTTTGCACCTTCTTGGCACCACAATCCAAGGGAAAGGAAGCTATTAGTGATTCTACAACTCAAATTGAGTTGGATAAGTCATATGGGCCATGGACATTGGTCACAAGGAGGAAGTCTAGGCCTCCTAGAGCAGAAAATCATATCAAAGGGGAGCCTTCAAAAGTCAGATCAGCAACTGAACAAAATAAAAATTTGCACAAAGGAGGAAGAGATAACACCACTCTAAAGACTCTAAAGACTCCACAAAGCAAGACAGCAGAAACTCATTGCAAACTCACCATGACAAAGGCAAAGGGGAACCATCCGCACCTCATATACAAACAACTTCTAAACCAAGGAAATCAAGATGCCACCACTTTTTCAAACACAACAAAACTAAAAGTGGACAAGGCCATGTCTCTAAAGCTCATTTTCAGAGGGAGTTGGGCCAGCTTGGATCTATCAAAGCAATACCACGAAAATGAAGAAAGAGTGAATTTCATATCGATGAAGGGGGGAGACCTCCCGAAACGTCCACCCATGACTTTCATGATAATATGGAATTGTCGGGGAGTCCGTAAGAAGGCTAAGGGCAACTATCTCCGGCAAATTCTTGGAGAGCACCATGCTCTCTTCATTGGCCTTATAGAAACCAAAGTGGAGGAAGTCACAAGGGAAATTGATAAATTGTGGTGCAACGGATTTTACACCAACCAACAAGGAAAATCTGGAGGTATCCTTGCTCTTGGAGAAGTGACTTAATCACCTTCTCTCTATCACACAAGAACAAGTGTATGGTGGGCAACATTCGCTACCTAACAAGTCCATATGGAGGGTGGCCATCTGCTATGCTAACAAGGATTATCACACTCACGGGGTTATGGGACACCTTAACTCCCTTGTTAACACAGATTTGTTGGCTATCATTGGGGGAGATTTCAATTGTATTTACGATGCTGACAAAAAAGGTGGAAAGTAATTTAAATTCTCTCCGCGGGAGATGATGATGGACACTTGGGGACCTTCATGAGCTAAACTTCAATGGTCCAAGGTTCACATGGACCAACAATAAAGATAAAAGAAGTCGTATCTGGGTGCGCCTCGACCGCTTCTTCATCAACTCAATTGCCTCCAACCTCCTACCTCTTGCTCAAACCAAACACCTACCAAGGATTGCATTGGATCATTGCCCTATCCTTCTCCAAATTCAAGCCAAAGAAGAGTGGAAATCACATGAGGGCGCATTTGAAGACACTTATGTCTTACCCAATGGCATGGAAGCTTGTTTGGAAAAAATTGGCATGCAATTACAATGGCTCCAAAGCTAAAAACTTGGATAGAAAGTGCAGTAAGACATTGAAGAACCTATTCTATTGGAGCAAGAACAAGCTCAATGACTTAAGCAAACAAAGAGACATTCTCCAAGCTAAAATTACGCAACTACTTTTGCCAATGAGGTCGACCAGCAAAGAAGAGTCGGAACTCGCCGTAAAGCTAATGAACTGAATTCAACTCTTGCCCGCTTGTTGGTGGAAACAAAGAGCCAAAATCGTGAGGAGGGGATGCCAATACCCACTTTTTCATGCGCTTTCCTCTCGCCGAGGAGATCGAATTAACACACTCAAGCTTGAAGATGGACGGAGCACGGATGATCCAACCTTAATCCACCAAACCTTCATGGATTTTTTTCAGCATAAATGGAGTGCTCTACCTATCACTACCCTGGCCATGTTTTTGCTGAAAATTTGAATCCCGCCTCAAGTTGGGAACTTTGGAGATGGACACCAATGAAACTGAAATTTGGGAGGTGATCCGTACTATGGGTGCCAACCGTGCTCCAAGAATAGATGGCATTACCGCATCTTTCTTTAAGCACTATTGGAGAATCATTGGCCAGGACGTCATTGAGGCTATAAAAGAGTTCTTCCACAAGGGCACCATGGCTGGAAGGAAACATTGGTGATCCTCTTGCCCAAATCTCGAATGCGATTGTCCAAACAAAAATTCGACTATCACTTATGTAACATCATACAAGATCATAGCCAAGATCCTTGTGTGTCACCGAAAACATTCTCCCACATAAATCTCGAGGAGCAGGGGGCCTTTGTACCTCATAGATCGATCTCACACCAGCAGTGAGATTATATCAACAAATTTCAACACTCTACATCTAAAGATGGCTTCATGGCACTCAAAATTGACATGGAGCAAGCTTATGATAAAATGAGTTGGGAAACTCTTGCTCTTGTCCTCCATAAAATGGGTATGCTAAACAAATTTCAGAATTGGCTTCTCCAATGTGTCTCCTTCCCCTCCTTTGCACTTCTAGTCAATGGCCAAAGAACAAACTGGATAAAAGCCCATTATGGGTTTCGACAAGGCTGTCCACTATCTCCATACCTCTTTATACTTTACTCAGAACTCCTCTCCATGGCTATCAAACAATAGCAAACTGAACTTGGTGTTCCCATAGCTAATGGAGGCACTAATATATCCCACCTACTCTATGCCGATGACATCCTCATCGCATCCAAAGCCTCGATCACCCATGACAAATGCATCCTCAGAGTTCTAAATGATTATTGTATGACCGGCAATGGATTAACACTACCAAGAGTGCTATCATTTTAGAAAAGCCATACCATGGAAAGCAGATTGCCAAACTCATGGGGTTCAAGAAGGTCCAGGAGCTTGAGTACTTAGGCATCAAATTGGCCATGAGAAAACTGAAAACTATAGATTTTCTGCAGCTAACCAAGAAGGCTAGAGAAAGGATAAGCCATTGGGGTATTCGGTACTTGTCTATGGCGGGTCATCTCCAACTAATCAAGTCTTCTTTGCTCAGCATTTCTATGTATCAAGTTACTCACACCTTGGTACCCAAAAGCATCACCAATGAGATAGAGAAACTTGCTCGCTTTCCTTTGGCAAGGGGACCCAACCAACATGGCTTACATTACATTGCTTGGGAAAAATCTGCACACCCTTCGAAATGGCGCTGCATTCACGAGAGGTGGCATGGACCTCTCCATCCAGATTGGGAGTTTATTACCAAACCAAACACACTACTACACAAGTGTCTTTTGGAAAGATATGGAGGAATGTTTGGCAAAGAAACACAAAAGGAGTGACTCCATGAGCTGGAAAATCATCACCAAGGGCAAAAAATCAGCAGAATTTTGCATTGGAAAATTGCCAACGGAGGATATTGACTTCACAAATGCGATGGATCACGATCTACCGGCCAAATGGCCTACCTTCCTTAACATGGAAAATTCGCAGATTGGAGCATTGCCAATCTAATTATGACCAAAGCAAATGGAATTTGGAAGTGCAGAGTTGTTTGGCAACCTTATGGTCGATCGATTTCCAAAATACAAATCTGGACCAATCAACCTGAGCTAATCAAGAACCCATTGGGGACCACCATCACCTCCATAGTTTACCAAGGTATCTTTACTGAAAATGAAGCATCAGGTTTCCAATTGTAAAAGTTGAAACTTCCCCCTAGGGAAAGAATTTTTTGGTGGAGGCTCATCCAACATGCTATACCAACCAATTGCTGGTTGGCTCATCATGGCTTAACGGAAAACACCTTGTGCCCCTGGGGATGTAACCAGGAGGAAGATATTGAACATATTGCTGTCCATTGCACCCTTACCAATGCTATAATTCAGATTCTTGCAAAATGGGGGTTCTCCATTCCTATTTTCAGCAACTTGACGATCTCCTTCAAGCCATTCAAAATGTGCAACCAAGGTCTGGGCTAAATGCTATTGTACCATTATCTACCATGGAGGGCCCAGTGCTAAAACGCATGGCCTTAGCCATGCACCCTAAAATTATCGCCTCCATTCTAATCCATCACCCACGCCTTCCTCCTCTTCCCTTCCGTAAGTAATGGGACATCACCCAACCCTATGGGCTGATCAAACCTACTCTATGGTGTCCTCCCCCTCCTGGCTGGATCAAGGCGAACGTGGATGGCTCTTTGCTTTCTAATGGGTCAGCTGGTATTGCTATGATCTTAAGGGATGACAATGGAAACTTCATCAAAGCTATGGGTCATTGTTTTCAATATTGGGACAGCACAACAGTGGAATTAGCGGCCATGCTCTACACTCAGAACATCATGGAGCCATGGATGACAGAGTACAGAGGCATTGTCATTGAAGGGGACAACATCGGGGTGGTGGACCACCTCAAGCTCTCTCTTCATAGTGAGATATGGAAGAACCGGCCTCCCGAGTCTCCTGACATAAGCTTTTTGAAGAACTTCCACCAGGTTATTTTTGCTTACACACAAAGATCTAACAATAGCTTAGCTGACTTATGGAACTTCCACCAGATGGCGGGGATGGGTCCCCTATGGTGGATTAATGTCATCCATCCTCTTATGGAACTGTAGGGGTGCCCGGAAGAAAACAACGGGCAACTACCTACGCCACCTCATAGGTAGCCATGACATATCCATCATTGGCCTGGTAGAGACCAGGATTGAGCAACTTACCAGGAGGGAGGTGGACAAGCTAGTTGGGAGCAACTGACATTTTCTCTGTCATCCTTCTGTGGGAAACTCTTGAGGTATGATTATTTTATGGCGACATGATCTTTTGAGCTTCCTTCCTATTATCCTTTCAGATCAGTTGGTGTTGGGCAAGGTCAGCATGGCTGACAGTTCCCAATGGACAGTGGGTTGGGTGTATGCCAACAAAGCTTACCACTGTAGAAGGATGCTTTGGCAGAATATCAGGGATAGTGTGGAACTGCAGGTTCCAACTATCATTAGAGGGGACTTCAACTGTATCCTGACATAGAAGGACAAGAAGGGGAGGAAAAGGTTTACCTACTCTCAGGCTGTGTAGGAGATGGAGGACTATATGAGTATTGCTGACTTGCATGAGTTAGATTTCACTGGCCCAAGGTTTACTTGGACCAAAAATAAGGAGGGGTGGAGCAAGATCTGGGTTCGGCTAGATCAGGTCTTGGTTAACTCAGTAGCTTCCAACATCCTTGGAGATACCAAGGTACATCACTTACCTCGGATTGTCTCTGATCATTGCCCACTCTTACTTGCCACCACAGTGGTGGCTCCGTTTTGAGGATACTTGGCTGTCCTACCTGATGGCTTGGAAGATTGTGTGGAAGAAGTGGACTAAGGAAGACTTTGGTACCAAAGCAGCTGTGCTCCAAAGGAAGAACTGCCGCACTCTTCGGGCACTCTTCTATTTGAGTAGAAACATGTTGAAGAACCTCCACTTGCTCAAGGAGAAGCTGGAGCAAGATATTGCCACCCTTCAGACTATAGAGTGCATTGATGAGGGACTTACTTCAACATAAAATGGTGAGCTTCGCTCCAAGGTGGTTGAGCTTAACTCCACATTAGCCAGACTCAACACCTAGTGGAAGCAAAGGGCAAAAGCTAGATGATTACAGTAGGGTGATGGGAACACTCACTTTTTCCACACTGCCGCTTCCTTCTGACATCACACTAATAAGGTTAGTGGTATCATGGTGGATGATGGGAGACTGATGGATAGCCCGAAGAATATCTCAGCAAACTTTACCACTTTCTTTCAACAGAAATGAGCTGAGGGGGCTGTCTCCCTTGACAGCTGGCCCTCTTTACCTTCTGAGCAGTAGGTACCCTCTCATACTTCTCCTTTTCTTGATGCTCCTATTCATGATTGTGAGGTTTGTGAGGCTGTGCACTCTATGGGGGCCAATCGGGTTCCAGGGCTGGATGGGATCACTTCATCCTTTTACAGATATTTCTGGACTTGTGTGAAGACCGATGTCATAGCTGTTGTTCAGAATTCTTTAGTTCCTCCCAAATGGATGATTCGTGGAAGGAAACTCTCATTATCCTGATTCCCAAGATCGCTGGAGCAGATTCTCCTTCCAAGTATCGGTCAATCAGCTTATGTCAGACCATTTATAAGCTGATTGCGAAGATATTAGTGAACCGGCTGAAGCATCTCCTACCGGTCCTCATCTCTGAAGAGCAGGGAGCTTTTGTCCCATAGCGGAATATCTCCCATCACTGCCTTCTTACACAGGAGATCTTCAATAAATTTTAGCATTCCACCTCTCAGGTCAAGTTTATGGCTATCAAGGTGGATATGGAGTAGGCTTATGATAGGATGAGTTGGCAAACTATGGAGCAGATGCTTTCTCTCATGGGCTTCCCATCCAAGTACAGTAACTGGATACTTCAGTGTGTCACATACCCCAGGTACTCCATTTTACTGAATGGTCAGAGGACTGAGTGGATTAGTGCTCAGTGTGGCTTTCGGCATGGCTGCCCTCTCTCACCCTACCTCTTTATTCTATGCTCTGAGATCTTGTCCTTGGCATTCAGGCAGAGGAGAGCCAATCTTAGCATGTCAAGGGCTACTGGAGGTACCTACATCTCCAACCTTATTTATGCAGATGACATACTGATTATTTCCCAGGCTTTGGTGGCTCACGGCAAGCAAATCAAGGATATCCTTGATGATTATTATGTTTGGACAGGGTAGCGCATCAACTGTGCAAAGACTTCCATTCTCTTTAGTAGAGCAGCAAAAAGATAGAGGACTAACCGCATTGCTAGATCCATTGGGTTTAGGAGAGTCCAGGAGATGGACTATCAGGTATTAAGCTGGCTATGTGGGAGTTGTATAAGAAGGATCATTCCCAGTTGATTCAGAGGGCTAGGGAGAGGATTATTACTTGGGGCTCAAGGCATCTCTCACTGGCTGGACGTGCTACCCTCATTTCTTCAACCCTGATGCCCGGATCCATCTACCAGGTGACACACACTACTTTGCCTATAAATGTGTTGCAGGAGGTTGAGAAGATGTGCAGATCCTTTCTTTGGGATAAGAGCCCTACCCAACGGAGCATCCATTATGTGAAGTGGACCACCATTTGCACACCCAGGAGGCTTGGTGGTCTTGGGTTCCATTCTGCTACTTTGTGGACCGGGCCATTGAGGGCACGATTAGCATGGGACTTATTACAGAAGCCAGATTCTCTTCTACACCGCTGCCTTCATGAGCATTATGGGGATGATATCTGGAATAGCTCTCTAAGGCAGGGGGACTCCAAGTCTTGGTCCGTCATCCTTAGTGGAGCTCAGAGCCTACTACCTCTCATCCGGTGGAAACTTGCTGTTGAGAAAAAGGTACATGTTCTCTCCCAGACTTAGCTGGCTGATATACCTCTTCACAGGAGACCTACCTTTGTTGATGCGGCTGCACTTGAAGGCCTCCGGGTGTGCTCCTTCATTCAGCTGGACCGTTTGTGGGACATTCCAAAGCTAGAGATTCACTTTGGTCATGACCTGGTGGACCAGATCAGAAGGGTGGTGTTGCATTCTGATTTAGAGTGGGACGAGCCAGAGCTTATACACATCCCATTAAGCAAGTCTCTCATGGCACTTGCTTATGAGGCTCTCTTCCCTTCTGGTGATACTCACTGTTCGTGGCTTCAGAAGTTCTAGCTGCATCCACGAGAGAAGCTCTTTTGGTGGTGTGTCCTGAAAGGGGCCTTGCCAACTTTCTCCAGCTACGTCGGAGGGGACGAGGAAGTCCTGCCCTTGGCTACAGAGGAGGACTTGGAGCATATTCGATCGATGCTCACTCACGATGGTCGTCTGAGTTCTTTCTTCTTGGGGTTTTGTCATGTCTTCCTTTCTCTGTTCTCAGGATCTCTTCAAGGCATTCGACGGCATCCCCAAGGCTGATCTAGCTTGGGGGAAGGCATACTGCTATGTCATTTACTAGGTTTGGAGGATGAGGAACGCCAAGACTCACGGTCTCCCTCATGGAACCTTCAAGGTGCTTGCTGCAAACATCTTGGAGACATTCACCAACACCTTTGTCTTTCCATTTCAAGAGCAATGGAAGCTCCAGTAGCCTCATCGGCTGATTCCTTACACTTTTTGGACTCCCCCCCCCCCCCTCCTAGATGGCTTAAGGCCAATGTTGATGGTGCACTCTTTCCCTATGGCTTGGCAGGCATTAGAGTTGTGATTAGAGATCATACTTGCAACCTCATCAAGGCTGCTGGTATTCATCTTCAGCACTGGGACAGCACACAGGTGGAGTTGCAAGCTATGCTTGTAATTAGACAGATTCTGGAGCTTTGGATGTATGAATACAAGGGGCTGATCCTGGAAGGCGACAACCACGGGGTTGTGACTTACCTCTAGCAGACCTTGCAGCAGACTTACTGGGCTTCTCTCCCAACACAGGCACCTGACATTGGCTTCCTTATAGACTTCCACTAGGTGATCTTCTCACACATCAGCAGAGATAGGAACCAGCTGGAAGACTACTATGCACGACTTGCTACTGAGTCTGACTTTGTGTGACACTCTTATGATGCTTGTATCTTTCCTACTGCTTTTTTTTATCTTTTTAGAGTATGACCATGAGCATGTTGCTCCGGCCTAATTTGTTTTGCCTTTTTTAGTTTTGCACTTTTGTGCTCTTGTGTAACCTTCTTTTATTAATGCAATATGCAACTTTCAAGGAACCCAAAACTTGGGGAGCTCTCATTTGCATGCAAACTTTCTCTCTTCTAGGGAAAGGGTTTTCACTTTTCCACTCTTCCCATGGTTGGGGGTGGCCGTCGGTCACCTCCCCCAAGGGACAAAGCTTCAAGAAAGGAGGGCCGAGAAGGATCCAAGAAGGATAGGGAGCTTGTGCTGTTCACTCACTGACCTCAAGGGAGGGCGGCTGAGCTTGACAAGGTCGGTCATGGCTTTGGAGGTCAATCCGACCAAGATTTGGACATGAAAGTCCAATTAAATAGGGGCCAATCTTCGGCGAACCCTAGACTGCTCGAAAAGGATGATATTATCCTCGGGTTGGCCAACACCGGCGAAGGAAGAGAAAACTGACCGGTTCTTGAAGGGATCAAGTCGGTTCTCAGGTCTCCACGCTAGTGCGGTTTTCTTGTAGAGTCTGCGTGGACATCGACAGCTCTGGCGGCTCCATGGCGGCGTGAGCTATCTGCTAAAGATGGCTACCTTGGTGAGGGGCGTCCGGGGCTGTCAGGAGGACGTCGTCGAGAGGCAGGCGTGGGGCCTTGCGCATAGATTGCGCGGGCATGCTCTGGCGCCCACGAGGCGCGGCTATTAGAGAAGCGCATGGGTGAAGCCAACGTGTCGGGATTGTGGCAGCGCATAAATGGCACCGAGGAGGGTGCGATCTAACCATGGGCGGGAGCTCGATCTGAGACGAAAGATAGCCGCGCCTATTATAGCGGCGCGATGAAGAAGGCGATGGCTAGCCCAAAGCGGATCCGTCTGGCCGATGATGAGCACACGCCGCACTGGCGAGGTGGCCGTGAGGTCTACATGCAACACCCGGCCTGGCAAAGGGGATGTCCCTCTCGAGTTAGTGCATATTGACTCCATGGCTTGTTGTGAGGATGAGCAACCATCAGGTGCAACTGAAATGGATGTTTCTGAACTTGTCGGACACCCACCTTTCTGTGGGGCGATGCCCCTATGACTGATCAACATGCTATAGGTTCATGCACACAAGGTGCTTATGGAAATGCCTCAACCAACCCGAGAGCTTTTTCTTGGGGAATTCAGCATGATTTGCCTAGGGGTAGTCACTCCACTACCTCAAATCCACTATTTGAGTACCAAGGATAGCAGATGGAGGATTTGGTTGGCCATCAAGAGCACCCTTCTACTAAGCCAACCAATGGCAAATGTATGCCTACACAAACTAATCCTTGGAGGAGAAAAGAATTTATAAAGTTTGGGCAGGTGGATAGATCCTCTTCTTTTATGGAGGATGGAGTAACTATCAAGATTGACGACCATGCTGTTGATGCTAATCAAGCCAAGCTTGAGAAAGCCCTTGTGGGGAAAATATTAGGGAGAAGGACATCTTTCTACTTCCTAAATGCTGATCTTCAAAAGAAATGGAGACAATGGGGAACTTTTAAGGTAATTATGGTTGCCATTGACTGTTTTGTGTGCTTGTTTGAGACTGCTGAAGCTCGGGATGCCGTTTTGATGAACAGACCATGGTTTGTGGCTGGGAATGTGATTGGCTTGGACAAATGGACTCCCTCCTTCAACCCAAAGTCTCTTCATGGACTTTCCTCCCCTATCTGGGTCCAGCTTCCTCACCTGCCTCTCCTATATTGGGATAGTAGCAATCTTGCTAGAATTGCATCCTTCTTTGGAGAACCACTTTGGATGGACAACCAGACCAACTCCTGGGGCCATAGCCTATATTCCAGAGTTTGCATCAGGTTAGATCTCTATGCTAAACTTCCAACAGGTGCTTGGATCCATGGAAGACATGGTCGTTTCTTCCATCTAGTGGAATATGAAGGAATCTCTCAGCTGTGCTTCTCTTGTGGCAAAGTTGGCCACAAAGTTGATTTCTGCCCAACCACACAGTTCACCTCTGTAGCACCACCAATGGGTAAGAATACTCAACCTCCCCCTATCCCAGCTAACCACTCAGTGCACCTGAGGCCTTACGCCCAATAGAGATTTGAGAGAATCTCTCTAAATAAAACGTTTACCATCCCTCTTTCTCATATAAAACTAGTTAAGAAGTGAAGTGACAACATCCCTGCCATACCAAGGGCTCGGCCCCCAAAGGTCATCCCTCCCAAGGCTTCTCCTTTACTTGAAATCCTTCTTGAAGTTGATATCTCTGTCCCTCCTATCTTCCAAGCACCTGCAAGCTTGGGGAAGGCGGCTAAACCACCCAAGGATAGAAGTGGAAAAAGCAATAGCAGCAAACGAAAAGCTCCAAAGATTCATTCTAGCAGGGAGATGCAGGAGGAAGAGAAATCTGATGCTAGTTCTAAAAAGAGAAAGAAGGCCTCACCTTCACCCTTTATCAGCGAGGACGATTCCCTTATGGAAGACTGATGTCTTCCATTTTATTTTGGAATTGTAGGGGTGCCCGTAAGAAGACTATGGGCAACTACCTACACCACCTTATTTTTGGTAACAATCTCAGTATTATTGGCTTACTTGAAACCAGGATTGAGTGCATCTCAAGACATGAAGTGGACAAATTGGCAGGGACCAACTGACAGTTTTTTTGCAAACCCTCTAATGGGGTTTCTGGAGGCATTATCATCCTTTGGAGAAAGGATATTGTGGACTTCTCCCCTCTGGTTATTTCTGATCAGCTTGTATTGGGCACTTGCTCTTTGCCCAATGATATGAGGTGGACTATTGGGTGGGTCTATGCCAACAAGAGTTATCTATGTAGGCGGGATCTCTGGGAAACCATCAAGGACAATGTGGATCTTCAAGCTTCTATGGTGATTGGTAGTGACTTTAATTGTATCTTGGCTCAGAGTGATAAGAAGGGTGGGAAGCCCTTTCATTACACACTTGTAGCACATGAGATGGAGGATTGTATGGCTTTGACAGATTTGCATGAGTTGGAGTTTGTTGGCCCAAAGTTCACTTGGACCAACAACAAAGATGGGGCTCAGGATCAGGTGGATCAGTCTTGATCAACTCTATGGCTTCTCAATTACTGGGGGATACTAAGGTTCGTCACTCACCTCGGATTGCTTCTGATCATGCTCCTCTTCTACTTCCTCTTTCTGGTCCTACAGCTGAAACCCCCCAGAGATGGTTAAAGTTTGAAGATACTTGGCTCTCTTATCCTATGAGTTGGAGGTTGGTTTGGAAGAACTGGCAGAAAGAAGACTTTGGCTCAAAGGCTGCAATTCTCTAAAGAAAGAGTATTTGTACCCTATGATCTCTCTTCCATTAGGGTAAGAGTATGTTGAAGAACCTTCACTCTCTCTGGCTTGACTTGGAGAAGGATATTTCCTCTCTCCAAACTCTTGATTGTTCCGAGGATGGACTCACTCCTACCCAAGAGGAGGAGCTTCGCTCTAAGGTTATTGAGCTTATCTCTACATTAGCCAGGCTCAGTACTTGGTGGAGACAAAGGGCTAAAGCTAGATGGCTCAAGGGCGAAGATGGGAACACTCATTTTTTTCATATGGTTGCCTCGCGGCTGGGACCAACAGATTATGCTGCGGTGAGGAGGTATGATTGAAAACCCTTTTGAGATTTCTGATATTTTTTCTTCCTTCTTTAGGCAAAAATGGGTTGAGGGAGATGTCTCCCTTGACGGCTGGCCTATTCTACCTATGGAGAGGCAGGTTCCTTCTGCGGCCAAATCTCTGCTTGAAGCCCCGGTGACTGATCAAGTCATTTGGGAGGCCATACATTCTATGGGGAGTAACCGTTCACCTGGATTGGATGGGATCACTGCCTTTTTTTACAAGCATTATTGTCCTTGTGTGAAGAAGGATGTCGTTGCTGCTATTCAGGAGTTCTTTGAACTTGATCATATGGAGGATTCATGGAAGGAGACACTTATTATTCTCATCCCCAAAGTTGTTGGGGCTAGCACTCCTTCCAAATTTCGGCCCATTAGCTTGTGTCAGACGATCTATAAAGTGGTGGCCAAGATTTTAACCAACAGGTTGAAGCATTTACTTCCTCTTCTTGTTTTGATGAACAAGGTGCTTTTGTTCCTGAGAGGAACATCTCTCACCATGCTCTCCTTGCCCAAGAAATCATCAACAAATTCCAGCATTCTTCCTCCCAAGTTGGTTTCATGGCGATTAAAGTTGATATGGAGCAAGCTTATGATAAGATGAACGGCACCTTGAGCAAGATGCTCACCTTGATGGGGTTTCCTGATAGATTTAGCAAGTGGATTCTATAGTGTGTCACTCATCCTAGATTCTCCATCTTGCTAAATAGCAGAAGGTCTCCCTGGATTGATGCAGAGTGTGGATTTAGACAAGGCTGTTCACTCTCACCTTACCTATTTATTCTATGCTCTGAGCTACTTTCCTTAGCTTTTAAGTAGAGGGGGCCGAACCTAGGTGTGACTTTAAAGGAGGGAGGTACCTCTATCTCTAATCCCCTATATCCTAATGATATTCTGATCACCTCTCAGGCTTCTATTCTACATGCCAAGCATATTAAAGCCATCCTTGATGACTATTGTGGCTGGACGGGCCTGTGGATCAACGGTGCTAAGTCCGCTATTCTCTTTAGCAAAGCTGCAAAGAGATGGAGGACTAATTAGATTGCTAGGCTTATTAGATTCAGTAAGGTCCAAGAGATGGAGTATCTTGGCCTTTAGTTGGCTATGAGCAAGCTCTACAAGCACGATTTCAGTTCCCTGATTCAGCGGGCTAATAGGAAGATTATGGCTTGGGGAACTCGACATCTTTCTTATGCGGGCTGGGCTACCCTTATTTCTTCAGCTCTTATGCCAGGTTCAATTTTTCAGCTAACATATACAACTATTCCCTTGAATGTGTTGCAGAAGATTGAGCGGTTATGTAGGTCCTTTCTGTGGGACAAGAGTCCGACTCAGAGAGGCATTCACTATGTCAGTTGGGGGACTATTTGCATGCCTCTTAAGCATGGGGGGCTTGGTTTTCATTCTACCCTTACTTGGGCTGGCCCTCTCAGGGCAAGGTTGGCTTGGGATTTTTTACAGAAGCCCACTTCATTACTTTACCGCTGCATTTGGGATCGCTATGGGGAAGATATTTGAAGTGGGAGCATGAAGAGGGGTGACTCCAAGACCTGGGTTGTCATTCTTAGTGGGGCTCAAAATCTTGAACCTCTCATTCACTGGAAGATTGCTGATGGTAGCAAAGTTCAGATCTTGGATCACACATGGTTACGATTGCTCCCTTAGCGGTGACTTTCTTGGATCGCTAGCCTTGAGATCGGCTGTGCGCTTCATCCATAGGGACGGGACATGGGATATTACACGCCTTGAGCGGATTTTGGCAAGGATCTTGTGGATCACATTACCAAGGTGGAGCTCCACCATTTGGATGAAGATAGACCGAGCTTCTTCACCTTCCTCCGGGAAATCTTTGGACACGGCTTTTGATGCCCTCTTCCCCCCGCCCCCACCAACCACCCTTAGCTACAGAGGTTCCATTTGCACCCACGGGAGAAGTTCTTTTGGTGGTGCATCCTGAAGAATGCCTTACCAACCTACCACTGGCTCCACTCATGAGGTCTTATTGAGGAGACTCATTGCCCCTGGGGCTGCATGGAGATTGAAGACCTGGATCATATCCTCACTACTTGCTCGCTTACTTCTTCCATCATACAGGTCTTGTCCTCTTGGGGAGTTAACCTCCCCCTCTTTTCTAATGCTCATAATCTATTTCAGGCATTCGATCAAACCACCAAGTCAAACATGGCTTGGGGTAGAGTTTATTGCATCATGATCTACCAAGTTTGGAGGACACGGAACGCAAAGACCCATGGGCGCCAACATGGGACACCAAAGGTCATTCTGATTACTATCTTAAAGGCTTTTACTGATGCATCTTCCTTTCTATTTCGGGGACAATGGGAGCTCCACCAGCCCCTTAGGCTGTTTACTCTCCTTTCCTGGACTCCCCCCCTCTTGGATGGCTAAAGGTGAATGTTGATGGTACTCTCCTATCCTCTGGCTTGGCTGGCATTGGAGTTGTCTTCAGGGATGATGTTGGTGACTTCGTCAAGGCTGCTGGTTTCCAGTTTCTTCATTGGGACAGTGCCTTTATAGAGATGTAGGCTATGCTTGCTGTTAAGAAGCTTGTCAACCCTTGGATGTATGAGTACAAGGGCATCATATTGGAGGGGGACAACATTAGTGTTGTCAACTTTCTTAGAAAGACCATGTAGCAGACTTTCTGGTCTTCTCTTCCTCAGCAGGCTCCAGACTTGGGATTTCTTCTAGCCTTCCACCAAGTTCTGTTCTCACACGTTTCCCTGGACTTCAACCGGGTGGCGGACTACTGTGCTCGCTTGGCTATCGAAGCAGACTTTACTTGGCTTTCTTTTGATGTATCTGCTTTACCTTCTATTTTTCTTTCCTTATTTGAGGATGATAAGAAGCATGTTGCTTCTATTTAGCTTTTGTTTTTAGACTCTCTAGCCTTTGCTAGTTTTTGTACCACCTTTTCTTTTATTAAATGCTCTATGCAAGTTTCAAGGAACCCAAAAACTTTGAGAACCGCCTACAAAGTCATAGCAAAAATCCTAGTGTGCCGGTTGAAAAACATTCTACCAAATATCATTTTTGAAGAGCAGGATGCCTTTGTGCCTACTAGATCTATCTCCCACCATTGCTTGGCGACCCAGAAATTATTAATAAATTCCAACACTCTACCTCTAAGGAGGGATTCTATTAAAATCGACATGGAGCAAACATATGATAAAATGAGTTGGGAAACCTTAAATATATTCCTACAATAATTTGGATTACCCATGAAGTTCCGGAATCGGATTCTCCAGTGCATTTCCTTGCCTTCCTTCTCTCTCTTGTTAAATGGGCAAAGACCTGAATGGATACAAGCTAGTTGTGGATTCTGATAAGGGTGCCCATTATCTCCCTATCTTTTTATCCTTTGCTCAGAATTGCTTTCTTTAGCTATCAAGCAACATGGGGCTGAATTTGGTGTGCCTATCGCTAATGGGGGAACACGCATATCACACATTCTTTATGCTAATGACATTTTATTCACCATAAAAGCTTCCATTGCCCATGCAAAGGGTGTTCTCCAAATTCTGAAAAATTATTGCAAGTGGACGGGGCAGCGTATCAATTCCAACAAAATTGTCATTATTTTCAGCAAAGCCATACACAGATGGAAGGCCAACAGAATCACTAGGCTCACTGGATTCAGAAGAGTTGAGGAGTTTGATTACTTGGGCATTAAACTTTCCATGAGGAAATTAAAAACAGTGGAATTTCAACAGCTACTACAAAAGGCAAGAGGCAAAGTCAGCTCATGGGGAATTAAACACCTTTCAATGGCGGGTCGACTTACACTCATAAGGACATCCTTACTTTGCATCTCTATGTACCAAACAACCCACACCAAAATCCCCAAGGGAATTACCAAGGAGATTGAGAAGCTTGCTAGGAACTTCCTTTGGCAAGGAAATAACAACCAGCATTCAATACACTATGTTTCTTGGGACAAAATCTGCATGCCTACCAACAAAGGTGGCCTTGGCTTACACATGGCCGAAAGCTGGAATGGCCCTCTAAGGGCTAGAATGGCTTGGGAATTCCTCTCTAAACCTGACATGCTACTCCACAAATACTTGATTGAAAAGTATGGGCTGAACCCATGGATAAGGGAACCCAAACGGGGGGACTCCAATTGCTAGAAAATTATCCAGGATGGTGCTTACAGCTTGAACCGAAATCTGAAATGGAAGATTAGCAATGGAAAAGAGGTGGACTTCCTAAACTCTACTTGGATTTCAGACCTTCCTCTTTCCAAATGGCCTACCTTTCTCAACATGGAGTGCATGGAGGAATGGAATGTAGAAAATCTGATTGCTGAAAATAGAAGATGGAATACTGAAAATCTGAATGCCTTATTTGGTCCGGACCTTGCTGAACTCATTTCCAGCATTCCCTTTGTGGAGGAGCACCAAAATGACATCCCAGAGCTCATCAAGGCACCCATGGGGACAACTCTCACTTCCATATTATATAAAATATGCTTTGCTGAAATTTTAGATTGGCCATACAAGTTGCAGAATTTGAAACTTTCTCCTAGGGAAAAGTTGTTTTGGTGGCGGCTCATCAAGGATTCCCTGCCGACGAATGCTTGGCTTGCTCGTCGGGGATTAACTGATACCACCCTTTGCCCTTGGGGGTGTAATCAGGAAGAGACTGCTGATCATATTGCTGTTCATTGTTCCGTTACAAGCAACATAATCCAGATTTTGGCAAATTGGGGCTGTTCAATCCCAAATTTCAGCAACCTGCAAAATTTACTCCAAGCTCTCATTTAGGTACACAATGATAACTTATGTTGGGCTAGAATGTATTGTGCAATTATTTACCAGGTTTGGAGAATACTGCAAGACATGCAACCATGGTACCGAAGACTATTGCTGCCTCGATTCTAAGCTCCATCACACATTCTTTATCTTATCCTCTCCAGAAGCAATGGGACATCACCCAACCCTATGGGCTGATCAAACCAAATTTGTGGTGTTCTCCCCCTCCTGGCTGGATCAAGGCTAATGTTGATGGCTCCCTCCTTCTCAATGGGTTGGCCGGTATTGCAGTGGTGCTAAGGGATGAAAATGGAAACTTCTTCAAAGCCATGGGCCATTGTTTTTAGCATTGGGACAGCACATCAGTTGAATTGGCGGCTATGCTCTACATTAGCAAAATTATTGAGCCGTGGATGACTGAATACAAGGGCATTATCATTAAAGGGGATAACAAAGGTGTGGTGGATCACCTCAAACTTTCTCAACAATGAAATATGGCAGAACCGACTCCTAGATGCTCCTGACATCAATTTTCTGAAGAACTTCCTCCAGGTTATTTTTGCATACACAAATAGATCTAACAACACTCTTGCAAACTTTTGTGCAGATTTAGCTACTAGCTTTGATTTTGTATGGCATAGTCTATATAACCACACTATTCATCCACACTTTTTTGCTCTTTTGGAGGAGGATAGGAAATATGTTGTTAGTAGCTAGTTTTTGCTTTCTTTAGCATTTTTTTCTACATTGTAATCAGCTTTTTTTATTATCAATGCAAATGAATCTTTTCAAGGAACCCAAAAACTTTGGAGAGGCTCTTTCATTTCTCTTCTTTTCTTCTCTCTCTTATTTTCTAGTGAGAGAAGCTCAGGTATGGGGTGACCCGCCTCACTCAAAGAGGTGTGGGGGTGGTGGTAGCAAGGAGGGCAGCCGACAAGGTGGTGGTGCCTTGGATGTGAGGTCGGCCAACATGAAAGGTGGTGCTGGTGGTGGTTCGGCCAGCAGAGGAAGTCGACCAGGGAGCTCCAAGGGGAGACATGGCAGCCTTGGCTCCAAAGAGGATGATGGAGATGAGGGGCAGCAAGGAGAAGATAGTAACAAGCTCTCCAATTTTAGCAGCAATGGAGGCAGGTCAGATGGAACTTGACTCTACTAGTTACAGCAGCCTAGAGGAAGAAGCTGGAGTGAAGGCTCATGGTTTAGCTAGAGGAAGGGTGGCTCACGGCCAGGCCAGAGGAAGCACTACTATAGTAAGCAATGGAATAGTACCCATGGCCTTCAACTCCTCCCTTGGCATTGGTTCATGGGTGAGAACTGACCAGAAAATAGGTGGGAGTACATCTAGTAAAATGGAATTGGATTCCAATGAAATAGTAGCCAATTGTTCGGCGGCTCTGAATCGGGCAGCTACGTGCAGTGGAGCTGCAGCTATGGAGATGGACTCTGATGCCAATTGCAATGTAATCAGGAGTGGAAATGTGAGTGCGGCCAAGTCAGTGCAATGCGATATGCGGGAGGTGACAACTCCCTCAGCAACGGCTGCTCAAATTGAGCACCTCCTTCCATTCAGCGGCCACGGGCAGAGGCCGCAGCAGATTGAAGATGGCGAAATTGCAATCAATAGCTGGGTAGCTGATCAGGCTGAGATAATTGGAGAAGGCAACTTGAATAGAAATGATGAATTCAAACCCATTCCAGGGTCGATCGAGAGCCTGGCTGCAATCACTGGTATGTCCAAACAATCTCCCTTCAATGGAGCGAGTGGCTCTCGGGTCTTAGGGCAAGGCATCTCTTGCGATTTGAGATGGCCGACACCCAACAATCATTTTTTGGTGTATGGTAGATAGCATTTGTGTGGATGTGAACTACAAATAGGTACACCATGCCAGCCTTCCACAATTTCTGGAAGGGGCCGAAATTGACCTTCATAGCACTGATCTCATGAATCCTGAGAGATGCACACAGCCTGTTTGTAGAAATGCCTCAGAGAAGACTACAAGGGGAAATGCAAACCAATTGTTCAATGGTGAGTCCAGCAGGCAGGGGACATTCAAACTACTTAATTCCCATCCTCAGGAAACCACAACAAGGCCATCAAACACAAGCAAAATGACACACACCCCAAGCAACCCTTGGAGGAAGCCGTCGGTTGTCCCACTTGCCAAAGTTCACTTTGATGAAATTAAAGATAATGAAGGAGTGGGGGTTACTCTTGATAATAACTCTATGCAATCCAATATCCAATGACTTGAAGCAGCCCTAGTTGGTAAACTACTTGGCAAAAGACTCCCCTTCCACTTCTTAAACAACGACCTAAAGAGAAAATGGAGCAAATGGGGTGAATTCAATTTAGTGCTAGTTGCGGTTGACTGCTTCCTATGCATCTTCCAAACAATTGAGGCCCGTGATGCAGTGCTCCAGAATGAACCATGGTTCATTACAGGAAATGTCATAGCTATGGACAAATGGAGTCCAACCTTCTCTCCTGACTCATTGCAAGGCTTAACCTCTCCCATTTGGATGCGATTACCGAGCCTACCTCTCATCTATTGGGATAGCAATAACTTGGCCAGAATTGCTTCCTATGTTGGTGAGCCAATGTGGATGGATAATCAAATGAGCAAATGGGGTCAAAGTCTTTATGCTCGGGTATGTGTCAAAGTTGACCTCTCAAAAAGTCTCCCACCTGGAATCTGGATCAATGGATTTAATGGCCGCTTCTTCCAAAAAGTCGAGTATGAAGGAATTGCTCAACTTTGTTTCAAATGTGGCAAGGTTGGACACAAAATTGACATGTGTCTAGATAAGGCTAATATAGCTCCCAACGTGCAACCCACCAACAAGAACAAAGCTCCCTCATCTCTTTCAGTTCAGCAAACCACCCAACCACCTGATAAAGTGCAGCAAATTTTCAGCACTTTAGCAAATCCTACAGCTCCAGCATAAGGTGTTGTTCCAGCCAACCACTCAAACAACATGCAGGAATATTCAAGCCATTCGGCCAGCACACAGACTGTAGAAATCTGCACTATGGTAGCAGCAAATACCAAAGGAAAAATGGCCAGCAATGTCAATATAACCAATGAAGAAGCTGCAGGGACCTATGGGCCATGGACCTTAGTATCTAGGAGGAAGCCAAGACCCTCCAAACCTGAAAATAGCAACCACAACAGCAAGGGAGACACCACCAACAAAATTTGCATTAGAGCGTAAGAAAATGCGAAAGAAAATAGATTGACCAAAATCTTTGGAGGCTAGAAGGGAGGAATAGGAAATTGACCAACAACGACAAAACATTGATGATGGGAGGCCAACTCAACAACCCTACACCTTCCTTCCAGGGGTTAAAGGAACACATGAAGACTTGAATTTGTTCAAAAATAGAAATGCAAAAATTGGACAGAATCGGATATCCAAGGCACACTTCAATAGAGAATTGGGTCAATTGGGCCCCATAAAAGCAGCTCCTTGGAAACGCAAGAAAATTGAATTCCATATTAACATTGGGGGGGAGCTCCTCCCATGATGTCTACCCATGACTTCCATCATAATGTGGAATTACCGAGGGGTCCACAAAAAGGCCACGGGCCACTATCTCTGGCAAATTCTTGTAGAGCATCATGCTCTTTTCATTGGCCTTATAGAAACTAATGTCAGACATCACTAGAAGGGAGATTGATCCAAATTGTGGCATGGCGGGTTTTTACAACAACCTGCTGTAGGAAAATCTAGAGGCATCCTTGCTCTTTGGAGAAATGACTTAATTACTTTCTCTCCTCTCACGCAAAATGAACAATGCATTATGGGAGACATACAGCTGCCAGATAAAGCTATATGGAGGGTGACCATCTATTATGCTAACAAAGACTACCACATTCGACGGAGACTTTGGGACACCTTAACTCCCTTGCTGAATACCAGTTGCCATCCATTGTTGGGGGAGATTTTAACTGCATCTATGAGGCTAAAGACAAAAAAGGGGGAAGCTTTTTAAAAGCTCACTGGAGGCAAATGAGATGATGGAATTCCTCACCAATAGGGATTTACATGAGCTGACTTTTACCTGCCCAAGATTCACATGGACCAACAACAAAGATAAAAATAGCTGAATATGGGTGCACCTTGATCGCTTCCTCATCAACTCCATTGCATCCAACCTACTCCCCTTGGCACAAACTAAACACCTTTCAAGGATTGCATCTGATCATTGCCCTATTGTCCTCCAAATCAACTCTAAGGAGATGTGGAAATCACAACGGTGGCTGAAATTCGAAGACACTTGGCTTTCATATCCTATGGCTTGGAAATTAGTGTGGAGATGTTGGCAAGGTAACTATCAAGGGTCCAGGGCTGAAAACTTGGACAGAAATGCACAAAGACACTGGAACTTATTCCACCAGAGCAAAAATAAGCTCAAAGATTTGGGTAAGCAAAGGGGCTCCCTACAGGAGGAAATTCTGCAACTACAGGTGGCTGATTGCTCTCCATAGGGGATGACAGAGCAGCAAGAAAGAGACCTCCAACTCAAGAAAAATGAGCTGAACTCAACCCTAGCCCGTTTATCTTGTTGGTGGTGACAAAGAGCTAAAGTCAGGTGGGCTGAAGAGGGGGATGCCAACACACATTAATTTCACACTGTTGCAACAGCTAGAAAGAGGTCAAATAGAATCAACACCCTCAAACTTGAAGATGGCCAGATTACGGAAGACCCAGTCCTCATCCACCAAGCTTTTATGAACTTTTTTTAGCAGAAGTGGAGTGCACATCCCATTACTACTAACAATTGGCCTTCATTTGCTAAAATCAACACTATCCCATCTCAGGTCTGTGATCTTTTAGAAGTAGATATCAATGAGGTTGAAAGATGGGAGGCGATCAAATCGATGGATACTAATCATGCCCCTGGGATTGATGGTATCACAACATCCTTCTACAAGAACTTTTGGAGGATTATTGGCCAGGATGTTGTGGCGGCTGTCAAGGAATTTTTTGGTAGTGGAACCATGATTCCTCAATGGAAGGAAACCTTGGTAATTCTCTTACCCAAGTCCTCTAATGCTGATTGTCCATCAAAATATAGAACCATAAGCCTATGCAGAACCATCTACAAAGTCATAACAAAAATCCTAGTGTGCCGGCTGAAAAACATTCTACCAAATATCAATTCTGAAGAGCAGGGTGCCTTTGTGCCTACTAGATCTATCTCCCACCACTACTTGGCGGCCCAAGAAATTTTTGATAAATTCCAACACTCTACCTCTAAGGAGGGATTCATGGCTATTAAAATTGACATGGAGCAAGCATATGATAAAATGAGTTAGGAAACCTTAAATATAATCCTACAATAATTTGGATTACCCATGAAGTTCCGGAATTAGATTCTCCAGTGCATTTCCTCGCCTTCCTTCTCTCTCTTGTTAAATAGGCAAAGAATTGGATATGTTAGTTCTCGACAAGGGTGCCCATTATCTCCTATCTTTTATCCTTTGCTCAATCGCTTTCCTTAGCTATCAAGCAACATGGGGCTGAATTTGGTGTGCCTATCGCTAATGGGGGAACACGCATATCACACCTTCTTTATGCTGATGATATTTTATTCACCATAAAAGCTTCCATTTCCCATGCAAAGGGTGTTCTCCAAATTCTAAAAAATTATTGCAAGTGGACGGGGCAGCGTATCAATTCCACCAAAGCCATTATTTTCAAAAGCCATAACAGATGGAAGGCCAACAATCACTAGGCTCCGGATTCAAGAGTTGAGGAGTTTGATTACTTGGGCATTAAACTTGCCATGAGGAAATTAAAATGGACTTTCAAAGAACTACAAAGGCAAGAGGCAAAGTCAACTCATGGGGAATTAGACACCTTTCAATGGCGGGTCGACTTACACTCATAAGGACATCCTTACTTTGCATCTCTATGTACCAAACAACCCACACTGAAATCCCCAAGGGAATTACCAAGGAGATTGACAAGCTTGCTAGGAACTTCCTTTGACAAGGAAATAACAACCAGCATTCAATACACTATATTTCTTGGGACAAAATCTGCATGCCTACCAACAAAGGTGGCCTTGGCTTACACATGGCGAAAGGAATGGCCCCTAAGGGCTAGAATGGCTTGGGAATTCCTCTCTAAACCTAACATGTCGCTCCACAAATGCTTGATTGAGAAGTATGGGCTGAACTCCATATTAAGGGAACCCAAACTGGGACTCCAATTGCCGGAAAATTATCCAGGATGGTGCTTACAGCCTGAACCGAAATCTGAAATGGAAGATTAACAATGGAAAAGAGGTGGACTTCCTAAATTCTACTTGGATTTCAGACCTTCCTCTTTCCAAATGGCATACCTTTCTCAAAATGGAGTGCATGGAGGAATGGAAGGTAGAAAATCTGATTGCTGAAAATAGAAGATGGAATATTGAAAATCTGCATAGCCTATTTGGTCCGGACCTTGCTGAACTCATTTCTAGCATTCCCTATATGGAGGAGCACCAAAATGACATCCTAGAGCTCATCAAGGAACCCATGGGGACAACTCTTACTTCCATATTATACAAAATTTGCTTTACTAAAATTTCAGTTGCCATACAAGTTGCGAATTTGAAACTCCTCACAGGAAAAGTTGTTTTGGTGGCGGCTCATCAAGGATTCCCTAATGCTTAGCTTGCTCATCGGGGATTAACGGATACCACCCTTTTGCCCTTGGGGTGTAATCAGGAAGAGGCTCATCATATTCTGTTCATTATTAGTTACAAGCAACATAATCCAGATTTTGGCAAATTGGGGTTGTTCAATCCCAATTTTCAGCAACCTAGAAAATTTACTCCAAGCTCTCATTGAGGTATGCAATGATAACTTATGTTGGGCTAGAATGTATTGTGCAATTGTTTACCAGGTTTGGAGAACCCATCGCCAAGACCCATGGCGACCATGGTACCCGACTATTACCTCGATTAAGCTCCATCACACATTCTTCCTCTTATCCTCTCCAGCAATGGGACATCACCCAGCCCTATGGGCTGATCAAACCAAATTTGTGGTGTCCTCCCCCTCCTGGCTGGATCAAGGCTAATGTTAATGGCTCCCTCCTTCCCAATGGGTTGGCCGGTATTGCAGTGGTGCTAAGGGATGAAAATGGCAACTTCCTCAAAGCCATGGGTCATTATTTTCAGCATTGGGACAGCACATCAGTTGAATTGGCAGCTATGCTCTACACTAGCAAAATTATTGAGCCATGGATGACCGAATACAAGGGCATTATCATTGAAGGGGATAACAAAGGTGTGGTGGATCACCTCAAACTTTCTCTTAACAATGAAATATGGCAGAACCGACTCCCAGATGCTCCTGACATCAATTTTCTGAAGAACTTCCACCAGGTTATTTTTGCATACACAAATAGATCTAACAACACTCTTGTAGACTTTTGTGCAGATATAGCTACTAGCTTTGATTTTGTATGGCATAGTCTAGATAATCACACTATTCCTCCATAGTTTTTTTTGCTCTTTTGGAGGAGGATAGGAAATATGCTGTTAGTAGCTAGTTTTTGCTTTCTTTAGCAGTTTTTTCCACATTGTAATCAACTTTTTTTATTATCAATGCAAATGCATCTTTTCAAAGAACCTAAAAACTTTGAACCCAAAAACTTTGGCCTGAACCAAAAAACTTTATCTCATTTGCACGCAAACTTTCTCTCTCCTAGGGAAAGGGTTTTCACGTTTCCACTCTTCCCATGGTTGGGGGTGGCCGTCGGTCACCTTCCCCAAGGGATAAAGCTTCAAGAAAGGAGGGCCGAGAAGGATCCAAGAAGGATAGGGAGCATGGTACTATTCATTCTGCACGGCCTCAAGGGAGGATGGCGGCTAGCGGGCTTGACAAGGTCGGTCATGACTTTGGAGGTCAATCCAACCAAGATTTAGACATGGGAGTCCAATTGAAGGGGGGCCAAGCTCCAGAGAACCCTAGACTGCTTGAAAAGGATGATATTATCCTCGGGTTGGCCAACGCCAAAAAAGGAAGAGGAAACTGACCAGTTCTTGAAAGGATCAAGAAGTCAGTTACTGTAGATTCTGCATTGTTGGCTAGTGTAGGTTTTACTGTAGAGTCTGCAGCGGACATCGACAGGGCTCTGGCGGCGCTCCATGGCAGCAGCGGAACAGCTATCCTAGCTAAAGATGGCTACCTTGGTGGTGCGGGAGGGCGTCCGACTAGCGTGAGGAGAGTGCGTGGGAGGCGCTTACAGCGTCGCGAATTATCGACGGGCATGCTCAGCTCCACGAAAAGCGCGAGCGGTGCCATTAGCGAGCGAGGGGAAGCGCCGCTTTACGGATCCCACGTGGTAGCGCAAATGGAACCTCGGAGGGTGTCTGGCGCGCTAACCGTGGCGGAGCTTGATCTATGGGCGCGGAAGATGAGATGCGCTATGGCCGCAGGCGAGCATGATTACTGAATAAGCGCCGACACAGGCTGTGGCTGGCCAGTAGGTAGCGGATGATGAGCCTACATGCTAATCTGGCTGGCGAGGTGGCCGTGAGGTCTGCATGCAACACCAAGCCTGGCAAAAGGGATGTCCCTCTCGGGTTAGTGCATATTGACTCCATGGCTTATTGTGAGGATGAGCAACCATCAGGTGCAATTGAAATGGATGTTTCTGATCTTGCTGGACACCCACCTTTCAGTGGGGTGGTTGAAACCGATGCCCCTATGACTGATCAATATGCTATAGGTTCTTGCACACAAGGTGCTTGTGGAAATGCCTCAACCAACCCGAGAGCTTTTTCTTGGGGAATTTAGCATGATTTTCCTAGGGGTAGTCACTCCACTACCTCAAACCCACTATTTGAGTACCAAGGACAACAGATGGAGGATTTGGCCGGCCATCAAGTGCACCCTTCTACTAAGCCAACCAAAGGCAAAGGTATGCCTACCCAACCTAATCCTTGGAGGAGAAAAGAATTTATAAAGTTTGGGCAGGTGGATAGATCCTCTTCTTTTATGGAGGATGGAGTAACTATCAAGATTGATGACCATGCTATTGATGCTAACCAAGCCAAGCTTGAGAAAGCCCTTGTTAGGAAAATATTAGGGAGAAGGCCATCTTTCTACTTCCTAAATGCTGATCTTTAAAAGAAATGAGGATAATGGGGAACTTTTAAGGTAATTATGGTTGCCACTGACTATTTTGTGTGCTTGTTTGACACTGTTGAAGCTCGGGATGCTATTTTGATGAACAGACCATGGTTTGTGGCAGGGAATGTGATTGGCTTGAACAAATGGACTCCCTCCTTCAACCCAAAGTCTCTTCATGGACTTTCCTCCCCTATCTGGGTTCGGCTTCCTCACCTGCCTCTCCTATATTGGGATAGTAGCAATCTTGCTAGAATTGCATCCTTCCTTAGAGAATCACTTTGGATGGACCACTAGACCAACTCCTGGGGGCAGAGCCTATATGCCATAGTTTGCATCAGGTTAGATCTCTCTGCTAAACTTCCAACAGGTGTTTGGATCCATGGAAGACATGGTCGTTTCTTCCAGCCAGTGGAATATGAAGGAATCTCTGCTTCTTTGTTGGCCACAAAGCGATTCGCTCAACCACATAGTCCACCTCTACAGCACCACCCATGGGTAAGAATACTCAACCTCCCCCTATCCCAGCTAACCACTCTGGTGCAGCCACAAGGCCTTCTACCCAACAGAGATTTGAGAGGGGGGAAAGCAGTAGCTCTTTCCCTACTGATGCTCCTGTGTCTAGTAGCAAAGGAAAGGAACCAGAGGTTCAGCATTCTACCATCCCTCATGAGAGTAGAATTCCCACTCCTGAACCCGATCCTGAGTATGGTCCATGGGTTCTGGTGACCAGGAAGAAGAAGCCTAGGCCCCCACTGCCTGTGAAGAGCAAAGAGGGAGTGAAGTCAGTACAGCAGCCTGCCCCTGCCATACCAAGGGCTCAGCCCCCAAAGGTCATCCCTCCCAAGGCTCCTCCTTTACTTGAAATCCTTTCTTAAGTTAATATCTCTGTCCCTCATATCTTCCAAGCACCTGCAAGCTTGGGGAAGGCTGCTAAACCACCCAAGGATAGAAGTGGAAAAAGTAATAGCAGCAAAGGGAAAGCTCCAAAGATTCATTCTAGCAGGGAGATGCAGGAGGAAGAGAAATCTGAGGCTAGTTCTAAAAAGAGAAAGAAGGCCTCACCTTCACCTTTTATCGGCGGGGACGATTCCCCTATGGAAGACTGATGTCTTCCATTCTGTTTTGGAATTGTAGGGGTGCCCGTAAGAAGACTACGGGCAACTACCTACGCCACCTTATTGGTGGTAATGATCTCAGCATTATTGGCTTACTTGAAACCAGGATTGAGTGCATCTCAAGACATGAAGTGGACAAATTAGGGACCAACCGCTTTTTTTTGCAAACCCCTAATGGATGGGGTTTACGGAGCATTATCATCCTTTGGAGAAAAGATATTGTGGACTTCTCTCCTCTAGTTATTTCTGATCAGCTTGTGTTGGACACTTGCTCTTTGCCCAATGATATGAGGTGGACTATTGGGTGGTTCTATGCCAACAAGAGTTATCTATGCAGGCAGAATCTCTGGCAAACCATCAAGGACAATGTGGATCTTCAAGCTCCTATGGTGATTGGTGGTGACTTTAATTGTATCTTGGCTCAGAGTGATAAGAAGGGTGGGAAGCCCATTCATTATACACTTGCAAATAATGCAAGATGGAGGAGCATGGCTTTAGCAGACTTGCATGAGTTGGAGTTTTGGCCCAAAGTTCACTTGGACCAATGATGGGAGCAGAGGATGCGGGTCCATTGATCCTGGTCTTGATCAACTCTATGGCTTTCAATTGTGGGGATACCAAGGTTCACTTAGATTGATCCATGCTCCTTCTACTTCCTTTTTGGTCCTACCAAACCCCTAGAGATGGTTAAGGTTTGATACTTGGTTCTCTTATCCCATGAGGTTAGAGTTGGTTTGGAAGAACGAGAAGGAAGACTTTGGCTCAAAGGATGCAATTCTCCAAAGAAAGAGTACTCGATCTCTCTTCCATTGGAGTAAGAGTATGTGGAAAAACCTCCACTCTCTCCGGCTTGACTTGGAGAAGGATATTTCCTCTCTCCAAACTCTTGATTGTTTTGAGGATGGACTCACTCCTACCTAAGAGGAGGAGCTTCGCTCTAAGGTTATTGAGATTAACTCTACATTGGCCGCTGGGTGGAGACAAAGGGCTAAAGCTAGATGGCTCAAGGATGGAGATGGGAACACTCATTTTTTCCATACCACAGCTTCTGCATAATTGCACCAACAGGGATTCAAGGATGGTGGAGGGAGGTATGATTGAAAACCCTTTTGAGATTTTTGATATTTTTACTTCCTTCTTTAGGCAAAAATGGGTTGAGGGAGATGTCTCCCTTGATGGCTGGCCTATTCTGCCTATGGAGAGGCAGGTTCCTTCTTTGGCCAAATCTTTGCTTGAAGCCCCGGTGATTGATCAAGACATTTGGGAGGCCATACATTCTATGGGGAGTAACCGTTCACTTGGATTGGATGGGATCACTGCCTCTTTTTACAAGCATTATTGACCTTGTGTGAAGAAGGATGTCGTTGGTGTTGTTCAGGAGTTCTTTGAACTTGATCATATGGAGGATTTGTGGAAAGAGACACTTATTGTTCTCATCCCCAAAGTTATTGGGGCTAGCACTCCTTCCAAATTTTGGCCCATTAGCTTGTTCCAGATGATCTATAAAGTGGTGGCTAAGATTTGGTCAATAGGTTGAAGCATTTACTTCCTCTTCTTATTTCTGATGAATAAGGAGCTTTTGTCCCTGAGAGGAACATCTCTCACCATGCTCTCCATGCCCAAGATATCATCAATAAATTCCAGCATTCTTTCTCCCAGGTTGGTGTCATGGCGATTAAAGTTGATATATAAAGTGATAAGATGATAATGCACCTTGAGCAAGATGCTCACCTTGATTTTCGCTGAGAGATGGCAAGTGGATTCTGTGTGTCATCCTAGATTCTCCATCTTGGAAGAAGATCTCGGATTGATGCAGTGTGGATTTAGACACCCACCTATTTATTCTATGCTCAGCTACTTTCCTTAGCTTTTTTAAGTAGAGGGACTGAACCGGTGTGACTTTGAAGGTGGAAGGTTCTATCTCTAATCTCTATATCGCTGATACCTTCTCAGGCTTCTATTCTACATGCCAAGCATATTAAAGCCATCCTTGATGATTATTGTGGCTGGACGGGCCAGCGGATCAATGGTGTTATTCTCTCAAAGAGATGGAGGAGGACTGGAAGCTTATTGGATTTAGTAAGGTCCAAGAGATGGAGTATCTTGGCCTTAGGATGAGGAAGCTCTACAAGACGATTTGCCTCTCGATTTGAAAGGGAAGATTATGGCTTAGGAACCTCGACATCTTGCCTACCCTTATTTCTTTAGCTCTTATACTGGTTCGATTTTTCAGCTAACACATACAACTATTCCCTTGAATGTGTTGTAGGAGATTGAGCGGTTATGTAGGTCCTTTCTGTGGGACAAGAGTCAGACTCAGAGAGGCATTCACTATGTCAATTGGGGGACTATTTGCTTGCCTCTTAAGCATGGGGGGCTTGGTTTCATTCCCTACCCTACTTGGCCCCTCTCAGCAAGGTTGGCTTGGGATTTTGCGTAAGCCCACTTCATTACTTCACTTCCATTCTGGAAGCATGGGAAGATATGAGCATGAGGGTGACTCCAAAACCTGGGCTGTCATTCTTAGTGGGGCTCAAAGTCTTGAACCTCTCATTCACTGGAAGATTGTTGATGGTAGCAAAGTTTAGATCTTGGATCACACATGGTTGGTCGATTCTTTGCTTAAGGACTTTCTTGGATGCGAGCCTTGAAGATCCATGGCTTCATCCAAGGGATAGACATGGGAGCAAGATTGAAAGATTTTGGCAAGGATCTTATGGATCACATTACCAAGGTGGAGCTCCACTTAGATTTGAATGAAGATAGACCAGAGCTTCTTCACATTCCTCTGGGGAAATCTTTGTGACCTCTAGCTTTGAAGCCCTCTTCCCGCCCAGCCACCACCCTTGGCTACAGAGGTTCTGCTAGAGAAGTTCTTGGTGGTGCATCTTGAAGAATGCCTTACCAACCTACCACTGGCTCCACTCACGAGGTCTTGTTAAGGAGACTCATTGCCCCTGGGGCTGCATGAAGATTGAAGACCTGGATCATATCCTCACTACTTGCTCTCTTACTTATTCCATCATACAGGTCTTGTCCTCTTGGGGAGTTAACCTCACCCTCTTTTCTAATGCTCATGATCTGTTTCAGGCATTCGATTGGACCACCAAGTTAGACATGGCTTGGGGTGGAGTTGTGAATGATCTACCAAGTTTGGAGGACACTAACGAAAAGACCCATATAACATGGGACACCAAAGGTTATTGCTGCTACTATCTTGGAGGCTTTTACTAATGTATCTACCTTTCTATTTTGGGGGTAATGGGAGCTCCACCAGCCCCTTAGGTTGTTTACTCCCCTTTCTTGGACTCCCCCCCTCCAGGATGGCTAAAGGTGAATGTAGATGGTACTCCTCCCATCCCAGGCGGCATTGAGTTATTTTCGTGGATGATGTTTGGTGATTTCATCAAGTCGCCGGTTTGCTTCATTGGGACATTTTATAGAGATGCAGGCTATGCTTGCTGTTAAGAAACTTGTTGACCCTTGGATGTATGTGTACAAAGGCATCATATTGGAGGGGGACAACATTAGTGTTGTCAACTTTCTTAGGAAGACCATGCAATAGACTTTCTAGTCTTCTCTTCCTCAGCAGGCTCCAGACTTGGGATTTCTACTAGCCTTCCACCAAGTTCTGTTCTCACACGTTTCTTGGGACTTCAACCGGGTATGTGACTATCAGGTCACATACCAAAGCAGACTTTACTTGGCTTTCTTTTGATGTATCTACTTTACCTTCTATTTTTCTTTCCTTATTTAAGGATGATAAGAGGCATGTTGCTTCTATTTAGCTTTTGTTTTTAGACTCTCTAGCCTTTGCTAGTTTTTGTTCCACCTTTTCTTTTATTAAATGCTATATGCAAGTTTCAAGGAAACCAAAAACTTTGGAACTCAAAAACTTTGGGGAACCCAAAAACTTTTCCCCAGAACCCAAAAACATTGGGGGGCTTTTCATTTTCTCGGTTTTCTTCTCTCTCTAGGGCACGGTTTTCCTAGAGCTTCTCTCACTATGGTGGGGGGTGGCCGGCAGTCACCTCCTCCTTGGGACAAAATAGGAAGAGGAGGAAAAGAAGGGCACAAGAGATCGGACACTATTCACTCTGCACGGCTAGGGATTACTATAGATTCTGCATGAGGAAATGGCAAGGAGGTGGCGTATGGATCGGACAATCAAGAAGCCAAGACGGACGGAACGGATGCCATGGTTCTTGGCAAGAACCCGATCACTATTCATTCTGCACGCCCTGAATTTACTATAGACTCTGCACAAGACGTTGGCATGGAGGAGGCACAAGGATCGGTCCCTGGATGTGCTGGCTTGGACGGGCTACCAGTTCTTGATTCTGATAAGAACCTAGTTATTGTAGACCGGTTTCGCACGTGATTTCTGTAGACTCGCAATGGATGTCAATCGCTTCATACGCTGTGATGAAAGTCTTACGCCACCGGGACAATGGAAGAGGAGGTGGACGAGGAAGCGGGAAGGCCGGATCACGACCCGCGACGACGGATGGGGCGACATCGGGCATGCATTCGGCGCGCCGGCAAATGGCGAGATGGCACCTGGCCGAGGGCGAATGCACCCATGCTGTAAGCAAGGTGCGGCAATAAGGCAATGCAGCAAAGTAAGTGCTAGTGCACCCATAAGTAAGACAATCTAGCATGCACAACGCTGGGGTTACCACTGCAGCGGGTGGCAAGTCTACCGAGATAGTGGCCAGAGCGGCTTGCGGCAACCATCCTAGACAAGCGGGTGATCAAGCCAAGAGTGGTAACTCTTAACCCATGGCCTGTTATGCTGAGGAGAGAGTCAGTTTTCTGGATTGCATGGATGCTTCTACAGGGATGGACATTGCCGGACACCCATTCTGCAATGGGGCGATTGCCAATGACCTCCACATAGCACACCAATTTTTTTGGGGTGTTTCTCACATTCCATCTAAGGGAGGTGGATCAACAACTACTAACCCTCTCTTTGAGCATCATAGCCCACCAAGGGGGGTGTGCTAGGCCAAACAAATACATCTCATTCTCGGCCAACTCAAGGACAAGGCAGCTCTACTCCTTCTAACCCCTGGAAGCGTAAAGAATTTGTGAAGCTTGGTCCCGTGGATAAATCTTCAGCTCTGATGGAGGATGGCTCTACTATTAGACTAGATGATGATGTCATTGATGATAATCAACAGAAGCTGGATAAAGCCCTTGTAGGTAGGATACTTAGGAGAAGACCTTCTTACTATTTTCTGAATGCTGACTTATAGAGGAAATGGGGGTAGTGGGGTGCCTTCAAGCTGGTAATGGTCTCTCCTAATTGTTTTGTGTGCCTCTTTGACATAATTGAAGCTCGGGATGCTGTCCTTATGAATGGCCCTTAGTTTGTGGTGGGAAATGTCATTGGATTGGACAAGTGGACCCCAACCTTCAACCCTAAGTCTCTTCATGGGTTATCCTCTCCTATTTGGGTCAGATTCTGTAATCTACCTCTTTTGTATTGGGACAATATCAACATTGCCAGGGTTGCTTCATTCTTTGGAGAGCCATTATGGGTGGATCATCCCACCAATTACTGGGGGCAAAGCCTATATGCTAAAGTATGCATCAGAATTGACCTATCCTGTAAGCTTCCCATAAGAGTTTGGATCCATGGAAGAAATGAAAGGTTCTTCCAGCTAGTTGAGTATGAGGGGATTTCCCAGCTGTGCTTTACCTGTGGCAAGGTTGTCCACAAGGAAGATTCTTGCCCTACCAACTTTGGACCTCCAGCTGCACCAAGCCTAGGTAAAACTAAACAACCCCCCCTCCTAGGCAAGCTAATGCTTCCTTTGAGGATAAATCTCAATCCTCAGTATTTGAGAAAGGTAAAAGCAGCTCTACCCACATCACTTCTGATCCAGTGGCTATGGATAAGGGCAAATGCCCTGATACTGCCCGCCCAGAGGGCATCTACTACCTTCCAGCCCAATCCGACACCAGTATGGGCCATGGGTGCTTGTTACCCATAAGAAGAAGACTAAGTCTGCTGATACTACTTTGAAGACCAAAGGAGGTGGACAATCCACACAAAGTCGATGCTAGGGTCAATGGTGCCTCCACCACAGGCCACTCCTTCTCAAGACCTCCTCTCGGGTATTGACATCTTAAAACCTCCTATCTTCCAAGCCCCTACAAATTTGGAAAAAATTGCTAAACCTCCCTGGGACAAGGGGGGTAAGAACAACATATCAAACTAGGGTCTCCACTTTGGAGGGAGCTTCAAAACTTGGGGCTGTGAAACTCTTCCTAAAAAGAGGAAGAAGGCTCCACTCACACCACCGGAAGGCGGGCGGGTCCCCATGGTGGATTAATGTCATCCATCCTCTGGAACCACTGTGGGTGCAAAGAAAATAACAGTAACTATGCCACCTCATAGGTGGCCATGACATATGCATCATTGGCTTGGTAGAGACCAGGACTGAGCAACTTACTAGGCGGGAGGTGGACAAGCTAGCTGGGAGCAACTGGCATTTTCTCTATCATCCTTCTAAATTATGGAGGTATGATTATTTTATGGCGACATGATCTTTGAGCTTCCTTCCTATTATCCTTCGTGATCGCAGGTCAGCATGGCTGACAGTTCCCAATGGACAGTGGGTTGGGTGTATGCCAACAAAGCTTACCACTGTAGAAGGATGCTTTAGCAGAATATCAGGGATAGTGTGGAACTACAGGTTCCAACTATCATTAGAGGGACTTCAACTTTATCCCAAGGACGAAGGGGAAAAGGTTTACCTACTCGTGCGCGGAGATGGAGGATTGTAGTATTGTGACTTGCATGGTGTTAGATTTCACCGCTCCAAGTTTACTTGGACCAACAAGGAGGGGACCAAGATCTGGTTCCGATTGACGAATTGCTAACTCGATGCTTCCAACATCCTTGGAGATACCAAGGTACATCACTTACCTCAGATACCTCGATCATTGCCCTTACTTCTCTGATATCTCCTCTCTTACTTGCCACCAGTGTCTCCATTTTTAGGATGCTTATTGCCCTACCTGGATGGCTTGGAAGATTGTGTGTGGCGAAGTAGACTAAGGAAGACTGTTGGTACCAAAGTAAGAGCTGCCACACTCTCCCACTCTTCTATTGGAGTAGAAGCATGTTGAAGAACCTCCACTTGCTCAAGGAGAAGTTGGAGCAGGATATTGCCACCCTTCAGACTGTAGAGTGCACTGATGAGGGACTTACTTCGACACAGGATGGCGAGCTTCGCTCCAAGGTGGTTGAGCTTAACTCCACTTTAGCCAGGCTAAACACCTGGTGGAAGAAAAGGCAGATGGTTTGCAGGATGGGAACACTCACTTTTCCACCCGTCGCCCCCAACATCGCTACTAGGGTTAGTGGTATCATGGCGGATGATGGGAGACTGATGGATAGCCCGAAGGATATCTCAGCAGCCTTTACCACTTCCTTTCAGTAGAAATGGGCTGAGGAGGCTATCTCCCTTGACAGTTGGTCCTCTTTACCTTCTAAGCGATAGCTACCCTCTCATACTTCTCCTCTTCTTGATGCTCCTATTTCTCGACAGAGGTTTGGGAGGCATCCTATGGGGCCAATCAGGGTCAGATGAGATCACTTCATCCTTTTACAGACATTTCTGAACTTGTGTGAAGACCGACGTCATCGCTGCTGTTCAGGAATTCTTTAGTTCCTATCACATGGATGATTCAAGGAAAGAAACTCTCATTGATTCCTTTAAGGTGGGAGATTCCCCTTCAGTACTAACGCCTTGGAATTTATAAGTCGATTGCGAAGATATTAATGAACAGAATCTCATCTCTGCGGTTCTCATCTCTGAAGAGCAGGGAGCTTTTATCCCGTAGCAGAATATCTCTCATCACTACCTTCTTGCATAGGAGATCTTCAATAAATTTCAGCATTCCACCTCTCAGGTCGGGTTTATGGCTATTAAGGTGGATATGGAGCAGGCTTATGATAGGATGAGTTGGCAAACCTAGAGCAGCATGCTTTCTCTCAAGTTCAAGAACCTGGATACTTGTGTCACATACCACAGGTACTCCATTTTGCTGAATGGTCAGAGGACTGAGTGGATCAGTGCTCAGTGTGGCTTTCAGCAGGGCTACCCTCTCTTACCCTACCTCTTCATTTTGTGCTCTAAGCTCCTATCCTTGGCATTGCGGAGGGAGCATGTCGCTGCTACCGGAGGTACTGCATTTCCAACCCCTTCTTTAATGACACCTCTTTGATTATTTCCCGATATACCAAATCAAGGATATCCTTGATGATTATGAAGCGACATCATCAGTAAAGACTTCCATCCTCTTTAGCATAGCAAAGAAAAGATGGAGGACAACTTGCATTACTATCCAAGTTCAAGAGAATCCAGGAGATGGACTATTTGGGTATTAAGTTGGCAATGCTAAAGCTGTACAAGAAGGATCATTTGCAGTTGATTTAGAGGGCTAAGGAGAAGATACGCACGGGCTTGGGCATCTCTCACTGCTGGCCATCCGCGCCTCTCATTTCTTTCGGATCCATCTACTGTGTGACACACACTACTTTACTATGAATGTGTTGTAGGAGGTTGAGAAGATGTGCAGATCCTTTCTTTGGGATAAGAGCCCTACCCAGTGGAGCATCCATTATGTGATGTGGACCACCATCACACCGGGAGACTTGGTGGTCTCTGTCCTCACGCTTTGTGGGACAGAGCCATTGAGGGCACGATAGCATGGGACTTCTTCTGGTCGGATTCTCTTCTACACCGCTTTATGGCGTATGGGATGATATCTAGAATAGCTCTCTAAGGCGGGGGGACTCAACGTCTTGGGCCGTCATCTTTAGTGGAGCTCAGAGCCTACTACCTCTCATCCGTTGAAAACTTGCTGACAGGAAAAAGGTACATGTTATCTGCCAGACTTGACTGGCTGATATACCTCTTCACAGAAGACCTACCTTTGTTGATGTGGCTGCACTTGAAGACCTCCGGGTGTGCTCCGCTACCTGTGGGACATTCAAAGTTTGGAGGTTCACTTTGGTCATGACACAGTGGACGGATCGGGAAGAGTGGTGTTGCATTTTTTTTGATTTAGAGATGGATGGAAATACACAGATCCCACTAAGCAAGTCCCTCATGACACTTTCTTATGAGGCTCTCTTCCCTCCTAGTGATACCCACTGTTCGTGGCTTCAGAAGTTCCAGCTGCATCCACGAGAGAAGCTCTTTTGGTGGCGTGTCCTGAATGGGGCCTTGCCAACTTTCTCCTAGCTACGTCAGAGGGGGCTGACTGAGGAAGTCCAGTGCCCTTGGGGCTGCACCGACGAGGAGGTCTTGGAGCATATTCTGATCTGATGCTCACTCACGATGGTTGTCCTACAAGTTCTTTCTTCTTGGGGTTTTGTCATGCCTTCCTTTCTTTGTTCTCAAGATCTCTTCAAGGCATTCGACGGCATCCCCAAGGCTGATCTAGCTTGGGGAAGGCATACTGCTATGTCATTTACCAGGTTTGGAGGACTAGGAATGCCAAGACTCATGGGCCTCATGGAACCCCAAGGTGCTTAAACATCTTGGAGGCATTCACCAACACCTCCGCCTTTCCATTTAGAGCAATGGGAGTTCCAGCAGCCTCATCGGTTGATTCCTCACACTTTTTGGACTCCCCTCAGGATGGCTTAAGGCCAATGTTGATGGTGCACTCTTCATCCTCAGCTTGCATTTAGTTGTGATTAGAGATGATGCAACCTCATCAAGGTTCGGTATTCATCTTCAACACTGGACACATGGTAGAGTTGCAAGCTATGCTTGCAATTATCGAGCCTTGGATGTATGAATACAAGGGGTGATCTTGAAGGCGACAACCATGGGTTGGTGACTTACCTCCAGCAGACCTTGTGAGACTTGGCTTCTCTCCGGCACGCATATTGGCTTCCTTCAGATTTCCACCGGTGATCTCTCACATCGCATAGAGACGATAGCAGACTCGTGCAGACTTGCTCTTGAGTCTGACTTTGTGTGGCACTCTTATGATGCTTGTATCTTTCCTACTACTTTTCTATCATTTTAGAGTATGGAGAGCATGTTGCTCCAACTAGTTGTTTGTTTTCTAATTTTGCACTTTTGTGCTCTTGTGTAACATTCTTTTATTAATGCAATATGCAACTTTCAAGGAACCCAAAAACTTTGTGGAACCCAAAAACTTTTCTCGGAACCCAAAAACTTTAGATCGGCTCTCATTTCCACTCCCCTCTCTCTCTCTGTAGGGTGCGGAAACAAGACTCTCTCTCTCTATGGCGGGGGGTGGCCGGTCACCTCCCTCCGGACAAGGCAACAAGAAGGGAAGGAAGGCTTCGGGCTTACTCTGCAGTGCTTCACTCAGACAAGGCCATGGGGTGGTGCTTGGGTGGACAAGGCTCATGGGGCAGGATGGCTAGGATCCTTGTCTTGGTAATGAAATGCAGTGATCAGTGCTCCACCTTATTCTCTCACCTAAGCAGGATTGTGCTCGAGTTGGCCAGTGGTGGCACCGGAATGGAAGGCCAAGTGGCTCTTGATGCTTTCAAGAAACCAAGGAAAGATGTTCTTGCGATCTTGGTGGGTACATGCGTAGATTCTCGCATGGATAGCATGGCCGGTTGGTGAGCTGGCGCGGAAGAACGAACGGTTCTTGATCCGGCAAGATCGATTCACAGAGACTCTACAGGATGATCGATGGATTCTTGTTGGCATGAGATCTTGATCTTGCCCTTGCCACGGTTTGCGGTGACCATCTGGCCAGCTAGCCGGACAGAGCGCGCCTTAGTGGTGGCGGATGTTCCAGGTGGTAGCCAGCGCAGGGGGGAAGCGGAAGGCATTGCGGATCCGCATCGGCGCCGGTTTACGCGGGCATGCTAGTTGTCGCGCAGAGCCGAGCATGCCAACAAGCGTGGAGGTGCACTGGACAAGGCCATTTATGCAAGAGGTAGGAGCGCAGCGTAGCACCAAGGGTACGCTCGGGCATTAGCGTATCGTGAGGATATGCGGCCCGCAAGGAAGGCATTGCGGCCGCTAAGCGCATCGTTATTAGCATGCGAGCATGGTAGCGAGGATCGAGAATGGCGTGGGCGATAGTGCCACGCGTGCATACAAGACAGGACAGCGCAGCGGGGCTCGGAAGCGACAAAGCGGAGCCGGCGGGTAGACGGATATGTCCAAATTGATCCTATGGCTTGTTGTGATGATGATAGGGCCAATTTTTTGGTTTCTATGGATGCCTCTAGAGGGGAGCTACTTGCCGGACACCCACCTCGTGGGTGGCAAATGATCATGGCCCATCAACAACCTGATCATGCAAGGTGCTTGTGGAAATGCCTCAAGCAAATCGAGAGCATTTTTTGGGGGATTCTCATGACTTGCCTAAGGGAGTCACCCCACTACCTCAAACCCTTATTTGAATGACACTAATGGAGGATTTGGATGGCCATCAAGAGCACCCTTCTACTCCACTTAATGGCAAGGTATGCCTACCAAACCAACCCTTGGAAGGAGAAAGAGTTTGTTAAATTTGCAGTTGACAAATCCTGTCTTTATGGAAGATGGGAAACTATTAAGATTGATGACCATCTGTTGATGCTTGTCAGGCGGAAAGAAGGCCCTTATGGGAAAATATTGGGAGAAGACCTTCCTTCTACTTCCTTAAATGCTGATCTCAAAGAAATGGGGCAATGGGGTGCCTTCAAGTGATCATGGCTCATGATGTTTTGTGTGCACGTTTGAAGCTAAGGATGCTATTGATGAATGGACCATGGTTTATGGCGGGGAATGTCATTGGACAAGTGGACTCCCTCCTTCAACCCAAAGTCTTTCCATGGACTTTCTCCCAATTTGGGTTCAACTTACCACTCTTATATTGGGATAACAATCTTTCAGAATTGCCTCCTTTTTTGGAGAACCACTTTGGGATGGACCACCAAACCAACTCAGGGGCAGTCTATATGCAGTGCATGGGTTGATCTCTGCTAAACTTCCAAGCAGTGTTTGGATCCATGGAAGGACATGGTTCTTTCAACTATGGAATATGAAGGGATTACTCAGTTGTGCTTTACTTATGGAAAAGTTGGCCACAAAGTGGACTCTGCCCAATTACAGCCACCTGTTGTACCACCCTTGGGTAAGTACTCAACCTCCCTCTATGCCTGCAACCATTTCAGCTACAACTCTCCAATAGAGATTTGAGAGGGGGGAAAGCAGTAGCTCTTTCCCTCTTGATTCTTGTGGATAAGGAAAGAAAGGGGGGTTCAGATTCTTCCATCCCCTTGAGGCCTTCCCACTCCACCGATCTGAGTATGGTCCATGGGTGCTGGTTACCAAGAAGAAGAAACTGAGGCCACCACTATCTATGAAGATCATGGATGAAGGCAGAGCAACTTGCCACACCAAGGGCTAGGTGAAGGTCCTCTTCCCAAGGCTCCTCCTTTACTTAAAATCCTTCCTGAAGTTGACATCTCACTCCTCCTATCTTTTCAAACCTGCAAGCTTGGAAAGGTGGCTAAACCACCCAGGGATAGAGGTGGAAAAGTAGCTAGAAAGCTCCAAGGACCCATTCTAGGGGGAGATGGAGGAAGAGAAATAGGCTAGTTCTAAAAGAGAAAGAAGACTCCCTTTCACTCATTATGGGGATGCTTCCCCTATGGATGATGTCTTCCATACCTAGGCTGTAGGGGTGCATGAAGACCATGGGCAACTACCTATGCCACCTTATTGGTGGACATGATCTCTATCTTATTGGCTTGGTGGAAACTAGGATCAAGCTGATCTCTAGACAGGAGGTGGACAAGCTAGCTGGGAGCAACTGGCTTTTTCTCTGTCACCCTTGTGTGGGAAACTCTGGAGGTATGATTATTTTATGGCGACATGATCTTCTGAGGTTCCATCCTATTATCCTTTCATATCAGTTGGTGTTGGGCAAGGTTAGCATGGCTGACAGTTCTCAATGGACAGTGGGTTGGGTTTATGCCAACAAAGCTTACCACTGTAGAAGGATGCTTTAGAATATCGGATAGTGTGTGTGGAAGTTCCAACTATCATTGGAGGTGACTTCAAGCGTATTGACCGCGAAGGACAAGAAGGGGAAAGGTTTATTCCCAGTGTCAGAGATGGAAGACGCATGAGCATTCTGACTTGCATGAGTTAGATTTCACTGGCCCAAGGTTTACTTGGACCAACAACAAGGAGGGAGGAGCAAGATCTGGGTTCGGCTTGATCGGGTTCTGGTTAACTCAGTAGCTTCCAACATCCTTGGAGATACCAAGGTACATCACTTACCTCGATTGCCTCTGATCATTGCCCACTCTTACTTTCAATGTCCCCAGGCTCTTACTCGCCACCGCAGTGGTGGCTCCATTTTGAGGATACTTGTCGCCACCATGGCTTGGAAGATTGTGTGGCAGAAATGGAACAAGGAAGACTTTGGTACCGAAGCAGCTGTGCTCTAGAGAAAGAGCTGCCGCACTCTCCGGGCACTCTTCTTCTAGAGTAGAAGCATATTGAAGAACCTCCACTTGCTCAAAGAGAAGCTGGAGTAGGATATTGCCACCTTACAGATTGCAGAGTGCACTAATGATGGACTTACTATGACACAAGATGGTGAGCTTCGTTCTAAGGTGGTTGAGCTTAACTCTACTTTAGCCAGACTCAACACCTGGTGGAAGCAAAGGGCTAAAGCTAGATGGCTGCAGCAGGGTGATGGGAACACTCACTTCTTCCACACCGTTGCTTCCTCCCGACATCGGACTAACAGGGTTAGTGGTGTCATGGTGGATGATGGAATACTGATGGATAGCCCGGAGGACATCTCAGCTACATTTACCACTTTCTTTCAACAGAAATGGGCTGAGGGGGCTATCTCCCTTAACAGTTGGCCCTCTTTACCTCTGCGGTACCCTCTCACTTCTCCTCTTCTTGATGCTCTTGCATCGATTGCAGGTTTGGGAGGCTGTGCACTCTATGGGGGCCAATCAACGGGCTGGATGGGATCACTTTATCCTTTTACAGACACTTCTGGACTTGTGTGAAGACCAACGTCATCGCTGCCATTCAGGAATTCTTTAGTTCCTCCCACATTGATGATTCATGGAAGGAAACTCTCATCATCCTGATTCCCAAGGTTGCTGGAGCAGATTCCCCTTCCAAGTATCGGCCAATCAGCTTATGTCAGACCATTTATAAGTTGATTATGAAGATACTAGTGAACCGGTTGAAGCATCTACTACCGGTCCTCATCTCTAAAGAATAGGGAGCTTTTGTCCCACAGCAGAATATCTCCCATCCTTGCCTTCTCTTGCGAGATCTTCATAAATTTCCAACATTCCACCTCTCGGGTTGGCTTTATGGCTATCAAGGTGGATATGGCGAGCTTATGATAGGATGAGTTGGCAAACTGCGATGCTATCTCTCATGGGCTTCCGTTGCAAGCGGATACTCAATGTGTCACTTACCAGTACTCCATCTTCTTGAATGGTGGAGTGGATCAGTGCTCAGTGTGGCTTTCATCAGGGCTACCTCTCTCTACCTCTTCATCATGCTCACGAGCTCTGTCATTGGCATTCAGCAAGGGAGCCAATCTTGGCATATGGTTCTTTAGGTAATGCATTTCCAACCTTCTTTATGCGATGACATCGATTATTTCCTTTGGTGGCTCATGGCAAGCAAATCAAGGACATCCTTGATGATTATTATGCTTGGATGGGGCAGTACATCAACTATGCAAAGACATCCATCCTCTTTAGCAGAGTAGCAAAAAGATGGAGGACTAACCACATTGCTAGATCCATCGGGTTGGAGAGTCGAGATGGACTATCGGTATTAAGGCGGCATCTGTACAAGAAGGATCATTCCAGTTGATTGAAGGAGAAGATTAATGCTTGGTCGAGGCATCTCTCTTTGGTGTCTACCCTCATTTCTTCACCGATGCGGATCCATCTACTAGTTGACACACACTATTTTTCCTCTGAATGTGTTGTAGGAAGTTGAGAAGATGTACAGACCCTTTCTTTGGGACAAGATTACCCAGAGCATCCATTATGTGAAGTGGGACACCATTTGCACACCCGGGGGCTTGGTGGACTTGGGTTCCATTCTGGCATTGTGGGCGGCCATTGGGGGCAGATTAGCAGGACTTCTTAAAGCTATTCTCTTTTACCGCGCCGGGGATTATGGGGATGATATGGGCAGTCTCACGAGGGGGGACTCCAAGTCTTGGGCATCATCTCTGGAGCTCGAGCCTCTATCATCGGTGGAAACTGGCGATGGAAAAAGGTACATGTTCTCTCCCAGACTTGGGGGTGATATCTCTTCAGAGACCTACCATCGGCCACACTTGAAGACCTCGGTGTGCTCCTTCATTCTGACGGGGCCTACTTGGGACACTCCAAAGTGGAGCATCACTTTAGTCTTGACCGAGTGGACCAGATCAAGAGGGTGGTGTTGCACTCTGAGTTAGAGATGGATGAGCCGAGCTTATACACATCCCTAAGCAAGTCCCTCACGGCACTTGCTTATGCTCTCTTCCCTCAGCGATACTCATTGTTTGTGGCTTGAAGTTCAGTGCATCCACGGAGAAGCTCTTTTGGTGGCATGTCACGAAGGGGCCTTACATTCACTGGCTTCACGTCAGGAGGGGGAGGAAGTCCAATGCAGGTACCGGGGAGGACTTGGAGCATATTCATGCTCACTCACGATGGGCGTCTGGGGTTCTTTCTTCTTGGGGTTTTGTCATGCCTTCCTTTCTCATTCGGGATCTCTTCGGGCATGATCCCAAGGGGGAAAAGGCATATTGCTATGTCATTTAAGTTTGGAGGACTAGGAATGCAAGACTCATGGCCACCCTCATGGAACCCCAAGGTGCTTGCTTGCAAACATCTTGGAGGCATTCACCAACACCTCCTTTCCATTTCAGAACAATGGGAGCTCCAGACCACATCGGTGATTCCTCACACTTCTTGGACTCCCCCCCCCCCCGGATGGCTTAAGGCCAATGTTGATGGTGCTCTCTATCCTCGGCTTGGCAGTATGGGGTTGTGATCAAAGATGATACTGGCAACCTCATCAAGTTTGCTGGTATTCATCTTGCTTGGGGCACACTTGGTGGAGCAGCTATGCTTGTAATTAGACACATCTGGAGCCATGGATGTATGAATACAAGACCTGATCTTGGAAGGGGACAACCACAGTGTGGTGACTTATCTCAGAGACCTTGCGGAGACTTTGGACTACTCTCCCGGCTGCACGATATTGGCTTTCTTTAGTTCCACCTGATCTTCTCTCACATCAGAGGAACAGGTTGATTTTTGTGACTCGTCCGAGTGTGGCATCCTTATGATGCTTGTATCTTCCCTCATTTTCTAGTATTTTAGAGGGGGAGAGCATGTTGCTCCTAGTCTTTATTTTTTTAGCTTTGCACTTTGTGCTCTTTATTGTAACCTTCTTTATTATTAATGCAATATGCAACTTTCAAGGAACCCAAAACTTTGATTTCTCATAAGGTCGAGTCTAAAAGCAACATCCATGATCCACACAATTGGCATCGTTTATGGTTGAGACTAAGATGGTATCTGATCATCTTTGAGCCCCCAACTTTCATTCTTGATTAATGAAATCATCCTTGGCAAATGCTTTCACAGTGGTTCATCTTTCATAATTCCAAGAATTTCACCTCTATGAAATCTGAAGAATGCCCCGATCCCTCTTAATCATTACTCCGATCCGAGGCCAACACAATAGGACCAGAAATCACATGGTGTTATCCCATGCTAATGTATCCAGAGCGTGGGCTTGCTTTGAGCACTCTAATTTCTTCAAAATGCGGAGGCGACAGCCAATTAAGGCCGAATGCATCAGGCATAAGGGGAGGCGGTGCACATGAGGACCGACCAACCAAGGTCCAACTGAGCTTTTAAGCGCAACAACTTAAATATACGCTATTGGAGCTGGAATTACGTGGCGCACCGGACTTGCCCTCCAATGGATCCTTATTAGGGGTTTGGGTGTACTCATTCCAATTACCAGACTCGAAGAGCCCGGTATTGTTATTTATTGTCACTACCTCCCATGTCGATTGGGTAATTTGCCTTCTTGCCTTCCTTGGATGTGGTAGCCGTCTTTCAGGCTCCCTCTCCAGAATCGAACCCTAATTCTCTGTCACCCATCACCACCATGGTAGGCCCCTATCCTACCGTCAAAAGTTGATAGGGCAGATATTTGAATGATGTCCGCAGGGCGTCGATCCGATGAGTTATCATGAATCAGGAAAGCGGCGGCGCGCATCGACCTTTTACCTAATAAATGCATCCCTTCCAGTCGGGGTTTGGTGCATATATTAGCTCTAGAATTACTATGGTTATCCGAGTAGCACGTACCATCAAACAAACTATAACTGATTTAATGAGCCATTCAGCGGTTTTCACGAAATAGTTCATACACATGCATGGCTTAATCTTTGAGACAAGCATATATTCTTGGCGGGATCAACCGGGTAGCACATCCCGATGCAACTGATCGCACTACCATGATATATATATATATGGAGGGAGGGAAAGAATCAGTCACACGAAGGATGAAGGCACGATCACCTCCGAATAAAGCACGAGCAAGGTGGTAGTGACAGAGACTTCTAAGAGCCACATTCAACAATATGGCTTATCCACCCACCTAAGATACGAGGCTCCCCAAGATGAGGATGGAAGGGTCTCATTCCACAGATCTCCATGCCATGAAAATGAGCATCGAGGCTAATGTGACACATCGGAGATGTTAATCTGGATGAAAGGATTCTCATGCAACGATGTCGATCTCCAAAATATTACGAGGCGAGGATTTGAAAGGCGCCACATAGTTGGCCACCGCGAAGGTGACCACCTATCAATAAAAGCGAGTCCACAACATCTCATGCAGCATACGGGTCTCGAGCTAACATCCACCAAAGGCCCAAAAATAGAGATCAAGAAATCTCCATCATCAAGCGAACCAAAGGGTCATGATAATGATGCGGATGGCGAGCTCCCGCGAGGCACGTACATTCACATCAGAGCGGGAAGAAGCTCCATGTGGGATGCCAGTGACCCATACTCAGAAGAGTGCGATTCGATTGGTATGCATGAAGCTCTTCCTTATTCAAAAAAATCCTTTCGATTCATAACGGTGACATAAGATGAAGGAAGCATGCAGGATCAAAGATCATCAAGCATACCTTACATGCATGTCGGTGACAAATACTGTTGCCCAATTGACTCATCTCTAATAGGCAGGTGGGCAAAATGCACATTTTTAGACCGAAGTTCAGAAAGCCCAAAAAGCTTACTTTTTTATGGGCCATATGCCCAAATGGAGGCCACCAAATGCACCCATGAGCAGCGTCGGGAGGTTTTAGAGGTTCCAGCCTCAAAAATGGCAAGACACACCAATTTTGAGGAGTTATGCCATGGGCACCAGACCCACCAGCTGGGGTGCCGAGCACCAGAGCAGGGGCCATGGGAGGGCGCGTGAGCGCCTTGGCGGTGCCCATGGGGGATACGGCGGCGCCCGTGAGCAGCAGCCACGCCTGAGGGGGCCTGCCGCCAGCGCACCTGTGGGTGAGCACCATTGACCATGGCGTGGGCGGCGGCGTGCCTCTGAACACGGCGCGTCTCCAGCCGCGCTGCGGGGGGGCGTGTCGCGTGCTGCTGCGAGCCATATGGCCGGCACCCGACAGGCGCAGCGCGCCACGGCCGACACCCATGGAACCCGTGTACGCCGGCCTGAGGAGGCATGGAGCATGCCGGTGCCAGCGTCGCCACACAATGCCGGAGCCATCTTGCTCGTCCGGGCCCTGGAGGCATGCTCATGCAGCGCCCGTAGAGCACAATACCGGTGCGTGGGCAATTTATCGCCGGCACATGAGATGATAAGGATGCTAAGCTCATCGCGGATCCTTTGGCGTGCGACCATGGCACTTTCGGGGCGCATGGCTCGTGTTAGTGGCGCACAGGTGCAGGAGGCGCGCGCATCTGCATCATCGCGATTTTAAATCGCCGCCACTGTCGCCGCCATTGCCCGATTACCGCCGGTCGCGCCGTCGTCCGGTCGCCGCCGCCACGTCGTCACCGCGTCCCACCGCGCCGTCATTGCCGTCGTAGTCCGCCGATCGCGGCCGGTCGCCGGATCGCGTGTCGATCACCCCTCGGTCACCACCGATCGCCGTCGTCCCGGTCGTTCCGTCACCCGGTCGCGCTCGTCGGTCGCCGTACCGTCCCCGGTCGCCGCCGTCATCCCGTCGCGTGTCGGTCATATCGCGGTCGATCCCGTCGCCCATGCGGGTCCGCTCCATATTCTCGCCGGTAGTGGCTTTCGTGCGTCGCACTAGCCTTTCGGATGGCTTGTTATTTAGGAACATCGAGTCTGACACGCCCAAATTTTTTGCATCAACTTCGGGTCATTTAATCGGCGTGCGTGAGCACCCAAATTTTTGGAATTTTTTCATGTCGCGTGCATTGGATTACCACCCGGCCTTTACTTTTCTCGCGCGACATATTGAAGGCTCGTAAGGGTGGACGATCATCATCCGACAAGCGACGATGCATGGTTCAAGAATGTAAGTGCATTGCGAGAGCATGTCATGACATGCTCACGCTGGTAACGCATGCCCATCGATATGCCGCGCACGCCTCATGAGAAGGCGGGAGCTATCAACTCACTCCTAATAGAAGGTCCCCAAAATGCTACTTTTGGCCCAAAGGCAGCGGCCAGAAAATAGAGGTCAAGCAATCTCAGATCTCAAACAAACCAAAGGGGCGTGATAAGCGAATGTGCATTTTCATCTTGAGAACACATTCTTCATGTCGAGCGAAGATGCTCCATGTGAGATGCCAAATCAAATACTCGAAGAGTGCCATCGATTGTATGCGGCAAGCCCTTCAAACCTATGCCCAAAATTCATTCGATTCGCTTCGTTGACATAACATGAAGGAAGCATCGAGATCTAAGATCATGAGCATAGTCACCCTTACATGCATGTATGGAGCAAAAAGCGGACCTGGCATAGTTGACTCATCTCTAATAGGCAGGTGGGGCAAAATACACATTTGGGCCGAAGTTCCGAAAGACCAAAAGCTTACTTTTTTATGGGCGGTCATATGCAAATGGGAAATGCACCGTGAGCACCAATAGGAGGTTTTAGGAGGTTCTAGCCTCAAAAAATGGTGAAACATAGATAATTTCGAGGACTTAAGCGCACATGGGCACCACAGCACCCATGCTTGGGTTGAGGTGGCGGGCCCCATGAGGGCCGATGGGGAGGCTGTGCCGTGGCAGCGCCTGTGGCGCCGGCTGTAGAACTGCGCAGCGCCGGCGGCATGGAGGTGCCAGGCACCAGGGGCGATGTCTGTGCCCTCCTGCGAGGCCGCCGCAGTGCGTCTTGCATGACCGTCTGCGTCGCACTGCGCATCGTCGCGATGGTTACCATGAGATGATAAAATGCTAAGCTCACATCGCGGTTCGTGTGGCCTTCGCGCACTTGGCACTGCCCCACATCCCGTCGGTCTTTGCCTTCCATGCGAGCACCGTCGCCGCGTCACGATCACCGCCGAGCTTCTTCTCGGCGGTGTGATCTTTGGGCATCGCGGCCATCCGGGTCGACTCAGTATTCTCCGGGCATTGGCTTCCGATCGCCAGGATGGCTCGTCCTTCATGAGGATCAGGCTGCCAAATATTTTTTGGCCGAACTTCGGGTCATTTTTTGGTCACGAGAATATAATATCTGTCGTCATGTTTCTCGGGTGCGTGCATTTATCTGCTCGCATGCGCTGGATTTCTGCCCAGACATTATTTTTCTCACGCGGAATATCGAAGGCTCATATGGGTGCACTGTCGGTGTCGGACAGGTGACGAAGCACAGTTCAAGAATATAGTCATGGGGGACGAGAGCATGTCATGACATGGCCATTGGCACACCCTTCCCCGCATGCCTCATGCGGAGGTATCGAGCAGTTCGAATCCCCAAAAGCTTACTTTTTTTCTGCGCATTCTTGCTAGGTGCCCGCGTCGGCGCACCCGTGCTAATTTAACGGGACAAATGCCCTCGATTCCCACCCACAGACATTATTTTTCTCGTGTGGCATATCGAAGGCTCATATAGTCTGAGCGGATAAGTAATCGTGGCTCGAGAAAATAGGCGAGACGCATCTCGTGCCGGCGCATGGGCATCTTGCAATGCGACCATTGCGCCAGTCCTGCATGCGTGCCTCCCACGGCAAGCGGATGTCGGTCGGGTCACTCCTAATAGATGGGGCAGCCAAAATGCGGTTGTGGCCCCGGCTTCGAATCCCCAAAGAGCTTACTTTTTCAGACGCATTAGTGCCGTGAGTCGCGTACCGTCAAATTTCTCGTGAAGCCCAAACCCGTCATTCGCGGTGGAGGCAATTGGGGGGGGGAGAATCTACTGTGACATAGGCGGATCTTAGTGGATCATGGCGGAAAGGCCACTCGCCGCGTATAATGCCGTCATGAATTTAAGTCATCGCAAAGGATTCAGCCGTCCATTTGGCGCATTTGGGCATTAGCGTCTTAGTCTGGCGGCATGAATGTCACGTCCACGTGCCCGGGCGAAGCCTACTGTGGCGGACGGCGCTCGGCATTTTAGCATGATTGACTTAGAGGTTGGTCATAATCACGCACCGATAACCAGCGCCCGGCTTTTCAACCAAGCGATGACCAATTGTGAATCAATGGTTCCTCGTACTAGGTTGAATTACTATCACATCACAATCTTAGGGTAAAACTAACTTTGTCTCACGATGGTCTGACTCATGTTCCTATTGGTGGGTGAACAATCCAACACTTGGTGAATTCTGCTTCACAATGATAGGAAGAGCCAACATCGAAGGATCAAAAGCGTCTATGAGCTTGCCACAAGCCGGTTATCCCTATGGTAACTTTTACGACACCTCTAGCTTCAAATTTGAATGTAAAGGATCGATAGGCCAGCTTTCACGGTTTGTATTGCCCGAAATCGAATCAAACAAGCTTTTACCCTTTTGTTCACATGAGATTTGTTCTCATTGAGCTCATCTTAGGACACTGCGTTATCTTTTAACGGATGTGCTTGACCAAACTCCACGACAATGTCTTCGGGATCGACCCGAGGGCTTAAAAGCAAAAGGAGGGGGCGGCCCCATCTGATCTCCGGAATAAGTAAAATAATGTTAAAAGTAGTGGTATTTCACTGCTTGTAGGTGGCTCCCACTTATCTACACCTCTCAAGTCATTTCACAAAGTCGGACTAGAGTCAAGCTCAACAAGGTCTTCTTTCCCGTGATTCCGCGTTCCCTTGGCGTGGTTTTTTGGATAGTAGGGGGGGTGGGAATCTCGTTAATCCATTCATGCGCGTCACTAATTAGATGACGAGGCATTTGGCTACCTTAAGAGAGTCATAGTTACTCCCGCCGTTTACCCACGCTTGGTTGAATTTCTTCACTTTGACATTGAGCATTGAAATCACATTGCGAGCATCAGGACCATCATGCTTTGTTTTAATTAAATAGTCATATTCCCGTACCGGTTCAGTCGGTTGTTGCGGGAAGGCCCCGTGAAGAGCCATTCCCAATCCGTCCCCATCCGCGCGGCGACCGCTCGCCCGGTAGCTCAGCGATCGCCGGTAGATGGATTGTGGGACCCCATGCCCAACCCTCAGATCCAATTATTTTCCCAAAGTTATGGATCCATTTTGCCGACTTGCCTTGCCTGCATTGCTCCATCGACGGTATTCACCTTGGAGACTGATGCGGTTATGACTGACGGGCATGGGCGGCTCGGCCCTAGATTTTCGAGCAGCCGGACGCCCTCAGCGTCGGGCTCTTCCCGGCCTACCTCGGTGACCGTTTCAGGCGGTGTATTAAGTGAAAGATAACTCTTCCGAGGCCCCGTGTCCGGACCTGCGTCGTCGGCCCCACATCCTCGAATTTTAACTTGACTCTTCAGCTAGCGGCGCTCTCGGCAGCCTCCCGTCTCTTAGGATCGGCTAACCCATGTGCAAGTGCCATTCACATGGAACCTTTCCCCGCCTTCAAAGCTCTCATTTGAATATTTGCTACTACCACCAAGATCCACCGCGGCCGCTCCGCTCGCCCATGTTTTATGGTGGCGTGTCCTACTCATCCGGGCGGTCACCCGATGGGGTGTGGGTGTGGCAAGCGCCATCCATTTAGGGGCTAGTTGATTGGCGGTGAGTTGTTACACTCCTTAGCGTTCGACTTCCATGATCTGTCTTTGTCGACCACACCCTTTGTGGGTTACGGGTTAGCGGTTAGACGCGTAACGACTTCGGTTCATCCGCATCGCCTAGTTACCAAAATGGCCCACTTGGAGCCCTCGATTAGTGGCGCGGCTCAATGCGCTAGCCATCCTACTGAGAGGCGTTATGCCCCGATGCCTAATCATTGGCTTTGCAGATAGAACTCCGCGGGGCTCGGCTATCTGAGGGAAACCGGAGGAACCAACTACTAGATGGTTCGATTAGTCTTTCACCCTATGCAGGTGCGATTTGCACATGGCTGCGGGCCTCCACCGAGTTTCTCGCGCCGCTTCAGGCATAGTTCACCATCTTTGGTCCCGACGCGCTGCTCTCACGAACCCTTCCACGAAGATCCGGGTCGGTCGCGGTGCGAGAGGATCCGCATCGACTTCGCCCACGAACCGACACCGTCGGCTGCGTGTCGCTTGGTCCGTGTTTCAAGACGGGTCGAATGGGGAGCCGGCCATCACGATAGGCGTCGCGGAGCCATGGGGCGCCGTGAGCAGGCCGTGCTTCGCGTCGACGGTGTCTCCTCGCGTCGATCGGGCTCTACTGCGGAAGGCTGCGACGATCCGCGCCTCGGTGAGGCGGGGGTAGAGCCTTTCACCGGGCGAGGTGCACCAGCCCCATCGCTTCCCTCCGAATTTCAAGCACTCTTTGACTCTCTTTTCAAAGTCCTTTTCATCTTTCCCTCGCTTGATTGTTATCGGTCTCTCGTGTTGTAGCCTTGGGAGAATTGCTCGTCCGATTAAATTACCAGACAACCCTGTGCCGTGTTCTGCGGTTTAAGGAGAATCTCACCCTCCCGGCCCCTTTCCGGGGGACTTGGGCCCGTCCATCGAGATGCTTCTCCAGACTACAATTGAGTCAGCCGCGGCCGATTCCACAGGCATGTCGGTTTCTTCGTTCTTAGGGGAATCCTCGTAAGTTTCTTCTCCTCCTTATTGATATGCTTAAACTCGGCGGGTGGCCTCGCCCATCACGGTCGCATTCAAGCATGCCTGGTCGGTCTGGGGGAGAACGCCGTCGTTCTCTCAAACTCCGTGTGAATGCGCTCTCACTTTCACCCCCTCGTTGCTGACGTGACGGCGGCCGACTCTTCAGCCAGGGAGCATGACGACCACCACGTTAGCCTCGGCGCACCCATCAGGCGATAAGTTAACGCGGGCGGCCTGATGCCCGGCGCCCGCGTGCCTCGGCGCAACTTTATGCTTCGATGGTTCAGCGGGATTACGCAATTCGCTGCGTCGCATTTGCGCTCTTCATCGATCGAGCGAGATATCCATTCGCGAGGTGTCCATCCGCATGGGCGGCTCCATACCGCCCGGGGGCCGTGCCTTTCGATTTTCCCTTGGCGCGGTTTGTGTTTTCATCCGTCCCGGCCATGCCCCGCGCCCCTCGGGCGATGAGGTGGCGGTAGAGTCTGCGACCGGGCTTCGCTTCACAGTTCTCAAATCACTCGATGTGTTTTGGGACAATGATCCTTCCCGGGTTCACTACGGAAACCTTATTCTGACTTCTCCTTCCTTTAAATGATAAGGTTCAATGGACTTCTCGAGTGTGGGCGGACGGTCGCCCTTGCGATGGAACACTTCATGGGACCATTCAATCGGTAGGAGTGTGTGTGTACAAAGGGTAGGGGCGTAGTCAGCGTGGTGACTGACTAAAATTCCTCGTTGAAGACCAACAATTGTAATGATCTATCCCCATCATGATGAAATTTTCAAACTATTGCAGATCGGCCAAGGCTATATACTCGTTGAATACATCGATTGTAGCGTGTGGCAGAACATCTAAGGGCATCCTGGACACTGTGCCTCAAACTTCCACTTAGTGGCCTAAATGGCCATCCCTCTAAGAAGGCGGCGGAGGTTGAACTCGCATAGAGTTAGCGGTTGAGGTCTCATTAGTTCGAATTAACGGAATCGCGCTCCACCAACTAAGAATGACCATGCACCATCACCCATAGAATCAAGAAAGAGCTCTCAATCTGTCAATCCTTACTATGTCTGGACCTGGTAAGTTTCCCCGTGTTGAGTCAAATTAAATCGCAGGCTCCACTCCTGGTGGTGCCCTTCCATCAATTCCTTTAAGTTTCAGCCTTGCGACCATACTCCCCCCATTCCATTCTGTTGCCTTGTGGACAGAGCCATTAAGGGCATGATTAGCTTAGGACTTTTTACAGAAGCCAGATTGTCTTCTACACCACTGCCTTCGGGAGCGTTATGGGGATGACATCTGGAACAGCTCCCTGAGGCGGGGGGACTCCAAGTCTTGGGCCATCATCCTTAGTGGAGCTCAGAGCCTTCTACCTCTCATCCGGTGGAAACTTGCTGATGAAAAAAAGGTACATGTCCTCTCCCAGACTTGGCTGGCTGATATACCTCTTCACAGGAGACCTACCTTTGTTGATGCGGCTGCACTTGAAGACCTCCGGATGTGCTCCTTCATACAGTTGGACCGTCAGTGGGACACTACATAGCTAGAGAGTCACTTTGGTCATGACTAGGTGGACCAGATCAGAAGGGTGGTGTTGCATTCTGACTTAGAGATGGATGAGCCAGAACTTATACACATCCTACTAAGCAAGTCCCTCCCCTTATGAGGCTCTCTCACGGCGATACTCCGTTGGTGGCTTGAAGTTCCAACTACATCCACGAGAGAAGTTCTTTTGGTGGCGTGTCCTAAAAGGGGCCTTGCCAACTTTCTCTTGGCTACGTCAGGAAGTTCGGTGCGGTGCAGGAGGAAGACTTGGAGCATATTCTCACCTGATGCTCACTCACGATGGCTGTCCTACAGGTTCTTTCTTCTTAGGGTTTTCTCATGCCTTCCTCTCTGCCAGATCTCTTCATTCGATGCATTGAGCATCAGCTGGGAAGGCATACTGCTATGTCATTTACCAGGTTTGGTAAACTAGGAATGCCAAGACTCACGGCCGCCCTCATGGAACCCCCATGGTACTTGCTACAAACATCTTGGAGGCATTCACCTCTCCACTTCCATTTGCAATGGGAGATCCCATCGGTGATTCCTCACACTTCTTGGACTACCCCCCCCCTCCGGGATGGCTTAAGGCCAATGTTGATGGTGCACTCTTATCCTCGGCTTGGTAGGATTGGGGTGATCAAGATGATACTGATCTCATCAAGGTTCTTGGTATTCATCTTGACATTGGGAAGACATAGGTGAAAGCTATGCTTGCAATTAGACACATCCTGGAGCCATGGATGTATAAATACTAGGGGCTGATCTTGGAAGGCGACGACCACGGGGTGGTGACTTATCTCTGAGACCTTCGAGACTCTTGGACTACTCTCCAGCAGGCACGATATTGGCTTTCTTCGATTTCCACCGGTGGTCTTCTCCCACATCTACAGACCGAGCGGTGCGGATGCGTACACTCATCGGTCCGATTTTGTGAGGCATCATTATGATGCTTGTATCTTCCCTACTGCTTTTTCTAGTATTTTAGAGCAGGACCGTGAGAATGTTGCCACAACCTAGTCCTTATTTTTTCTAGCTTTGCACATTTGTGCTCTCTTTTTTTGTAACCTTCTTTTATTATTAATGCAAAATGTAACTTTCAAGGAACCCAAAAACTTTTCATCGGCTCTCATTTCCACTCCCCTGCTTCTCTCTCTTGGGTGTGGAATTTTGGCTCTCTCTCTCTCTCCATGGTGGGGGGTGGTTGTAGGTCTCCTCCTCACTAGGAGAAATCATCAAGAAGGGATGGCAAGCTCTCGATTAAGCATGATGATAAGTGGGCGGCGCTCGGGTCAGCCTATGGTGGAGCAAAGATGGCAAAATCGGGAGTTCTTGAAGGCAAAAGAATGGTTACTATTCATTCAGCACGGCTTGATGTTTCTGTAGATTCTGCATGGGTTAGTGGTAAGGATGTCGCACACTGCCTGGCTAACGATTACGCCGGGATGGACCAATTGCAAGTCCCTAATCCTGGCAAGATTATGAACACTGTTCATTTTACAAGGGCTACGGGTCAATACTTGGTGCTTGGATCAGGCGACGCTGCCATGGAGACAGATGGCTTGTCGGTTCTTGATTTGGTCAAGAATCTGGCTACTGTAGACTCTACAGGTGGCGGAGGGATCACTGTAGACTCTGCGCGTGATCTTGAATTTGCGCTGGCGTCAAGACTGCGGTAGCCAGCGGTGGCGGTTGTCGGGTCGGTGGCGAGGAGGAAGCGGAGGCGGCATGCTGCGAGGGATGATGGTTGTGTGGGCAGTGCACTTGGCGAAATGGCCACCTACAGCACTGAGATGCGCCAGTGCGCCATGTGCTTCGGCATGACTTGTGAGGCGAGCTCATTTGGTGGCGTAAGCGCGAACCAGCTTATGCTAGTGGCAGCGGGACATCTGCCAAGGCTGCCATGGAGGACTTGGTCTGTGCCAATAAGCGTGGCAAGGAGACTTGCCATGGGACAAGCACGGACAAGCCAGGATAAGCTGCTGTGCACACCGAGGGAGGTTTTTTTGATCCTATGGCTATTGTTGAGAATGATAAGGCCTCAGCCAGTATTGCATTGAATGATCCCTCTGGACCATCACCTACCAGACACCCACTTTCTAATGGGGTGGCTATTTAGGATACCCCCATGGCCGATCACCTTGCTACAGGACAGTGCCCACAAACTATTTGTGGAAATGCCTCTAAAGACCCGAATATGTTTTTTTGGGGGAATGTCAATAGTTCGGGCAAGGGGCCAATTCCAGCTACTTCAAATCCTCTTTTTGACAACATGGACTCTTCTAGCAAGCCATTATTGAAAGTCTCCAATGGGACTAACCACAAAGCCATGAATGGCCTAACTGGACTTGCCCAAAACAATCCTTGGAAGAGGAAAGAATTCATCAAGCTTAGATTAGTGGATAAAACTTCAGCTTTTATGGAAGATGGCTCCACCATTATATTGGATGACAGGGCTATAGATGATAACCAAATAAAGCTTGAAAGGGCTTTAGTTGGAAAAATCTTAGGGAGGAAAACCTCCTTTTACTTCCTCAATGCTGACTTATAGAGGAAATGGAGCCAATGGGGGAACTTCAAGCTTGTAATGGTTACCCCAGTCTATTTTGTTTGCATCTTTGATACTATGGAAGCCAGAGATGCGGTTCTGATGAATGGCCCATGGTTTATAGCTGGAAATGTCATTGGGCTAGATAAATGGTCTCCTACTTTTAACCCAAGGTCTCTACATGGCTTATCCTCCCCTATTTGGGTGAGATTCCCTAATTTACCTCTCATTTATTGGGATAACACTAACAATGCTAGGATTGCCTCTTTCTTTGGAGAACCTTTGTGGGTTGATCATCCAACCAATAGCTAGGGCCAGAGCCTGTATGCTAGAATTTGTATCAGGTTGGACCTTTCCAATAAACTCCCTACTAGAGTTTGGATCAACGGGAGACAAGGCAGGTTCTTTCAGCCAGTTAAGTATGAAGGCATTACCTAATTGTGCTTTGCTTGTGGCAAGGTGGGCCACAAGATCGACTCTTGTCCTAGTACTCCTACCACTACTCCTGACCCTCTAGGAAATCCCCCTCCTCCTCCCAGGCTAGCTGAGCATCCCTCAAGGATAAGAACAGCGCGGGTTGAGGAAGAAGAGAGTGATACTTCTCAGTAACAACACTTTAGGGATTACTACTCATGATAGGGGTTGAGACTTGGCTGCGCTCCCCATACACTCCAAATGGTCACATCTACTCCTGATGAATATGGCCCCTGGGTCCTAGTCACTAGGAAGAAGAAAACCAAGCCTCCTCAGAATGCTTTGAAGGGAAAGGATGGTGGGAATGTTGTCCACCAACATGGGTCTACAAGTACTCTCCCATCTTCTGATCGGGTTCCTATTACTCAGGTACCTCTTCTTCAGAAGACCCTCGACTCCACTAGCATTGCCAACTCCCCTACTTTGCAAATTCATGCTGTGGCAAAGCCTAAGAAATTGGCCAAGAAGAGAGCTAGAAAAAGAGGCAATGGTAAACAGAAGGATTTTACCATCCTTCTTAAAAAGGAGTTTCAAGAATTGGGAAAGATTGAGGCTCTCCCAAAGAAAATCAAGAAGACTCTTCTCACACCTTCTAGCAGCGAGGACGCTTCCCCTATGGATGATTGATGACTTATGTACTCTTCTGGAATTGTAGGGGGGCCTGCAAGAAGACTATGGACAACTACCTATGCCACCTCATTGGTGGACGATCTGTCTTATTGGCACTGGTGGCGGGATCGGCAGATCTCTGGGAGGTGGACAAGCTTGCTGGGAGCAACTGGCATTTTCTTTGTCACCCTTCTATGGGTAACTCTGGAGGTATGATTATTTTATGGCAGCATGATCTTCTAAGTTTCCATCCGATTATCCTTTCAAATTAGTTGGTGCTGGGCAAGGTCAGCATGGCTGATAGTTCCTAATGGACAGTGGGTTGGGTGTATGCCATAAAGCTTACCTTGTAGGATGCTTTGGCGAATATCGGGATAGTGTGGAACTGCAGTTCCAAATATCATTGGAGGGACTTCAAGCATTCGCGAAGGATAAGAAGGGGAAAAGGTTCTACTCTCATCTTTGTCAGAGATGGAGGACTGTGAGTATTGCGATTTGCATGAGTTAGATTTCAGCCCGGTTTACTTGGACCAACAATAAGGAGGGGAGGAGCAAGATCTGGGTTTGACTTGATCAGGTTCTAGTTAACTTAGTAGCTTCCAACATCCTTAAAGATACCAAGGTACATCATTTACCTCAGATTACCTCTGATCATTGCCCACTCTTACTCTCAGTATCCCCGGGCTCTTACTTACCACCACAGCAGTGGCTCCGTTTCGAGGATATATGGCTATCCTACCCGGTGGCTTGGAAGATTATGTGGCAGAAGTGGACTAAGGAAGACTTTGGTACCAAAGCAGCTGTGCTCCAGAGGAAGAGGCTGCCTCTCTGCACTCTTCTATTGGGTAGAAGCATGTTGAAGAACCTCCACTTGCTCAAGGAGAAGGCTGGAGTAGGATATTTGCCATGCAGAGTGCGATGAGGGACTTCCTTTCAAGGGATGGCAAGCTTAAGGTGGTTGAGCTTAACTCCACATTAGCGGACTTAACACGGGTAGCAAGGGCAAAATCTAGATGGTTGCAGCAGGGTGATGGGAACACTTACTTTTTCCACACCATCGCTTCCTCCCGACATCACATTAATAGGGTTAGTGGTATCATGGAGGATGATGGGAGACTGATGGATAGCCCGGAGGACATCTCAACGGCCTTTACCACTTTCTTTCAGTAGAAATGGGCTGAGGGGACTATCTCCCTTGATAGATGGCCCTCTTTACCTTCGGCGGCGGTACCATCTCATACTTCTCTCCTTGATGCTATTGGGAGGTTTGTTTCACTCTATGGGGCCAATCAAGCCCCGGGCTGATGGGATCACTTCATCCTTTTACTGGACATTTTGGACTTGTGTGAAGATGGCGTCATGTGTAGCCATTCAGAATTCTTTAGTTCCTCCCATGGAGGATTCATGGAAGGAAACTCTCATCATTCGATTCCCAAGGTTCTTTGAGCGATTCCCCTTCCAAATATCGCGCAATCATCTTATGTCGGATTTATAAGGCGATTGAAGATATTAGTGAACAGGCTGAAGCATCTCTTATTGGTCCTCATCTCTGAAGAGCAGGGAGCTTTTGTCCCGCAGTAGAATATCTCTCATCATTTCCTTCTTGCATAGGAGATCTTCAACAAATTTGAGCATTCCACTTCTCAAGTCGGCTTTATGGCTATCAAGGTGAATATCGAGCAGGCTTATGATAGGATGAGTTGGAAAACTCTGGAGCAGATGCTTTCTCTCATGGGCTTCCCGGCCAAGTTCAATGGATACTTATGTGTTAATTCCATTTTTTTGAATAGTCGGGGAGTGGATCGATGCTTTCGGTGTGGATTTGGCAGGTGCGCTCTCTTCCTTCATTCTGCTCCCCATTGGGTATTGAGCGAGAGGAGCCAATCTTGGCATGTCAGTGGCTACTGGAGGTACCTGCATTTCCAACCTTCTTTATGTTGATGACATACTGATTATTTCCCAGGCTTTGGTGACTCATGGCAAGCAAATCAAGGACATCCTTGATGATTATTGTGCTTGACGGGGCAGCGCATCAACTGTGCAAAGACTTCCATCCTCTTTAGAAGAGCAGTAAAAAGATGGAGGACTAACCGCATTACTAGATCCATCGGGTTCAGGAGAGTCCAGGAGATGGACTATTTGGGTATTAAGCTGGCAATGCAAAAGCTGTACAAAAAGGATCACTCCCAGTTGATTCAGAGGGCTAAGGAGAAGATGCGCTTGGGGCTGAGGCATCTCTCAGGCAGTCTACCTCATTTCTTGACGATGAGGATCTATTTGCTCGGTGACACACACTACTTTGCCTATGAATGTGTTGCAGGAGGTTGAGAAGATGTGCAGATCCTTTCTTTGGGACAAGAGCCCTACCCAGCGGAGCATCCATTATGTGAAGTGGGACACCATTTGCACACCCAGGAGACTTGGTGGACTTGGGTTCCATTCTGCTGCCTTGTGGACAGGGCTATTAAGGGCACGATTAGCTTGGGACTTTTTACAGAAGCCAGATTCTCTTCTACATTGCTGCCTTCGAGAGCATTATGGGGATGACATGGAGATACTCCTCGAGGTGGGGACTCCAAGTCTTGGGCGTCATCCTTGGTGGAGCTCGAGCCTTCTACCTCTCTCATCCGTGGAAACTTCGACAAAAAAAGGTACATGTCCTCTCCCAAACTTGGTGATATACCTCTTCACGGAGACCTACCTTTGTTGATCTGTTGAAGACCTCCGTGTGCTCCTTCCGGGCCGTCAGTGGGACACTACAAAGCTAGAGTCACTTTGGTCATGACCTGGTGGACCAAATCAGAAGGGTGGTGTTGCATTAGAGACGGATGAGCCAGAACTTATACACATCCCACTAAGCAAGTCCCTCATGACACTTGCTTATGAGGTTCTCTTCCCTCCTGGCAATACTCACAGTTCCTGGCTTCAGAAGTTCCAACTGCATCCACGAGAGAAGTTCTTTTGGTGGCATGTCCTGAAAGGGGCCTTGCCAACTTTCTCTTTATAGGGAGGGGCGAAGTCCTAGTGCCCTTGGGGCAGGAGGAAGACTTGAGCATATTCGATCCGATGCTCACTCACGAGGCATCTACAGTTCTTTCTTTTGATGAGAGCCTTCCTTTCTCACTCGGGATCTCTTCAAGGCATTGATAGCATCCCAAGGTTGATCTAGCTTGGGGAAGGCATCTATGTCATTTACAGTTTGAGGACTAGGAATACCAAGACTCACGGCCGCCCTCATGGAACCCCCAAGGTGCTTGCTGCAAACATCTTGGAGGCATTAACCAACACCTCTGCTTTTCCATTTTGAGAGTAATGGGTGCTCCAGCAGTCACATCGACTAATTCCTCACACTTCTTGGACTCCCCCCCCTCTCCCGGATGGCTTAGGACCAATGTTGATGGTGCACTCTTATCCTCTGGCTTGGCGGGGATGGGGTGTGATGAGATGATACTTGCTCATCACCGATATTCATCTTGACCGGGGCCGTGGTAGAGCTGCTATGCTTGCAATTAGGCACATCCTGGAGCCATGGATGTATGAATACAAGGGGCTGATCTTGGAAGGCGATAACCATGGGGTGGTGACTTATCTCCAAGAACCTTGCGGCTTGGACTACTCTCCCGGCCTGCACGTGGCTTTCTTTCGATTTCCACCATGATCTTCTCACATCTGCAGAGTGAATGGCGGTTGTGACTTCTTTCTTAAGTCGATTTTGTGTGGCATCATTATGATGCTTGTATCTTCCCTACTGCTTTTTATAGTATTTTAGAGAAGGACCGTGAGCATGTTTCCACGGCCTAATCCTTGTATTTTCTAGCTTTGCACATTTGTGCTATCTTTTTTGTAACCTTCTTTTATTATTAATGCAAAATGCAACTTTCAAGGAACCCAAAAACTTTGGCCCGGAACCCAAAAACTTTGGGGCTCTCTCATTTCCATAATTTTTTTCTCTCTCTTGAGGCGGCTTTCCAATACTCTCTTCTCTCCATGGTGGGGGGTGCCCAGCCATTACCTCCTCCTACAAGGGACAAGGAGGCTAGGAGGGAAGGCCGAGAAGGTGGTAAGAAGGAGAGGGGCCATGGCAAGGAGGTACTAGGGACGGACAAGGGTTTTATTGTAAGGGATGGTCGGGTTGGTGCTGATTTTGACATGGAAATGTATGGAGTAGGTGACGACCTCTCCAAGGACCATGCAAGGCTTCTCCGGCAAGAGGAGGTGCTTGGGTTGGCAAATGGTGGTGTTGGTTTGGCCGGAGGAAGACATTGAAAAATCAAGCTCTGGTGCATAGACTCTGCGGTACTATAGAGTGCGGCACCACGTGGCGTGCTTCTTGGGCGGAGGCGGACAAGGGTGGATGTCCATGGCCCGGCCAGCTAATGGCAGTGCAATCCGGGTGCAGAGTGCTGATTCGGGGCGGGGAAGCAGTGAGGCGGTGCGCAAATTTGCGCATCTGGTGAGGACCATAGCGAGATTGAGTGGGCATCGCGCACTGAGGCGCAGCGAGGGGAGAGGCGGGCGCGTGTAAGCTAGAGCGCAGCATGGCACATATGTTCACTCGGCGGCCAAGAGGAGGCCAGGACAAGCCCAGCGAGCATTCACTCTGCGGGCATTTTGCACACTTTGGCTAGACATCTGGGCGGCCAATCTGGGCCAATGGGGATGATGATATGGATGATGGTGAAGATCAAGCTAGCCTTGCTAAGGCTAACAACACACAAAGGCAAAATCGAGAGCATGGAGGGATTGACAAGGTATGTTATGATGTATGATATGGATGACATTGGGGCTTGTTTCACATATGGATGATTTTTTGTGGGGATCATCTTTGAACACCCAAGGGCAAGTGGGAGGCTGACCAAGATGTCTCTATGGATGATCACATTACTCCAAGATAATGCACACAAGGTGTTTGCACAAATGCCAAAGAGAACCCGAGCACCTTTGCTTGGGGTGTGCTTCGATTGAACAAAGGGAAGGGCAAGGCTACTACCAACCCCTTGTTTGAAGACAATAGCCTCCCTAGAGAGGCTCTTCCTAGAACTTCAAATGGTCTCTCGCCAAGGGAGGGCAATGATCAAGCTAACCCTTGGAAGAAGGAGTATGTTAAATTGGGGCTGTTGATAAAATGCAGCACTCATGGAGGATGGCATTCTTGGATGACCAAGCATGGATGACAATCAAGTGAAGCTTGAAAGAGCACTTGTTGGAAAGGTTTCGGGGAGAAGACCATCATATTTCTATCTTAATGCAGACTTGCAGAGGAAGTGGAGTAGATGGGGGACTTTCAAATTGATTATGGTTGCTCAGTTGCTTGTTTGCATCTTTGAAACTCGAGGCTAGAGATGCATTTTTTGATGAATGGGCCCCATTGCGGAAATGTCATTGGGTTGGATAAGTGGACTCCACTTTCAATCCCAAATCTTTTCATGGGCTCTCCTCTCGATTTGGGTAGCTTCCCTAACCTCCCACCTGGGATAATACTAATATTGCAGATCTTCCTTCATTGGAGAGCCTCCATGGGTGGACCACCCAACAAACTCATGGGGGTAAAGCATGTTTGCTAGTATGCATCGCTTGATCTTTCACAAAACTCCCACAGGTTTGGATCCATGGAAGAAATGGTTTTCCAACAGGTTGAGTATGAGGGGATTACTCAACTCTGTTTTGCTTGTGGAAAGGTGGGACACAAGGTTGATTCTTGTCCCACCAAGGGGGTTCTTCCAGCTGCTCCCACTATAGGTAAGACTTTCTCTCCTCCTCCTGTTCAGACTAATGTGCATGAGTCTATGCACTTGGCTGCCTGCTTTGCTAAGGGGAATGTAGCACTGCTAATCAAAATCCTACCAAAGGCAAGAATGCTTTGACACAACAGGCTACTTCACCACCATTACCTACACAGCCTGAGGAGCCCACTTCTTCTGAGTATGGTCCATGGGTCTGGTCACCGAGAAGAGAACTAACTAGCGGAGAAAGAAGAAGGAAGGTGGGAAGCAAGGCCATAAGGGTGGCCAACCTACAGCTACTCATCCCTCGGGAAGAGCTCCTCTTCAGGAGCACCTTCAAAGTCTCTCTTGAAGCCTCTTGACTCCCATATTCCAAGCCAAAGCACAATGGAGAAGCTCAAAAGCCGTGAGGAGAAGGCAACCATTCAACCTACCAAAGCCAAGGGTCTCAGGGCCCACTTTGAGAGGAGGCTGGGTGGGACCATTGAGGCCAACTCAAAGAAGAGGAAAAGGTACAGTGAATCACACAGGATAAATCCCCCATGGTGGCTTAATGTCTTCCATTCTTTTCTGGAATTGTAGGGGGGCGCGAAAGAAAACTACAGGCCTACTACGCCACCTGATTGGTGGCCATGATATCTGTATGATTGGCCTAGTGGAAACTAGGATTGAGGAGATCTCTGGAGTGGACAAGTTGGTTGGAAGCAGGTTCATTTGTCACCCTCCATAGAGAATTACGGTGGGATTATTGTTCTTTGGCAAAATGTCGATTGGGTTCACCCTATTCTTCTTGTCAGTTGTTCTAGGAAGTGTGTATGCCTAATAATAGTGGACTCTTGGCTGGGTTTATGCTAATAAAGACTACCACTGTAGGAGGACACTTTGGCAGACTATTCTTAGTAGTGTGGATCGTGATCCCCTATTATTGGTAGAGATTTTAGCGCATCGACTGAGGATAAGAAGGGAGGAAAGCCTTTTTCTTACTCACAGGCGGTGCGGGAAATGGAGGATTGCATGGCCTCTATGGACTTGCATGAGCTTGATTTTATTGGCCAACAATTCACATGGACCAACAACAGGAGGCGGGGAGTAAGATGGGGTTCGGCGGATCCTTGTCAACTCATTGGCATCCAACTTACTCGAGACACAAGGTCAGTCACCTTTCTCATGTGCTTGATCCTTGTCCTTTGTTGCTTTTCGGTTACTTCTTTCAGATAGACCACATCGGTGGCTACAATTTGAGGAGATGTGGCTTTCTTACCCTATGGCCTGGAAGCTGGTATGGCAAAAATGGGGAAAAATGACTATGGCTCTAAAGCTGATATTCTCCAGCGAAAAGTAGTAGAACATTGAAGGCCCTCTTTCATTGGAGCAGAAACAAAATGAAGGATTTGAACTCTTAGAAGAGTAAATTGGAGAAAGACATTACTGAACTCCAGATCATTTATTGTTCTAATGATGGTCTATCCACTACACAGGAGGCTGATCTTCATTCGAAGGTGGTGGAGCTAAATTCTACCCTTGCTAGGCTAAACACTTGGTGGAAACAAAGAGCCAAGTCCAGATGGCTTCATCAGGGAGATGGTAATGCTCACTTTTTCTACACTGTTGCTTCTGCTATACATCGTGCCAAAAGAATCAATAGTGTCATGAGTGAGGATGGAAGCATTTGGGACAGTCCTGAGGACATTACTTCTGCCTTCACCACTTTCTTCTGGCATAAGTGGATTGAAGGGGATGTTTCACTTGATGATTGGCCTACCATTCGATTGACAGGCAGGTACCTCCTCATGTCAAAACTCTTCTTGATGCTAACATTCTTGGCGAAATTTGGGAGGCCTTACACTCGATGGGGCCCAGAGCTCGATTGGATGGGATTACCTCGTCCTTCTATAAAATTACGGTGTGTGAAGGAGGATGTTATTGCATTGAGTTCTTTCTCACTTCACCGCATATGGATGATACTTGGAAAGAGATGCTCATTGTGCTTAGAAGAGTCGGGGGCCAATATCCATCCAAATTGCCCATTAATCTATGTCGGACCATTTACAAGGCGGTTGATCACGGTTAATAGACTAAAGCATATCCTCCACGGATATCATTTAGAGCAAGGTGCCTTTGTACCCAGAGGAACATCTCACATCCTTTAGCCTCTTAGAAATCTTTAATAAGCTAAGCACTCAACCTCAGGTTGGGGGCATGGTGATCAAGATTGACATGGAGCGGGGCATATGATCGCATGAGTTGGAAGACTTTGGAGAAAGTCCTGGTTCTGATGGGTTTCCCTCCTACATTCAGCAAGTGGGTGATGCAGTGTATTACATTCCCGAAGTTCTCTATCTTGCTGAATGGAAGATGGACTGAGTGGATTGATGCTCAGTGTGGTTTTCGACAAGGGTGTCCGCTCTCCCCTTACTTGTTCATCTTGTGCTCTAAGCTTCTTACCCAAGCCTTCAAGCAGAAGGGGCCCCAGCTGGGCATGTCTATGACTACTGGAGGTACACATCTCATCTCTTATATCTGATGATATTATTATGCTTCTCATGCATGTGGCACATGGCAAACAAATTAGAGGCATTCTTGAGAGATGCGTTGCGGACGGGCAGCGTATCAATCTTTTAAATCTACTATCATCTTGGTAGTGTCAACTAGATGGAGGACAAATCGATTGCTAGGATCTTTGGGGTTTAGGAGAGTCCGGAGATGGATTATCTTGGCCTCAAGCTAGCACTATGAAAACTTCATGAGTGATTACTCTCGGTGATTCATCGGGCAAGGAGAAGATTCTAGCTTGGGATCCCATCACCTATCCCTTGCTCCACCCTACTCTCTTGATCTCTTGCACGGATCTTACAGTTACTCATACTATCATCCCTTCAAATGTTTCTTTGGAGATTGAGAAGCTCTGTAGATCCTTCCTCTGGGATAAGAGTCCCACACAAAAGAGTGTCCACTATGTCAAGTGGAATGACATATGTTCACCTCAGAAGGTTGGGGGCCTTAGTTTTCACTCAGGGTTTAGGGCACGGCTTGCCTGGGATTTCATTCAGAAACTTACTACTCTTCTACACCGGTGCCTGCGGGAGAAGTATGGTGATGACATCTGGGGGAGTTCTTTGAGAAGGGGTGATTCCAAGTCCTAGGCTGTCCTTCTTAGTGGAGCCCAAAGCCTCAAGCATATTATCGGTGGAGGATTCTTAGAAAGGTGCGGTACTCTCACACTTGGTGACGACTTTTCTCTCTCCAGAGACTGACCTTCATTGACGTAGCTGCCCTGGAGGATCAGATGTTGAGTACCTTCATTCGACTAGACAGGAGCTAGGATACTGCCAAATTGGAGCTTCACTTTGGCCATGACCTTGTTGAGATGATCAAAGGAGTGGTGACTCACTTAGACTTAGTGGCAGATATCCCGGAGCTGACACATCTACCCTTAGGTAAGTCACTCACTTTGCTTGCTTACGATGCTCTCTTCTTGGAGGATTGCTCTTGTTATCAGTGGCTTAAGAGGTTTCGGCTCCATCCCCGGGAGAAGTTATTTTAGTAGCACATTTTTAAGGGTGTTATCCCAACCCTTTCTTGGCTGCATCAACGGGGACTTGTGGAGGAGGTACAATGCCCATGGGGCTACTCTGAGGCTAAGGATTTGGACCACATCCTGACTATATGCTCTCTCACTACTGCAGTCTTGAAGGTCCTTGCTACTTGGGGGCTTATTATGCCCTCCTTTGCCACATCACAGGATCTCTTTGCTGCTTTTGACCAAACCCCCAAGGACAGATCTACTTGGGGAAGAGCTTATTGTTATTTATCAAGTTTGGAGGGCGAGAATCAAAGACTCATGGACGGCCTTATGGAACCCCAAAATTCTTGCGCAAACATTTTGGAGGCTTTCACCAACACTGCATCCTTTCCTTTTCATGAGCAATGGGAGCTCCACCAGCCACACCGGCTATTTTCATACTCCTCCTGGACTCCCCCCTCCCGGATGGCTAAAGGCTAATGTGGATGGTGCACTGCTTCAGTCTGGTGTTGCAGGTATTGGGGTAGTGATCAGAGATGACATGGGCAATCTTATCAAGGCTGCAGGTATTTAGTTCTAGCATTGGGATAGCACTTTTGTGGAGATGCAGGCCATGCTCGCCATCAAGCAGCTTGTTGAGCCCTGGATGCATGAGTTGAAGGGTATTATTCTTGAAGGAGACAACACTACTGTGGTGACCTACCTCCAGAAGATGCTTCAGTAGAGTTACTGGACAGCCTCTCCAGCTCAGGTGCCTGATCTTGGCTTTCTCAGTGAGTTCCACCAGGTGCTGTTCTCTCACATCAGCCGGGACTACAATCGGTTAGCGATTTTTGTGCACACTTTGCTACTACTTCTGAGTTTGTATGGCATTCTGCTGATTTTTGTTTTATCCCTCCTGCTTTTCATGTTATTTTGGAGGATGATAGGAAGCATTTAGCTTCAAGTTAGCATGCTTTTCTTTTATTGTTGAACTTATTTAGTCTGTAATATCTTTCTTTATTAATGCAAATGCAATTTCAAGGAACCCAAAACTTTGATTTCTCATATGAGTCTAAAGCAACATCCGTCAATCCCTGGTCGCATCATTTATGGTTGAGACTAGGATGGTATCTGATTGTCTTCGAGCCCCCAACTTTCATTCTTGATTAATGAAAACATCCTTAGCAAATGCTTTCGTAGTGGTTCATCTTTCATAAATCCAAGAATTTCACCTCTGACTATTAAATATGAATGCCCCCGACCGTCCCTCTTAATCATTACTCTGATCCCGAAGGCCAACACAATAGGATCGAAATCCTGTGGTGTTCTCCCATGCTAATGTATCCAAAGCGTGGGCTTGCTTTGAGCACTCTAATTTCTTCAAATGCGCGAAACGACTTGGCCAATTAAGGCCAGAATGCATCTTACATAAGGGAGGTGCACGGTGAAATTACCAAGGTCCAACTCGAGCTTTTTTTACAACAACTTAAATACGCTATTGGACCTAGAATTCTGGCACCAGACTTGCCCTCCAATGGATCCTCGTTAAGGGGTTTAGATTGTACTCATTCCAATTTATCAAGAGCCCGGGTTATTTATTGTCCTCCTCATGGATTGGGTAATTTCTTCCTTGGATGTGGTAGTCTCGGGCTCCCTCTCCGAATCGAACCCTAATTCTCCGTCACCCATCACCATCATGGTAGGCCCCTATCCTACCATCAAAAGTTGATACGGTAGATATTTGAATGATGCGTCACTGGCATAAAGGCCGTGCGATTCAACGAGTTATCATGAATCAATAGGAAGCAAGGCGAAGCGCATCGCCTTTTACCTAATAAATGCATCCCTTCCGTAAGGTTTGGTGCACGTATTAGCTCTAGAATTACTATGATTATCGAGTATCACTATCAAACAAACTATCGATTTAATGAGCCATTCGCAGTTTCTGGAAATAGTTCATACTTACACATGCATGGCTTAATCTTTGACAGCATATATCAACACAAAATGATCCTGTGCCATGTATATATATATATGGTAATATCTGGAAGGATCACCTCAGAAAATGAAGCGAGGTGGTATGACTCCAGACCGTTCTAAGAGCCACATTCGTGATGATACCCTTAGTCATAAGATCAGCTCCCCAAGGCGGGGATGGAAGGGTCTCATTCCGAGGCATGCATGCCATGAAAATGAGCATCGAGGCTAATCTGACATCGACATGTTAATCGACAATGAAAGGATTCCCATCGCAAGCAACAATCGATCTCAAAATATTCGAGGAGAGGATTTGAAAAAGATAGTTGGCCATGAAGGTGACCTATCAATAAAGCCAGTCCAACATCTCATGCGCCACATACGGTCTTGAGCCTAAGCACATCATGGTGCCAAATAGAGATCAAGAAATCTCTCATCAAGCGAACAAGGGTCATGATAATGATGCGGATGGTGAGCTCAGAGGCACGCATTCACATCGAGCAAGAAGAAGCTCCATGTGGGATGCCGACCCATACTCAGAGTGCGATCATTGTATGCATGAAGCTCTTCCTTCATTAAAAAATCCTTTGATTTGCACGATGACATAAGATGAAGGAAGCATGCAGATCCAAATATCATTAGCATTGTCTATCTTACATGCATGTTTGTGACAAAACAACTTGCCTAATTGACTCATCTCTAATAGGTGGGCAAAATACACATTTGATCCGGTTCAGCCCAAAAGCTTACTTTTTATGGCGACCACATATGATGGAATATGCACCCATGAGCGTCGGAGGTTTTAGGTTCCAAAAAAATGGCAGCATGACCAATTTTGAGGAGTTATGCGCCCATCGCACCAAAGCACCATGGGTGCGAGTGGGCAGACCCTGGAGAAAGGCGCCGGAGCGGGCAGGCATGTGGAGGAGCACCATTGACCATGGGGGTGAGGAGGCCAACAGTCCTGAGCCCAGGGCAGCGCTGCCAGCCCCACACTGTCGCATCTCAGCGCCTCAAAGAAACTCAGTGGGGACCATGTCTCCTGGGCATGCAGATGTGGCAAGCATGTGGCACGCAATAACCATGTCGCACGCACCATAGGACCATCGCCACCGGAGGCCATCTTGCTTATCCTAGGGCGAGGCCCGGCATGCTCAGCGCCGGTGTTCGCAGAGGCAGACCAACTGGGGTGTACACATGAGATGATAAGGATGCAAACCTCACATTGCGGATACTTTGGCGTCACATGGCACTTTCGGGCATGTGGCTCCCATGTTAGCGAAGGCAAGGAGACGCAGCGTCAAGACTTGTGCGTGCATCTTGATTTTTAAATAAACTTCTTACCCGCCGTCGGGCCATTGCTCAATGCCCCCACATCCGGTTAGGGTCATCTCGGTCGCGCCGTGATCCGGCTGCGGTTGGGGTTCTTAGGTGCTTTCCCCACCGCCGGTCGCCACCATGGGCCACCGTCGGTCACCACCTGGCGGTCTATCATCATTCATCCGGTCGCCCGACCAGATCCAAGTGCTTTGGCGATCGTCGCGGCCGTCATCAACGTTGGTCATCATATCGGTTGCCACCATCCACGGCCCATGCGGTCGTGGCTCCATATTCTTACGTGGCTTTTGATCGCACCGACCTTCGGATGGCTTGTTATTCAAGAACATCGAGTCTGACACGCCCAAATTTTTTGCATCAACTTTGGGTCATTTAATCGGGCTCTTGAGTGCCCGAATTTTTGAAATTTTTCTCATGTCGCGTGCATTGGATTACCACCCAGCCTTTACTTTTCTCACACGACATATTGAAGGCTCATAAGGGTGCATGATCATCGTTCGACAAGCGATGATGCATGGTTCGAGAATGTAAATGCGGCACGAGAGCATGTCATGACATGCTGACATCCATTGGCCTATCCGAAATGCACTTCGAAGCAGAGTCACTAACTCCTAGAAGGTCCCCCAAAATGCTACTTTTGGCACAAAGGCACTGACCGAAAATAGAGGTCAAGCAATCTCCGTCACCAAGCAAACCAAAGGGACATGATAATGAATGTGCATTTTCATACTGCGAGGCACGTACATTCACCTCAGAGAGCGAAGATGCTCCATGTGAGATGCTAAATCAGCCAATACTCTGTAGAGTGCCATCGATTCGTATGCGGCAGCTTCCAAGCACTATGCCCAAAATTCCATTTGATTCGTAACTCATTGACATAACATGAAGGAAGCATGCAGATCCTAAGATCATGAGCATATTCACCTTTACATGCATGTTGCGGCGACAAAACAAAGACCACTGCCTAGTTACTCATCTCTAATAGACAAGCAGGGCAAAATACACATTTCAGGCCCCGAAAGTTCCAAAAAGACCAAAAAGCTTACTTTTTTATGGGAGGTCATATGCCCAAATGAAGGCCGCCAAATGCACCCGTGAGCACCAATAGGAGGTTTTAGGAGGTTCAAAAAATGGTGAAACATGGATAATTTTGAGGAGTTGCGCCATGGACACCAGCACTAATGGCTGCGGTGATGCTGGGAGCATCGGGTGAGTAGCGTGGTGGCGTGAACCGCACGATACCTGCCTGCGAAGAAGCAGAGCGTCTGGTGTCGGGACCTTCTCAGCACCTCTGCGTTCTGCAGACATCGCCTTGCCCATGCGAGATGATAAAGATGCTAAGCTCACATCTGCGGTTCATGTGACGCATGGCTCGTGACACTTGCGCCCCCATCTCGTCGTCCATCCACCGCATGCGCCGCGTCCACGATTTCACTTGCGATGCTTGTCCGTGAGTTCGGCCCGATGGGCACATCATGAATACCCATGTGACTCAGATTCTCGGACGTTACGGCCCCCGCCGGATGGCTCGGCACATCGGATCGTGCGAATATTTTGTGGCCAACAGTCATTTTTTGCTCGAGCACGAATATTGAATATCTGTCAGTCATGTGTTTCACCGGCGTGCTCCCACATTTATCGGCTCGCATGCATTGGATTTCTGTCCAGACATTATTTTTCTCATGCAAAATATCGAAGGCTGATGGGTGCATGTCGGTGTGGACAGGCAACTGATTGAATATAGTCATGCAGAGCATGTCGACATGGCCATTGTACACCCTTCCGCATGCCGTTTTACATCATTCCCTCGTACCAATTCTTTGATTGTTGATGCAGGGAAGGCCCCATGGGGGCCATTCCAATCCATCCCCTTACTTGATGACCAGGGCGAGCTTACCAGTAGATGGATTAGCTGGGACCCGTGCAATAGAGCAATCCTTTTCCCAAAGTTACGGATCCATTTTGCCGAACCTTACTGCTTATCCATCGACCGGAGTTTCACCTTGGGACTGATGGTTATGATGCGACTGGGCGGCACTCGCCCTCAGATTTTAGGGCATGGACGCGCTCAACTGGCGCTCTTCCAGTCTGGACCTACTCCAAGCCATTTTTTAGGGAGCAGGAAAATATAACTCTTCCAGGTTTAGGCGTCTCCGGACTAACGTCATGCTCGCCACATCCTGGCTTAGGAATTTTAACTCGACTCCCTTTCGAGCTCACTGGCCACTCTAACGCCTCCCGTCTCTTAGGATCTAACCCATGTGCAAGTGCCATTCACATGGAACCTTTCCCCCTCGCCTTCAAAGCTCTCATTTGAATATTTGCTACTACTCCAAGATCATTATGGCATTGCTGCGCTTCCTGTTTTGGCCCATGCTCCTCATCAGGGCTGATGTAGATGGCCTGTGTCACGCATCCACTTTGGGGCTAGTTGATTGGCAGTGAGTTGTTAATAAGGGAGTATGGTCTGAAATTTGAAACAGGAACTTTGAGGCTCTTTCATTTCTCTTATTCTTCTCTCTCTTATTTTCTAGTGAGAGAAGCTCTGAGGTGGGGGGGTGACCAAGGGTCGTCACAAGGAGGAGTGGGGGTGGTGTAAAAGATGGTGATGAGGTGGTGGAGGTGGTGCCTTGGAGGTAATTCCAGCCGAAGGGAGGGTCTTTGATTCGACCAGCAAAGGAGGAAGACCAAGGAGCTCCAAGGGGAGGCTTGGTGATCATGGAGCTAAGGTGGAAGCTGCATATGTTGAACAACAGGAAGGAGGCAGTAGCAGGCTACCCTCTAGGGGTGTGATAGATTTAGGTTCCTGCTAAAACAGTAGCAGCAAACATGGAACTGGATACAGATGGGAGCAACCCGCACGTTCATGGCCATGATGCAAAAGCTACAGAAGCCAATGGAATAGTAACATCGGCTCCCGACTCCTCCATAGGTAGTGGCTCCAGAATAGGAGATGACCAGCAATTGGTGACATTCTGAGCTATGGAATTGGATTGCCGTGCTGCTTCGGTTGCTAATCGCGCCAACTATAGGGAAGTTGCGGCAATGGAGATGGACTCTACTAGGATGTGCTAGTAACAATTTTACGGCAGATTATGAGCAATCGCGGCATTCATCATCACTTCATTGGCACATCAATGTGTTTTAACCAGCTGAGTTGAGAATTGAGGCGGGGACATCTGTTGAATCCAAATGCTGTTCAAGCAATTGATTTAGTTGCCATCCAGAGGGTATCCAATCTCCCCTCAGTGGGGTTCTTGGTCTTAGGCAAGATGATTTGGGTTGTAGACCCCTCCATTTTTTATGGGATGTGATGCTTTCGGTACACTGATTCGAGGAGGAGAATGCACACAACATGTTTGTCAAAATGCCGCAGAGAAGCTCACAGAGGAATTTGGCCAGCCAGCAATTAAACTCTATACACCTATGCAAGAGGGAGTTACTTCATCCACTGCCCATCATCAGATGACTCCTATACAAACATATAATTCAGGTTCTAAGGATTGGTTTTCCAACTCCAAAGGTCACCAACCGACTAGATTTTTTGCACTTGGACTGTGGTTTATCGTCGGCAACGTCATTGCTATGGATAGATGGACCCCCACTTTCTCTCCTGATTTGCTTTCAGGTCTGACCACACCCTTATGGATGCGACTCCCAGACTCATTTCTTGGGATGACAACAACTTAGCTCGAATAGCTTCATTATGGTGAACCAATGTGGATGGATAACCAAACAAGTGGGGGCAAAGCACATATGCTAGAATTTGTGTCAAAATTGACCTATCAAAGTGACTCCCTCCTGGAATATGGATCAATGGTTACAATGGCCGCTTTTTTCAAAAAGTTGAATATGAAGGGATTACACAACTTTGCTTCCAATGTGGTAAAGTTGGACATAAAGTTGAAACGTGTCCAGAAAAGGCCAACATAAATGCTCCTACTAAACCTTTTAGCCCTCTCAACTTCTCCACCAACCCCTTGTTAAACCATACCACCTCCAAGGCACTTCAAGAGCAGAAAATATGCAAGTATGCAAAAAGCAGTTCAATAGCAAAACAAGCCATTCCCTCCATGGATCAAGTGCAGCAAAATGTAATTTCCTCTTCAGAACAAGTGCGGTGCATAGCTACTGACAAACAACACACGAAACAAAACCACCACACTTCTTATTAAACAACCCAACCAATTATAGGACTGTTGTAGTATTTTGGCCACCGCAGTGCACCTTCTTGGCACCACAATCCAAGGGAAAGGAAGCTATTAGTGATTTTACAACTCAAATTGAGTTGGATAAGTCATATGGGCCATGGACATTGGTCACAAGGAGGAAGTCTAGGCCTCCTAAAGCAAAAAATTAGATCAAAGGGGAGCCTTCAAAAGTCATATCAGCAAGCTGAACAAAACAAAAATCTGCACAAAGGAGGAAGAGATAACAGTCACTCTAAAGACTCTAACGACTCCACAAAGCAAGACAGTAGAAACTCATTGCAAACTCACCATGACAAAGGCAAAGGGGAACCATCCGCACCTCATATACAAACAACTTTTGCTGCAACCAAGGAAACTGAAGATGCCACCACTTTTTTCAAACACAACAAAACTAAAGTGGACAAGGTCGTGTCTCTAAAGCTCATTTTCAGAGGGAGTTGGGCCAGCTTGGGCGATCAAAGCAATGAAAACCAAGAGTGAATTCCATCTCGAAGGGAGACCTCCGAAACGTCCACCCATGACTTCCGTGATAATATGGAGTCAGGCAACTATCTCCGACAAATTCTTGGAGAGCACCATGCTCTCTTCATTGGTCTTATAGAAACCAAAGTGGAGGAAGTCACTAGAAGGAAAATTGATAATATTGCAGGGCGCAACTGGGATTTTCTACACCAACCAGCAGTAGGAAAATCTAGAGGTATCCTTGCTCTTTGGAGAAGTGACTTAATCACCTTCTCTCCTATCACACAAGATGAACAGTGTATGGTGGGCAACATTCAGTTACCTAACAAGTCCATATGGAGGGTGGCCATCACATGCAAACAAGGATTATCACACTCGACGAGGGTTATGGGACACCTTAACTCCCTTGTTGAACACTGATTTGTCGGCTATCATTGGGGGAGATTTCAATTGTATTTATGATGCTAGTGACAAAAAAGGTGGAAAGAAATTTAAATTCTCTCCAGCGGCGAAGGAGATGATGGACTTCTTGATGCTTAGGGACCTTCATGAGCTAAACTTCAATGGTCCAAGGTTCACTTGGACCAACAATAAAGATAAAAGCAGCCATATCTTGGTGCACCTCAACCGCTTCTTCATCAACTCAATTGCCTCCAACCTCCTACCTCTTGCTCAAACCAAACACCTACCAAGGATTGCATCGGATCATTGCCCTATCCTTCTCCAAATTCAAGCCAAAGAAGAGTGGAAATCACATAGAGGGCTGCAATTTGAAGACACTTGGCTGTCTTACCCAATGGCATGGAAGCTTGTTTGGAAAAATTGGCATCGCAATTACAAGGGCTCTAAAGCTAAAAACTTGGAAAGTCGAGACATTGAAGAACCTATTCTATTGGAGCAAGAACAAAGACTTAAGCAAACAAAGAGACATTCTCCAAGCTAAAATTATGCAACTATAGGTAACTGATTGCACCCTAATGGGGCTGATCGAGCAGCAAGAGCTAGAACTCCACCGCAAAGCTAATGAACTGAATTCAACTCTTGCCCGCCTCGCTTGTTGGTGGAAACAAAGAGCCAAAATCAGGTGGGCTGAGGAGGGGAATGCCAATACCCATTCTTTTCATGCAGTTGCCTCTGCTCGGAGGAGAGCTAATAGAATTAACACACTCAAGCTTGAAGATGGATGGAGCACGGATGATCCAACCTTAATCCACCAAACCTTCATGGATTTTTTTTCAGCATAAATGGAGTGCTCTACCTATCACTACCTCCGGCTGGCCATGTTTTGCTGAAAATTTCAGAATCCCGCCTCAAGTCGGGGAACTTTTGGAGATGGACACCATGGAAATTTGGGAGGTGATCCATATGGTGCTCTGGAATAAATGGCATCATCTTTCTTTAAGCACTATTGGAGAATCATTGGCGGGGCGTCATTGAGGCTATAAAGAGTTCTTCCATAAGGGCACCATGGCTTCTCGGTGGAAGGAAACATTGGTGATCCTCTTTTAAATCTCATAATCTGATTGTCAGCAAAATTCCTTTATGCGACATCATACAAGATCATAGCCAAGATCATTGTGTGTCGGCTAAAAAACATTCTCCCACACATAATCTCTGAGGAGTAGGGGACCTTTGTGCCTCGATCTCACACCACTGCGGAGATTATCAACAAATTTCAACACTCTACATCTAAAGATGGCTTCATGGCACTCAAAATTGACAAGCTTATTGAGTTGGGAAACTCTAGCTCTTGTCCTCCATAAAATGGGTATGCCAAACAAATTTTAGAATTGGCTTCTCCAATGTGTCTCTTTCCCTTCTACTCAATGGCCAAAGAATAAATGGATAGAGAGAAGGGATAATTCCTTTTTGCTATGGGGTTCAAGAAGGGTCAAGAGGAGCAGTACTTAGACATCAAATGATGAGAAAACTAAAACTACAGATTTTGGTAATCAAGAAGAAAGGATAAATATTGGGGTATTACTCTTGTCTATGGTCGTCTCCAACTAATCAAGTCTTCTTTGCTCAGCATTTCTCTGTATCAAGTTACTCACCATGGTAAAGTAGAAACTTGCTCGATTGCTTCCTGGCAAGGGGATCCAACCAACATGGCTTACATTGCTTAGGAAAAATTTGCACACCCTTGGAAATGGCTTGGGGGGCATTCAGTAGAGGTGGCATGGACCTCTCCGTTCCAGATTAGCTTGGGAGTTTATTACCAAACCAAACACACTACTACACAAGTGTCTTTTGGAAAGATATGGGAGGAATGTTTGGCAGCAAAACACAAAACGGAGTGACTCCATGAGCTAGAAAATCATCACCGAAGGGGCAAAAAATCTGCAGCAAAATTTGCGTTGGAAAATTGCCAACGGTGAGGATATTGACTTCATAAATGCATGGATCGATCTACAGCCACCTACCTCCTTAACATGGAAACTTCTGATTGGAGCATTACCAATCTAATTATGACCAAAAATGCTGGAATTTGGAAGCTGAGTTGTTTGGCAACTGGCTTATGGCGTCGCATTTCCAAAATACAAATCTGGACCAACCAACATCAGGATCAACCTGAGCTAATCAAGAACCCATTGGGGACCACCATCACCTCCATAGTTTACCAAGGTATCTTTACTGAAAAGGAAGCATCAAGTTTCTAATTGAAAAAGCTGAAACTTCCCCCTAGGGAAAGAATTTTTTGGTGGAGGCTCATCCAACATGCTATACCAACCAATTGCTGGTTGCTCGCCATGGCTTAACGAAAAACACCTTGTGCCCATGGGGATGCAACCAGGAGGAAGATATTGAACATGTTGTTGTTCATTGCACCCTTACCAATGTTATAATTCAGATTCTTGCAAAATGTGGGTTCTCCATTCCTATTTTCAGCAACTTGACTGATCTCCTTCAAGCCATTCAAAATGTGCAACCAAGTAAGGTCTGTTGGGCTAAATGCTACTGTGCCATTATCTACCAAGTATGGAGGGCCCGTAATGCTAAAAGCATGGGTAGTAGCCATACCCCTAAAATTATTACTGCCTCCATTCTCAAATCCGTCACCCACGCCTCCTCCTTCCCCTTCCAGAAGCAATGGGACATCACCCAGCCCTATGGGCTGATTAAACCTACTCTGTGGTGTCCTCCCCCTCCTAACTAGATCAAGGCGAATGTGGATGGCTCCTTACTTTCTAATGGGTCAGCTGGTATTGCTGTGGTCTTAAGGGATGACAATGGAAACTTCATCAAATCTATGGGTCATTGTTTCCAACATTGGGACAGCACAGCAATGGAATTAGCGGCCATGCTCTACACTCAGAACATCATGGAGCCATGGATGATAGAGTACAGAGGCATTGTCATTGAAGGGGACAACATCGGGGTGGTGGACCACCTCAAGCTCTCTCTTCATAGTGAGATATGATAGAACCGACCTCCTGAGTCTCCTGAAATAAGCTTTTTGAAGAACTTCCACCAGGTTATTTTTGTGTAATTACACACAAAGATCTAACAATAGCTTAGCCAACTTTTGTGCAGATATAGCTACTTGCTTTGATTTTGTATGGCATATCTTAGATAACCACACTATTCCTCTGCAGTTTTTTGTGCTTTTGGAGGAGGATATGAAACATGCTGTTAGTAGCTTTTTTTTGCTTTCTTTTGCAACTTTTATAAGTTGTAATCAGTCATTTTTATTATCAATGCAAATGCATCTTTTCAAGGAACCCATAAACTTTGGCCAGAACCCAAAAACTTTGGGGAACCCAAAAACTTTGGGGGGCTTTTCATTTTCTCAATTTTCTTCTCTCTCTAGGGTACAGTTTTTCCTAGAGCTTCTCTCACTATGGTGGGGGGTGGCCGGCGGTCACCTCCTCCCCGGGACAAGATGGGAAGAGGAGGAAAAGAAGGGCACAAGAGGTTAGACACTATTCACTCTGCACGGTTAGGGATTACTATAGATTCTGCACGAGGAAATGGCAAGGAGGTGGCGCTTGGATCGGACAATCAAGAAGCCAAGACGAACGGAATGGATGCCATGGTTCTTGGCAAGAACTCGATCACTATTCATTCGCATGCCCTGAATTTATTGTAGACTCTGCACGGGATGTTGGCATGGAGGAGGCGCAAGGATCGGTCGCTGGTTGCGCTGGCTTGGATGGGCTGCCAGTTCTTGATTCTGGCAAGACACAGTTCTTGTAGACCTAGTTTTGGCGGATTTCTTGTAGACTCGCAATGGATGTTGACTTCTTCTATGCGATGGATCTGCGCGGCCCAAGGGAATGACAAATGGTGCGGAAGAGGAGCTCTGGCCGAGAAGACAAGGAAGTGGGTGCGAATCACACCCAGCTGCATGGATGAGCGGATGGGCGCGATCGATTAGCACCGCGAATTGGCATTAAGCGATGGATGGGGCCGATGGTGATCTACACAAGCAAGGATGGCATCGCGAGCGTGGCGTGCATAAGGCATGTCGCTCCGCGGCGACAATCAAGGCTTACGCGCAGGGGCAGACCACTTGCCGGGGCAAGTCTGCCGAGATAGTGGCCAGAGCGGCTTGCGGCAACCATCCTGGACAAGCGGGTGATCAAGCCGAGAGAGGTAACTATGAACCGATGGCCTATTGTGCTAAGGAGAGAGTTAATTTTCTGGATTGCATGGATGCTTCTATAGGGATGGACATTGCCGGACACCCATTCTGCAATGGGGCGACTGCCAATGACCTCCACATGGCTGACAAGGATGCTACAGCATAGTGCACACAAGGTGCTTGTGAAAATGCCCAAGCAATCCTGAACCAATTTTTTTGGGGTGTTTCTCACATTCCATCTAAGGGAGGTGGATCAACAACTACTAACCCTCTCTTTGAGCATCATAGCCCACCAAGGGGGGGGGGGGTGTGCTAGGAATACATCTCATTCTCCCAACTCAAGGACAAGGCGCTCTACTCCTTCTAACCCGGAAGCTGAAGAATTTGCGGATGTTGACTATTAGACTAGATGATGATGCATTGATGATAATCAATGGATAAAGCCCTTGGCGGGATACTTGGGAGAAGACCTTCTTACTATTTTCAATCGACTTACGAGGAAATGGGGTAGTGCCTTCAAGCTTGTAATGGTCTCTCCTGATTGTTTTGTGTGCCTCTTTGGCACAATTGAAGCTCGGGATGCTGTCTTTATAAATGGCCCTTAGTTTGTGGCAAGAAATGTCATCGGATTGGACAAGTGGACCCCCAACCTTCAACCCTAAGTCTCTTCATGGGTTGTCCTCTCCTATTTAGGTCAAATTCCCTAATCTACCTCTTTCGTATTGGGACAATATCAACATTGTCAGGGTTGCTTCATTCTTTGGAGAGCCATTATGGGTGGATCATCCCACCAATTGCTGGGGGCAAAGCCTATATGCTAGAGTCTGCATCAGAATTGACATATCCAGTAAGCTTCCCATAGGAGTTTGGATCCATGGAAGAAATGGAAGGTTCTTCCAGCCAGTTGAGTGAGGGATTTCCAGGTTTTACGTGGCAAGGTTGGCCACAAGGCAGAATCTTTCCCTACCAACTCTGGACCTCCAGCTGCACCAAGCCTAGGTAAAACTAAACCCCCCTCCTAAGCAAGCTAATACCAACTTCCCTTTGCAGGATAAATCTCAATCCTCAGTATTTGAGAAAGGTGAAAGCAGCTCTACCCACATCACTTTGATCCAGTGGCTATGGATAAGGGAAAATGCCACGATACTCACCGCCCAGCATCTACCATACCTTCCAGCCCACCAAACTAAGTATGGGGCTTGTTACCCACAAGAAGAAGACTAAGCCTGCTCATACTACTCTGAAGACCAAAGGAGGTGGACAATCTGGCCACAAAGCTGATGCTAGGCCAAACAGGGTGCCTCCACCATAGGCCACTCTTTCTCAAAACCTCCTCCTGGGTATTAACATCTTAAAACCTCCTATCTTCCAAGCTCCTACAAATTTGGAAAAATTTGATAAACCTCCCCAGGACAAGGGGGGTAAGAACAACATTCGCAAATCAAGGGTCTCCAAGGCCCACTTTCAGAGGGAGCTTCAAAACGTGGGGCTAGGTGAAACTCTTCCTAAAAAAAGGAAGAAGGCTCCACTCACACCACCAGATGGCGGGGATGGGTCCCCTATGGTGGATTAATGTCATCCATCCTCTTCTAGAACTGTAGGGGTGCTCGGAAGAAAATAACGGGCAACTACCTATGCCACCTCATAGGTGGCCATGACATATGGATCATTGGCCTAGTAGAGACCAGGATTGAACAACTTACTAGGCGGGAGGTGGACAAGCTAGCTGGGAGAAACTAGCATTTTCTCTGTCATCTTTCTGTGGGAAACTCTAGAGGTATGATTATTTTATGGTGACATGATCTTTTGAGCTTCCTTCCTATTATCCTTTCAGTAGGGTCTGGGCAAGTGCATGGCGATAGTTCCCAATGGACTGGTTGGGTGTATGCCAACAAAGCTTACCACTATAGAAGGATGCTTTGGCAGAATATTAGGGATAGTGTGGAACTCAGATTCCAACTATCATTGGAGGGGACTTCAACTGTATCCTGATGCAGAAGGACAAGAAGGGGAAGGTTTACCTACTCATGCGGAGATGGAGGACTATATGAGTATTCGACTTGCATGAGTTAGATTTCACTGGCCCAAGGTTTACTTGGACCAACAACAAGGAGGGAGGAGCAAGATCTGGGTTGACTTGATCGGGTTCAGTTCTCAGTAGCTTCCAACATCCTTGGAGATACCAAGGTACATCACTTACCTCGGTGCCTCATCATTCATTGCCCTCTTACTTATCCAGAGTCTTACTTGCCACCAGTGGCTCCATTTTGAGGATACCCATCCCCAGATGCTTGGAAGATTGTGTGGTAAAAGTGGACTAAGAAAGACTTTGGTACCAAAGCAGTTGTGCTCCAAAGGAAGAGCTGTCGCACTCTCCGGGCACTCTTCTATTGGAGTAGAAGCATGTTGAAGAACCTCCACTTACTCAAGGAGAAGTTAGAGCAGGATATTGCCGCCCATCAGACTGCAGAGTGCACTGATGAGGGACTTACTTTGACATAGGATGGCGAGCTTCGCTCCAAGGTGGTTGAGCTTAACTCCACTTTAGCCAGGCTCAACACCTGGTGGAAGCAAAGGGCAAAAGCTAGATGGTTGCAGCAGGGTGATGGGAACACTCAATTTTTCTACACAGTCGCTTCCTCCCGACATCGCACTAACAGGGTTAGTGTTATCATGGCGGATGATGGGAGACTGATGGATAGCCCAGAGGATATCTTAGTAGCCTTTACCACTTTCTTTCAGCAGAAATGGGCTGAGGGGGCTATCTCCCTTGATAGCTAGCCCTCTTTACCTTCTGAGCAGCAGGTACCCTCTCATACTTCTCCTCTTCTTGATGCTCCTATTTTTGATTGCAAGGTTTGGGAGGCTATGCACTCTATGGGGGCCAATCGGGCCCCAGGGCTGGATGGGATCACTTCATCCTTTTACAGACATTTCTGGACTTGTGTGAAGACTGACATCATCGCTGTTGTTCAGGAATTCTTTAGTTCCTCCCACATGGATGATTCATGGAAGGAAACTCTCATTGTCCTGATTCCCAAGGTTGCTTGAAGCATTCCCATTCCAGTATCATCGGCTTACGAGACCATTTATAAGGCGATTGCAAAGATAGTGAAATAGCATCTCCTATCGGTTCTCTCATCTCAAGAGCGGGAGCTTTTGTCCCTTGGCAGATATCTCATCACGCCTTCTTGCAGAGATCTTCAATAAATTTGCATTCCACCTCTCAGTCGGGTTTATATTAAGATGGATATGGAGCAGCTTATGATAGGATGAGTTGGCAAACTCGGGCGGTCTTTCTCTCAAGGGCTTCCTCCAATTTCAACTAGATACTTGATTGTCACATACCCCAGGTACTCCATTTTGCTGAATGGTCGGAGGATTGAATGGATCAGTGCTTAGTGTGGCTTTCGGTAGGGCTTCCTTTGGCAAGGGGGGCCTAACCAACATGGCTTACACTACATTGCTTGGGACAAAATCTGCACACCCTTCAGAAATGGCGGACTTGGGCTGCATTCAGCCGAGAGGTGGCATGGACCTCTTCGTTCCAGATTAGCTTGGGAGTTTCTTACCAAACAAAACACACTACTACACAAGTGTCTTCTGGAAAGATATGGGAGGAATGTTTGGCAAAACACAAAAGCGGTGACTCCATGAGCTGGAAAATCATCACCGATGGGGCAAAAATCTCTGAGAATTTGCATTAGAAAATTGCCAGGTGAGGACATTGACTTCACAAATGCATGGATGTGATCTTGGCCAAATGGCCTACCTTCCTTAACATGGAAACTGCTGCAGATTGGAGCATTGCCAATCTAATTACGACTAGCAAATTCTGAAATTTGGAGAAGCTATAGGAGTTGTTTGGCAACATTATGGCTGATCGCATTTCCAAAATATAAATCTGGACCAACCAACATCAGGATCAACCTGAGCTAATCAAGAACCCATTGGGGACCACCATCACCTCCATAGTTTACCAAGGTATCTTTGAAAATGAAGCATCATTTCCAATTGCAAAAGGAAACTTCCCCTACGGAAAGAATTTTTTTACGGTGGAGCTCATCCAACATGCTATACCAACCAATTCTTTGGTTGGCTCATCAAGAAAACACCTTGTGCTCCAGGGATGCAACCGGGAAGATCTTGAACATATTGCTGTCCATTGCACCCTCACCAATGCTATAATTTAGATTCTTGCACAATGGGGGATATCCATTCCTATTTTCAGCAACTTGACTGATCTCCTTCAATCCATTCAGAATGTGCAACCAAGTAAGGTTTGTTGGTATAAATGCTATTGTGCCGTTATCTACTAAGTATGGAGGGCCTGTAATGCAAAAACACAAGGCCGTAGCCATGGCACCCCTAAAATTATTGCTGCCTCCATTCTCGAATCCATCACCCATGCCTCCTCCTTCCCCTTCCAAAAGCAATGGGACATCACCCAGCCTTATGGGCTGATCAAACCTACTCTATGGTGTCCTCCCCCTCCTGGTTGGATCAAGGCGAACGTGGATGGCTCCTTGCTTTCTAATGGGTTGGCTGGTATTGCTGTGGTCATAAGGGATGATAATGGAAACTTCATCAAAGCTTAGGGTCATTGTTTTCAACATTGGGACAGCACAACAGTGGAATTAGTAGCCATGCTCTACACTCAGAACATCATGGAGCCTTGGATGACAGAGTACAGAGGCATTGTCATCGAAGGGGACAATATCGGGGTGGTGAACCACCTCAAGCTCTCTCTCCAAAGTGAGATATGGTAGAACCAGCCTCTTGATTCTCCTGACATAAGCTTTTTGAAGAACTTTCACCAGGTTATTTTTGCTTACACACAAAGATCTAACAATAGCTTAGCCGACTTTTGTGCAGATATAGCTACTCGCTTTGATTTTGTATGGCATAACTTAGATAACCACACTATTCTCTGCTTTTGTGCTTTTGGAGGAGGATAGGAAACATCTTTAGTAGCTAGTTTTTGCTTTCTTTTGCAACTTTTATAACTTGTAATCAGTCTTTTTTATTATCAATGCAAATGCATCTTTTCAAGGCAGGGCTGCCCTCTCTCACCCTACCTCTTCATTTTGTGCTCTGAGCTCCTATCCTTGGCATTTAGGCAGAGAGGAGCCAATCTTAATGTGGCACTCTTGGAGGTACACATTTCCAACCTTCTTTATGCTAATGACATACTGATTATTTCCCAGGCTTTGGTGGCTCACGGCAAGCAAATCAAGGACATCCTTGATGATTATTGTGCTTGGACAGGGCAGTGCATCAACTATGCAAAGACTTCCATCCTCTTTAGAAGAGCATTAAAAAGATGGAGGACTAACTGCATTACTAGATCCATCGGGTTTAGGAGAGTCCAGGAGATGGACTATTTGGGTGTTAAGCTGGCAATACGGAAGCTGTACAAGAAGGATCATTCGCAGTTGATTCAGAGGGCTAAGGAGAAGATTACTGCCTGGGGCTCGAGGCATCTCTCACTGGCTGGTCGTGCTACCCTCATTTCTTCAGCCCTGATGCCCGGATCCATCTACCAGGTGACACACACTACTTTGCCTATGAATGTGTTGTAGGAGGTTGAGAAGATGTGCAGATCCTTTTTTTGGGATAAGAGCCCTACCCAGTAGAGCATCCATTATGTGAAGTGGACCACCATCTGCACACCTAGGAGGCTTGGTGGTCTCGGGTTCCATTCTGCTGCTTTGTGGACAGGGCCATTGAGGGCACAATTAGCATGGGACTTCTTACAGAAGCTGAATTCTCTTCTACACTGCTGCCTTCGTGAGAGTTATGTTGATGATATCTAGAATAGCTCTCTAAGGCGGGGGGACTCCAAGTCTTGGGCCGTCATCCTTAGTGGAGCTCAGAGCCTACTACCTCTCATCCGGTGTAAACTTGCTGACGGGAAAAAGGTACATGTTCTCTCCCAGACTTGGCTGGCTGATATACCTCTTCACAGGAGACCTACCTTTATTGATGCGGTACGCGAAGACCTCAGGGTGTGCTCCTTCATCGGGCCAGGGACATTCCAAAGTTGGAGGTTCACTTTGGTCATGACCTGGTGGACCAGATCAGAAGGGTGGTGTTGCATTTTGATTTAGAGATGGATGAGCCAGAGCTTATACACATCCCACTAAGTAAGTCCCTCACGGCACTTGCTTATGAGGCTCTCTTCCCTCCTGGTGATACCCACTGTTCATGGCTTCAGAAGTTTTAGCTGCATCCACGAGAGAAGCTCTTTTGGTGGCATGTCCTGAAAGGGGCCTTGCTAACTTTCTCACAGCTATGGAGGGCGATTAAGGAAGTCTAGTGCCTTGGGGCTGCTGCAGGAGGACTTGGAGCATATTATGATCTGATGCTCACTCATGATGGCTGTCCTATAGGTTCTTTCTTCTTGGGGTTTTATCATGCCTTCCTTTCTCTGTTCTCAGGATCTCTTCAAGGCATTCGACGACATCCCCAAGGCTGATCTAGCTTGGGGGAAGGCATACTGCTATGTCATTTACCAGGTTTGGAGGACTAGGAACTCCAAGACTCACGGTCACCCTCATGGAACCCCCAAGGTGCTTACTGCAAACATCTTGGAGGCATTCACCAACACCTCCGCCTTTCCATTTCGAGAGCAATGGGAGCTCCAGAACCTCATCGATTCCTCACACTTTTGGACTCCCGGGATGGCTTAAGGCCAATATTGATGGTGCACTCTTACCCTCTCGGCTTGGCGGGGCATTGGGCTGTGATTAGAGATGATACTTGCAACCTCATCACGGCTGCTAGTATTCATCTTCAGCACTGGGATAGCACACAGGTAGAGTTGCAAGCTATGCTTGGAATTAGATAGATTCTGGAGCCTTGGATGTATGAATACAAAGGGCTGATCCTGGAAGGCGACAACCACGGGGTGGTGACTTACCTCAGGACCTTCTGCAAAGACTTCTTGGGCTTCTCTCCCAACACGGCACGACATTGGCTTCCTTACATTTCCACCGGGTGATCTTCTCACATCAGAGACAGTCGGTGGCGGACTCACTGCACGAGTTGCTACTAAGTCTGACTTTGTGTGGCACTCTTATGATGCTTGTATCTTTCCTACTGCTTTTTTTATCATTTTAGAGTATGACCGTGAGCATGTTGCTCTGGCCTAGTTTGTTTGCCTTTTCTAGTTTTGCACTTTTGCGCTCTTGTGTAACCTTCTTTTATTAATGCAATATGTAACTTTCAAGGAACCCAAAAACTTTGGGGAGGCTCTTTCATTTCTTTTCTTTTCTTCTCTCTTATTTTCTAGTGAGAGAAGCTCTGGGTATGCGAAGGGGGGGGGGTGACCATGGGTCGCCCCCTCACTCGAGAAGGAGTGGGGGAGGTGGTAGCAAAGATGGTCGGCAAGGTGGTGGAGGTGGTGCCTTGGAGGTAAGGGCTGCTAGCATGAAGGGAGGTGCTGTTGGGGGTTCGGCCAGCAAAGGAGGAAGGCCAGGAAGCTCCAAGGGGAGGCTTGGTGACCATGGAGCTAAGGAGGAAGCTGCATATGCTGAACAACAGGAAGGAGGCAGCAGCAGGCTACCCTCTAGGGGTGTGATAGGTTCGGTTCCTGCTGAAACAGCAGTAAACATGGAACTGGACACAGATGGAAGCAACCTGCACGTTCACGGCCATGATGCAGAAGCTACAGTAACCAATGGAACAGTAACATCAGCTCCTCCATAGGCAGGGGCTCCAGAATTGGAAATAATCAGCAATTGTTTGACATTGTAGCAAGAGCATTGGAATTGGATTCCAATGAAACCGTATCTGTTGCTCTACCGAGTCGGCCGCCTATAGAATTTGCGGTGATGGAGATGGACTCTATAGCCAATGGAAGCAGATGTGCTAGTGCTGAAACAATTATGAATGCGGCATTCTCTGAGCGCTTCATCGTGTATTAAACTGCTCCATCCTGGCGTGGCCCAGCGCAACCACGATTAACAACTAGTAGGAGAATTGCGGATAGCACTCAGGCGGCGCACCAATTGGAGGTGACAGAAGCACACAAACTGAATGAACAGGCTAAATTCAAACCAGTGCCAGGTTCGATTGATAGTCTAGCTGCCATCACAGGTATGTCCAAGCAATCTCCCCTCAATGGAGCAAGTGGCTCTCGGGTATTAGGGCAAGCATTGGCGGTTTTGAGTTGACCCCAATCTTCCTTTTTATGCAGCTATGGTAGATAGACATTGCTTGGATGAGAATAACAAGGTACACCATGCCGACCTTCCATACCTTGGAAGGCTGAAACCAATGCTTGATTGCATGAATTTAGAGGAATGCACACAAGCTGTTTGTAGAAATGCCTTAGAGAAGACTACAAGGGGAAATGCAAACCAATTGTTCAGTGGTGAGTCTAGAGGACATTCAAATACCCAATTCCACCCTCAGGGATACCACAACAAGGCCATCAAACACAAGTAAAATGACACACAACCCTTGGAGGAAGCCGTTGTCCCACTTGCAGAGTTCACTTTGATGAAATTAAAGACAATGAAGGAGTGGGTGTTACTCTTGATAATAACTCTATGCAATCCAATATCCAAAGACTTGAAGCAACCTTAGTTCGTAAGCTACTTGGCAAAAGACTACCCTTCTACTTCTTAAACAACGACCTAAAGAGAAAGTGGAGCAAATGGGGTGAATTCAATTTAGTGCTAGTTGCGGTTGATTGCTTCCTATGCATCTTCCAAACAATTGAGGCCCGTGATGCAGTGCTCCAGAATGGACCATGGTTCATTGCAGGAAATGTCATAGCTATGGAAAAATGGAGTCCAACCTTCTCTCTTGACTCATTGCAAGGATTAACCTCTCCCATTTGGATGCGACTACCTAGCCTACCTCTCATCTATTGGGATAGCAATAACTTGGCCAGAATTGCTTCCTATGTTGGTGAGCCAATGTGGATGGACAATCAAATGAGCAAATGGGGTCAAAGTCTTTATGCTCGGGTGTGTGTCAAAGTTGACCTCTCAAAAAGTTTCCCACCTGGAATCTAGATCAATGGAGTCAATGGCCGCTTCTTCCAAAAAGTTGAGTATGAAGGAATTGCTCAACTCTGTTTCAAATGTGGCAAGGTTGGACACAAAATTAACATGTGTCCAGATAAGGCTAACATAGCTCCTAATGTGCAACCCAAACAAGAACAAAGCTCCCTCCTCTCTTTGATTAAAACCACCCAACCACGATAGCAAATATTTTCAGCAAATCCTATAGCAACAAGGTGTAGTTCCAGCCGACCAATCAAACAACATGCAGAAATATTCAAGCCATTCGGCCAGCACACAGACTGCAGAAATCTACACTATGGCAGCAGCAAATACCAAAGGAAAAATGGTCAGCAATGTTAATATAGCCAATGAAGAAGCTGCAGGGACCTATGGGCCATGGACCTTAGTATCTAGGAGGAAGCCAAGACCCTCCAAACCTGAAAAGCAACCACAACAGCAAGGGAGACACCTCCAATAGAAAATCTGCAGCAGAACAGAAATAGAAAATGCAAAAAGAAAATAGATTGACCAAAATCTTTGGAGGCTAGAAGGGAGGATAGCGGAAACTAACCAACAACAAAACATTGATGAAGGGGAGGCCAACTCCAACATCTTTACACCTTCCTTCCAGGCCATTAAAGGAACACATGAAGACCTGAATTTGTTCAAAAATAGAAATGCAAAAACTGGATAGAATCGGATATCCAAGGCACACTTCAATAGAGAATTGGGTCAATTGGGCCCCATAAAAGTAGCTCCTCGAAAAAGGAAGAAAAGTGAATTCCATATTGACATTGGGGGGAACTCCTCCCATGATGTCTACCCATGACTTCCATCATAATGTGGAATTGCCGAGGGGTCCGAAAAAGGCCACGGGCCACTATCTCTGGCAAATTCTTGTAGAGCATCATGCTCTTTTCATTGGCCTTATAGAAACTAAAGTGACAGACATCACTAGAAGGGAGATTGATCAAATTGTGGGGCATGGGGGTTTTTTACAACAACTGTGGAAAATAGGCATCCTTGCTCTTTGGAGAAATGATAATTACTTTCTCTCTCTCTCATAAAATGAACAATGCATTATGGGAGACATACAGCTGCCAAATAAAGCTATATTGAGGGTGACCTTCTGTTATGCTAACAAAGACTACCACATTCGGCGGAGACTTTAGGACACCTTAACTCCCTTGCTAAATACCGTCTTGCCCTCCATTGTTGGGGGAGATTTTAACTACATCTATGAGGCCAAAGGCAAAAAAGGGGGGAAGCCTTTCAAAAGCTCACCGACGGCAAATGAGATGATGGAATTCCTCACCAATGGGGACTTACATGAGCTGAACTTTACTGGTCCAAGATTCACATGGACCAACAACAAAGATAAAAATAGTCGAATATGGGTGTGCTGCGCTTCCTCATCAACTCCATTGCATCCAACCTCCTCCCCTTTGCACAAACTAAACACCTTTCAAGGATTGCATCGATCATTGCCTATTGTTCTCCAAATCAACTCTAAGGAGATGTGGAAAACCTGGTGGCTGAAATTGAAGACACTTGGCTTTCATATCCTATGGCTTGGAAATTAGTGTGGAAATGTTGGCAAGGTAACTATGAAGGGTCTAGGGCTGAAAACTTGGACAGGAAATGCAGCCGCACACTAAGAAACTTATTCCACTAGAGCAAAAACAAGCTCAAAGATTTGAGTAAGCAAAGGGACTCCCTATAAGAAGAAATTCTGCAACTACAGATGGCTGATTGCTCTCCAGGGGATGACAGAGCGTGAAAGAGACCTCCAACTCAAGGCAAATGAGTACTCAACTAGCCCATTTATCTTGTTGGTGGAGGCAAAAAAAGTTAGGGAGGCTGAAGGGGATGCCAACACACATTACTTTCACACCGTTGCAACTGGTAGAAAGAGGTCAAATAGAATCAACACCCTCAAAGCTTGATGATGATGGCGGACTACGGGACCTCATCCACCAAGCTTTTATGAACTTTTTTGGGAGTGGAGTGCACATCCCATTACTACTAACAATTGGCCCATTTGCTGAAATCAACACCATCCCATCTCGTGCGTGATCTTTTGGAAGTAGATATCAAATGAAATTTGGGAGGCGATCAAATTGATATGGTACGTGCCCACAGGATTGATGGTATCACAACATCCTTCTACAAGTACTTTTGGAGGATCATTACCCATGATATTGTGGCGGTACGAATTTTTTGGTAGTGGAACCATGATTCCTCAGGTGGAAGGAAACCTTGGTAATTCTCTTGCTAAGTCCTCGATGATGATTGTGCGAACCGCTACAAAGTCATAGAAAAAATCCTAGTGTCTTTGAAAAATATTCTACCAAATATCATTTCAAGCGGGGTGCCTTTGTGCCTACTAGATCTATCTCCACCACCGCTGCCCAAGAAATTATTAATAAATTCCAACACTCCACCTCTAAGGAGGGATTCATGGCCATTAAAATCGACATGGAGCAAGCATATGATAAAATGAGTGGAAACCTTAACTATAATCCTACAACAATTTGGGTTACCCATGAAGTTCAATTGGATTCTCCAGTGCATTTCCTTGCCTTCCTTCTCCCTCTTGTTAAATGGGCAAAGAACTGAATGGATACAAGCTAGTTGTGGATTTCACAAGGGTGCCCGTTATCTCCCTACCTTTTATCCTTTGCTCGAACTTTAGCTATCAAGCAACATGGGGCAATTTGGTGTGCCTATCGCTAACGAGGGAACATGCATATCACACCTTCTTTATGCAGATGACATTTTATTCACCACAAAAGCTTCCATTGCCCATGCAAAAAGTGTCCTCCAAATTCTGGACAATTATTGCAAGTGGACGGGGCAGCGTATCAATTCCACCAAAACTGTCATTATTTTCAGCAAAGCCATACACAGATGGAAGGCCAACAGAATCACTAGGCTCACTGGATTCAGAAGAGTTGAGGAGCTTGATTACTTGGGCATTAAACTTGCCATGAGGAAAATTAAAAAATGGACTTTCGTCTACTACAAAGGCAAGAGGCAAAATCAGCTCATGGGAGTTAGACACCTTTCAATGGCGGGCCGACTTACACTTATAAGGACATCCTTACTTTGCATCTCTATGTACCAAACAACCCACACCAAAATCCCCAAGGGAATTACCAAAGAGATTGAGAAGCTTGCTAGGAACTTCCTTTGGCAAGGAAATAACAACCAGCATTCAATACACTATGTTCCTTGGGACAAAATCTGCATGCCTACCAATCAAAGGTGGCCTTGGCTTACACATGGCCGAAAGCTGGAATGGCCCCCTAAGGGCTAGAATGGCTTGGGAATTCCTCTCTAAACCTGATATGCTGCTCCACAAATGCTTGATTGAGAAGTATGGGCTGAACCCATGGCTAAGGGAACCCAAACGGGGGGACTCCAATTGCTGGAAAATTATCCAGGATGGTGCTTACAGCCTGAACCAAAATCTGAAATGGAAGATTAGCAATGGTAAAGAGGTGGACTTCCTAAACTCTACTTGGATTTCAGACCTTCCTCTTTCCAAATGGCCTACCTTTCTCAACATGGAGTGCATGGAGGAATGGAAGGTAGAAAATCTGATTGCTGAAGATAGAAGATGGAATCATGAAAATTTGCATACCCTATTTGGTCCTGAACTCATTTTCCAACATTCCCATTATGGAGGAGCACCAAAATGACATCCGAGCTCATCAAGGCACCCATGGGGACAACTCTCACTTCCATATTATACAAAATCTATTTTGCTGAAATTTAGATTGGCCATACAAAGATGAATTTGAAACTCCCACCTAGGGAAAAGTTGTTTTGGTGGGGCTCATCAAAGACTCTTGCCAACTAACACTTGGCTTGCTCGTCGGGTTTAACCGACACCACCCTTGCCCATGGGGTGTAATCGGAAGAGACGCCGAACACATTGCGTCCAATGTTCTCACACACACAACATAATCCAGAATTTTGCTAAATGGGGCTATTCAATCCCATTTTTCAGCAACTTGCAGGATTTACTCCAAGCTCTCACTGAGGTACGCAGTGGCAACTTGTGTTGGGCTAGAATGTATTGTGCTATTGTTTAGGTTTGGAGAACTGCATGCCAAGACTCACTACCAGCTATGGTACACCGAGGATTATTCCTGCCTCCATTCTTAGCTCCATCACACATTCTACCTCTTTTCCTTTCCAGAAGCAATGGGACATCACCCAGCCTATGGGCTGATCAAACCTACATTGTGGTGTCCTCCCCTCTGGTTGGATCAAGGCAAATGTGGATGGCTCCTTGCTTTCTAATGGGTGGTGTTGCAGTGGTCTTAAGGGATGAGAATGGCAACTTCATCAAAGCCATGGGTCATTGCTTCCAACATTGGATAGACAACTGGGAATTAGCCATGCTCTCTACACCCAACACATCATTGAGCCTTGGATGAGAGTACAAAGGCATTGTCATTGAAGGAGATAACATAGGGGTGGTGGACCACCTCAAGCTCTCTCTTCATAAGATATGGCGTAACCGACTCTCATGCTAGACATCGCCTTTCAAGAACTTCCACCGTCATTTTACTTACACACAAAGATCTAACAATAGCTTAGCTGATTTTGTGCAAATATGTTGCTACTTTTGATTTTGTTTGGCATAGCTCGATAACCACACTATTCCTCCTATAATTTTTTTGTGCTTTTGGAGGAGGATAGAAACATGTTGTTAGTAAGTTTTTTTTTTTTTGCAACTTTATAACTTGTAATTAGTCTTTTCATTATCAATGCAAATGCATCTTTCAAGGAACCTAAAACTTTCAAGGAACCCAAAAACTTTGGGAGGCTTTTCATTTCCACGATTTTTCTTCTCTCTCTAGGGCACAGTTTTGCCTAGAGCTTCTCTCACTATGGTGGGGGGTGACCGGCGGTCACCTCCTACCCGGGACAAGTCAGGAAGAGGAGGAAAAGAAGGGCACAAGAGATTAGACACTATTCACTCTGCACGGCTAGGGATTACTGTAGATTTTGCACGAGGAATTGGCAAGGAGGTGGCGCTTCGATCAAACAATGAAGAAGCCAAGACGAACAGAATGGATGCCATGGTTCTTGGCAAGAACTCGATCACTATTCATTCTGCATGCCCTCATTGCACTATAGACTCTACATGGGACGTTGGCATGGAGGAGGCGCAAGGATCGGGCCGCTAGTCCGCTTGACCGCTTGATCGCAAGAACCGGTTATCAGAGACTCAAATGGATGTCGACTTCTTCGCTATATGTGTGATGATGGCTTTACCGCCGCCTGTGGGCAAACGAAATGGCTGGCGAGGAGGAGCGTCGGCCGGGGTGAGCGACAACCCGAAGCGGTGTGCGGATCACGACCGCGCGCGGATGGGGGCGACGGGCATGCATTCTAGCGCGGCACACGGGCGACATGGCGCCATGGCGCGGTGAGGGCAATCGCTAGCGCAAGGATGGCGGCGCAGTGTAGAGCAACCGCAAGCTAACGCTCGCACCTGCTACACAATCTGGGCTTCCACCACGGGTAAGGCCACTTGCCGCCAGGCCCGCAAGTCTATCGAGATGCAGAGCGGCTTGCCATAACCATCCCGACAAGCGGGTGATCAAGCCGAGAGAGGTAACTCAACCCATGGCTCACAGCCGAGGAGAGAGTCAGTTTTTTGGATTGCATGGATGCTTCTATAGGGATGGACATTGTTGAACACCCATTCTGCAATGGGGCGGCTGCCAATGACCTCCACATGGCTGACAAGGATGCTACAACACAGTGCACACAAGGTGCTTGTTAAAATGCCCAAGCAATCCTGAACCAATTTTTTTGGGGTGTTTCTCACATTCCATCTAAGGGAGGTGGATCAACAACTTCTAACCCTCTCTTTGAGAATCATAGCCCACCAAGGGGGGTGTGCAAGGCCAAACAAATATATCTCATTCTCGGCCAACTCAAGGACAAGGCAGCTCTACTCCTTCTAACCCCTGGAAGCGTAAAGAATTTGTGAAGCTTGGTCCCGTGGATAAATCTTCAGCTATGATGGAGGATGGCTCTACTATTAGACTAGATGATGATGCTATTGATGATAATAAGTCGGATAAAGCCCTTGTAGTGATACTTGGGAGAAGACCTTCTTACTATTTTGAATGTCGACTTACGATGAAATGGGGCATGGGTGCCTTCAAGCTGGTAATGGTCTCTCCTGATTATTTTGTGTGGCTCTTTGACACAATTGAAGCTCGGGATGCTATCCTTATGAATGGCCCTAAGTTTATGGCAGGAAATATCATCGGATTGGACAAGTGGACCCCAACCATCAACCCTAAGTCTCTTCATGGGTTGTCCTCTCCTATTTGGGTCGATAATCTACCCTTTTGTATTGGGACAATATCAACATTGCCGTGGTTGCTTCATTCTTTGGAGAGCCATTATGGATCATCCCACCAATTCTGGGGGCAAAGCCTATATACTAGAGTTTGCATCAGAATTGACCTATCTAGTGAGCTTCCCACAGGAGTTTGGATCCATGGAAGAAATGGAAGGTTCTTCCAGCTAGTTGAGTATGAGGGGATTTCCTAGCTGTGCTTTACCTGTGGCAAGGTTGGCCACAAGGCCGATTCTTGCCCTACCAACTCAAGACCTCCAGCTGCACCAAGCCTAGGTAAAATTAAACCTCCCCTCCTCAGGCAAGCTAATACCAACTTCCCTTGCGTGATAAATCTCAATCCTCAAGATTTGAGAAAGGTGAAAGCAGCTCTACCCACATCACTTCTGATCTAGTGGTTAAGGATAAGGGCAAATGCCCTGATACTCAGCCTGCTCCTGCCCAGCAGGCATCTACCATACCTTCCAGCTCCACTGATATTGAGTATGGGCCATGGGTGCTTGTTACCCATAAGAAGAAGACTAAGCCTGCTCATACTGCTCTGAAGACCAAAGGAGGTGGACAATCTGACCACAAAGCTGATGCTAGGCCGAATAGGGTGCCTCCACCACAGGCCACTCCTTCTCGGGACCTCCTCCTAGGTATTGACATCTTAAAACCTCCTGTCTTCCAAGCCCCTACAAATTTGGAAAAAAATTGCTAAACCTCCCCGGGATAAGGGGGGTAAGAACAACATTCGCAAACCAAGGGTCTCCAAGGCCCACTTTCAGAGGGAGCTTCAAAACTTGGGGCTAGGTGAAACTCTTCCTAAAAAGAGGAAGAAGGCTCCACTCACACCACCAGATGGCGGGGATGGGTCCCCTATGGTGGATTAATGTCATCCATCCTCTTCTGGAATAGTAGGGGTGCCCGGAAGAAAACAACGGGCAACTACCTATGCCACATTATAGGTGGCCATGACAAATGCATCATTGGCCTGGTTAAGACCAGGATTGAGCATCTTACTAGGCGGGAGGTGGACAAGCTAGCTGGGAGCAACTAGCATTTTCTCTGTCATCCTTCTATGGGAAACTCTGGAGGTATGATTATTTTATGGCGACATGATCTTCTGAGCTTCCTTTCTATTATCCTTTCAATCGGTGAAGGTCAAGATGGTACGCTCCCAATGGACAAAGGGTTGGGTATATGCCAACAAAGTTTACCATTATAAGGATGCTTTGGTAGACATGTGGATAGTGTGGAACTGTAGTTCCAACTATCATCGAGGGGACTTCAACCTGTCTCACTGTGATGATAAGAAGGGGGGAGGTTTACCCTCGCTGTGTAGGAGATGGAGGGCTATGAGTAGCGACTTGCATGAGTTAGATTTCAGCCCAGGTTTACTTGGACCAACAACAAGAGGGAGGAGCAAGATGGGTTGACTTGAGGTTAGTTAACTAGTAGCTTCCACCATGCTTGGAGATACCAAGGTACATCACTTACCTCAGATTGCCTCTCTGATCATTGCCCACTCTTACTTTCACAGGCTCTTACTTGCCACCAGTGATGGCTCATTTTGAGGATGGTTGTCCCCTCATGGCTTGGAAGGCTGTGAAGTGGAACAAGGAAGACTTTGGTACCAAGTTGTGCTCCAAAGGAAAGCACACTCTCAGGGCACTCTTCTATTGGAGTAGAAGTATGCTGAAGAACCTCCACTTGCTCAAGGAGGCTGGAGCAGGGATATTGCCACCTATCGTGAGTGCACCGATGAGGGACTTACTTACTCGAGGATGGTGAGCTTCTCTCCAAGGTGGTTGAGCTTAACTCCACATTAGCCAGACTTAACACTTGGTGGAAGCTAAGGGCCAAAGCTAGATGGTTGCAGCAGGGTGATGGGAACACACACTTTTCTTCCTCACACGCTCCACTAGGTTAGTGGTATCATGGGTGATGATGGAGACGATGGATAGTCCGAGGATATCTCTTTGACCACTTTCTTTCAGCAGAAATGGGTTGAGGGGTCTCCCTTGGCTGCCCTCTTTACCTTCTAAGTGGCGTACCTCTCATCACTCCCCTTCTTGATGCTCCTAGATTGCAAGGTTTGGGAGGGTACTCTATGGGGCCAATCGGCTGGTTGGATGGGATCACTTCATCCTTTTATAGACATTTCTGGACTTATGTGAAGACCGATGTCATCACTGCTGTTTAGGAATTCTTTAGTTCCTCCCACCTGGATGATTCATGGACGGAAACTCTCATTGTTTTGATTCCCAAGGTTGCTGGAGCAGATTCCCCTTCCAAGTATTGGCCAATCAGCTTATGTCAGACCATTTATAAGCTGATCATGAAGATATTAGTGAATCGGCTGAAGCATCTCCTCTGTCCTTATCTCACGAGCGGAGCTTTTTTGTGAGAATATCTCTCATCACTGCCTTCTTGCACAAGAGATCTTCAATAAATTTCAGCATTCCACCTATCAGGTTGGGCTTATGGCTATCAAGGTGGATATAGAGTAGGCTTATGATAGGATGAGTTGGCAAACTCTAGAGCAGATGCTTTCTCTCATGGGCTTCACCAAGTTCGAATTGGATACTTCGGTGTCATCACATAGTACTCCATTTCTTTGAATGGTGAGGCGAGTGGATCGTGCTCGGTGTGGCTTCTTAGGGCCTCTCTCACCCTCTTCATTCTATGCTCGGAGCTCCTATCCTTAGCATTCAGGCAGAGGGGAGCCAATCTTGGCATGTCAAAGGCTACTAAAGGTACCTACATCTCCAACCTTCTTTATGCTGATGACATATTGATTATTTCCTAGGCTTTGGTGGCTCACGGCAAGCAAATCAAGAACATCCTTGATGATTATTATGCTTGGATGGGGCAACGCATCAACTGTGCAAAGACTTCCATCCTTTTTAGTAGAGCAGCAAAAAGATGGAGGACTAACCGCATTACTAGATCCTTCGGGTTCAGGAGAGTCCAAGAGATGGACTATTTGGCTATTAAGCTGGCAATGTGGAAGTTGTACAAAAAGGATCATTCATAGTTGATTCAGAGGGCTAAGGAGAAGATTACAACCTGGGGCTTGAGGCATCTCTCACTGGCTGGCCGTGCTACCCTCATTTCTTTAGCCCTGATGCCCGGATCCATCTACCAGGTGACACACACTACTTTGCCTATGAATGTGTTGCAGGAGGTTGAGAAGATGTGCAGATCCTTTCTTTGGGATAAGAGCCCTACCCAGTGGAGTATCCATTATGTGAAGTGGACCACCATTTGGACACCCAAGAGGCTTGGTGGTCTTGGGTTCCATTTTGCTGCTTTGTGGATAGGGCCATTGAGGGCATGATTAGCATGGGACTTCTTACAGAAGGTGGATTCTCTTCTACACTGCTGCCTTCATGAGCGTTATGGGGATGATATCTAGAATAGTTCTCTAAGGCGGGGGGACTCCAAGTCTTGGGCCGTCATCCTTGAGTGAGCTCCTCTACCTCTCATCCGGTGGAAACTTGTTGGCGGAAAAAAGGTACATGTCTCTCCCAAACTTGGTGGTGATATACCTCTTCATAGACCTACCTTTCTTGCACTTGAAGACCTCGGGTGTCTTTATTCATCTGGACCGTCTGGGACATTCCAAAGCTGGAGATTCACTTTTATCATGACCTGGTGGACCAGATTAGAAGGGTGGTGTTGCATTCTGATTTAGAGATGGATAAGCCAGAGCTTATACACATCCCATTAAGCAAGTCCCTCACGACACTTGCTTATGAGGCTCTCTTCCCTCCTCGTGATACTCATTGGGGGTTCCATACATCCACGAGAAGCTCTTTTGGTGGCGTGTCACGAAAGGCCAACTTTCTCTGGCTTCGAGGAGGGGGTGAAGTCCAGTGCCCTTGGCTGCAGGAGGAGGACTTGGAGCATATTCGATGCTCCTCATGATGGCGTCTCTAGGTTCTTTCTTCTTGGGGTTTTGTCATGCCTTCCTTTCTATTCTCGGATCTCTTCAAGGCATTTGGCATCCCCAAGGCTGATCTTGGGGAAGGCATCTTGCTATGTCATTTACCAGTTTGGAGGACTAGGAACGCCAAGACTCACGGTCGCCCTAATGGAACCCCCAAGGTGCTTGCTGCAAACATCTTGGAGGCATTCACCAACACCTCTGCCTTTACATTTCAAGAGCAATGGGAGTTCCAGCAACCTCATCGGCTGATTCCTCACACTTTTTGGACTCCCCCCCCCCCCCTCCTAGATGGCTTAAGGCCAATGTTGATGGTGCAATATTACCCTCTGGCTTGGCAGGCATTGGAGTTGTGATTAGAGATGATACTTGCAACCTCATCAAGGCTGCTGGTATTCATCTTCACTAGATAGCACAGGTGGAGCGCTATGCTTGCAATTAGACATCAGGAGCCTTGGATGTATGAATACAAGGGGCTAATCCTAGAAGGCAACAACCACGGGGTGGTGACTTACCTCCAGCAGACCTTGCAGCAGACTTACTAGGCTTCTCTCCCAGCACAGGCACCTGACATTAGCTTCCTTATAGATTTCTACTAGGTGATCTTCTCACACATCGTGAGACGAGCATGTACTATGTGCACAACTTCTCTGAGTCTGACTTTGTGTGGCACTATTATGATGCTTGTATCTTTCCTACTGCTTTTTCTATCATTTTAGAGCATGACCATGAGCATGTTGCTCCGGCCTAGTTTATTTGCCTTTTCTAGTTTTGCACTTTTGTGCTCTTATGTAACCTTCTTTTATTAATGCAATATGCAACTTTCAAGGAACCCAAAAACTTTGCCCCCGGAACCCAAAAACTTTGGGGATCAGCTCTCATTTTCACTCCCCTCCTTCTCTCTCTTGGGTGTGGAATTTCGGCTCTCTCTCTCTCCATGGTGGGGGGTGGTCGTAGGTCTCCTCCTCACCGGGACAAATCCTCAAGAAAGGATGGTAAGCTCTCGGTTACTATTCATTCTGCAAAGCATGATGACAAATGGGCGGCGCTTGGGTCGGCCTATGGTGGAGCAAAGGTGGCAAGATCGGCGGTTCTTGAAGGCAAACGAACGGGTACTGTTCACTCTGCAGGGCTAGATGTTCCTGTAGACTCTACAGTGGCTATCGGTAAGGATGTTGTGCACGGCTTGGCTACCAATTGCATTGGGATGAACAGATCGAAAGTCTCACGGCAGAACACCGTTCATTACACAGAGCCCGAGCCAATGCTTGGTGTTGAATAGCTATGGAGACGACTTGCCGATTCTTGAATTTGTCAAGAACCCGGCTACTTTAGATTCTACAAATAGTGGAGGGAGTACTGTAGACTCTACGCTTGGAGGAGGGATCACTGTAGACTCTGTGCACGATCTTGATCTGGCGCTGGCCGTGGCATGCAGCACCAGCCTGGCGGCTATCTCGGTGGCAAGGAGGGAAGCAAAGGCTGACCGTGGCGCACACGGGGAGAAAGACGGTTGTGCGGGCAGCGCACCTGGTGAAATGGCTACCGCGGTTGCGGGGTGCACCGATGGGTGTGCCAATGGCCTACAAGCATGACGCGGTGGGCGGACTTGCGTCTTTGGCGCGTAGCTCCTTCCATTGGCAGCGGGTGGCAAGCGCTAGCGGCATTGGCAAGGCCACGGCTCCCGCTAGTGCCTGCGGGACGTCTGCCAAGGCTGCTACTGCGGATGTTGCCAGCGACAGCAAGCGTGGCAAGGGGACTTGCCATGGGACAAGCACGGACAAGCCAGGACAAGTTGTTGTGCACACCGAAGCAGGTTTGTTTGATCCTATGGTTATTTCTGAGATTGATAAGGCCTCGGTCAGTACTGCTTTGCATGATCCCTCAGGATCATCACTTGCCGGATACCCAGTCTCTAGTGGGACGACTGTCCAAGAAACTCTTATGGCTAATCACATTGGTACAGGACAGTGCACACAACCTGTTTGTGAAAATGCCTCTGAAGACCCGAACATGCTTTTTTGGGGGGATTTCAATGGCTCGGCCAAGGGACCAATCACAGCTACTTCAAATCCTCTTTTTGACAATCGAGACTCTTCTAATCAGTCTTGGCCGAAAGCTTCCAATGGGAATAACCACAAAGATATGAATGGCCATCCTGGTATTGCCCAAAACAATCCTTGGAAGAGAAAGGAATTTACCAAGCTTGGACCAGTGGATAAAACCTCAGCCTTTATGGAAGATGGCTCCACCATTAGACTGGATGAAAAGGCTGTGGATGACAACCAAATAAAGCTTGAAAGGGCTTTTGGAAGATCTTGGAGGATCTCCTTCTTTTTCCTCAATGCTGACTTACAAAGGAAATGGAGCCAATGGGGGAACTTCAGACTTGTGATGGTTGCCCTAGACTGTTTTGTGTGTATCTTTGATACTATGGAGGCCAGAGATGCTGTTCTGATGAATGGCCCATGGTTTGTAGCTGGCAATGTCCTTGGGCTAGACAAATGGTCTCCTACCTTCAACCCCAAGTATCTACATGGCTTATCCTCCCCCATTTGGGTAAGATTCCCTAATCTACCTCTCCTCTATTGGGATAACACTAACATTGCCAGGATTGCCTCTTTCTTTGGAGAACCTTTGTGGGTTGATCATCCAACCAATAGTTGGGGCCAGAGCCTGTATGCTAGAGTTTGTATCAGGTTGGATCTTTCCAACAAACTCCCTACTGGAGTCTGGATTAATGGGAGACAAGGCAGGTTCTTTCAGCCGGTTGAGTATGAAGGCATTACCCAATTGTGCTTTGCATGTGGCAAGGTGGGCCACAAAATTGACTCTTGTCCTAGTCCTCCTAGCACTACTTCAGCCCCTCTACCAGGAAAATCCCAGCCTCCTCCTCCTATGCAGGCTAGCTACAAGCATCCCTCCAAGGATCCCTCCAAGGACAAGAAGAGCAGCCTGTTCTTTGAGCAAGAGAGAGTGACACTTCTCAGAGTAACACCACTTTGGGGATTACTACTCATGCCAAAGGATTGACACATCAGTTCTGCTCTCACCTCACTCACGATGATTATGGCCCAGGTCACGGTTACTGTGGAAGAAAACCAGAGGGCTTATTTGAAGGGCAAGGATGGTGGGAAAGTGGTCCATAAACTTGAGTCTATGACCACTCTCCATCTTCTGATCAGATTCATACACCTCAGGTACCTCTTCCTCAGAAGAACCTCCACTCTACTAGCATTGCCAACTCTCCTACTTTTCAAGCTCCTGTTATGGCAAAGTCTAGGAAACTAGCCAAGAAGAAGGTCAGCAAGAGTGGTAACAGTAAATAGAAGGCCTTTAAAACCCTTCTTGAGAAGGAGTTTCATGATTTGGGAAAGATTGAGGCTCTCCCAAAGAAGAGGAAGAAGACTCCTATTACACTTCCTAGCTGGCGGGGATGCTTCCCCTATGGATGATTGATGCCTTCTATACTTTACTGGAACTATAGGGGGGCCTACAAGAAGACCACGGGCAACTACCTACACCACCTCATTGGTGGCCATAATCTTTGTCTCATTGGCCTGGTGGAGACCAGGATAGAGCAGATCTCTCGACGGGAGGTAGACAAGCTAGTGAGCAAGCTGGCATTTTTTTGGCACTCACAAGCTAGGCACGCACTCTCCCGCACTCTACTACTAGAGTAGAAGTATGCTCAAGACCCTCCACTTGCTCAAGGAGAAGCTGGAGCAGGACATTGCCACTTCGATTGGAGTGTGGGATGTTGGCCTCACACCACTATAGCACAAGATGGTGAGCTTAGTTTGTTGTTGAGCTTAATTCCACACTAGCTAGACTGACACCGGTGAGGCGAGGGCAAAGGCTGGGGATGGTAACACTCTTCTTCCATACTATTGCTTCATCTCGACATCACACCTATCGGGTTAGTGGTGTCATGGCGGGAGGATGACCATGGATAGACATCTCGCACCTTTACCACTTTCTTTGAATATGAGGGGCTATCTCTCTTGACAGATGGCCCTCTTTACCTCCTGAGCAGTAGGTACCCTCTCATGCTTCTCCTCTTCTTGATGCTCCTATTTCTGATTGTGAGGTTTGGGAGGCGGTGCACTCTATGGGGGCCAATCAAGCCCCAGGACTAGATGGGATCACTTCATCCTTTTATAGATATTTCTGGACTTATGTGAAGACAGACATCATCACTGCTATCCAGGAATTCTTTAGTTCCTCCCACATGGATGATTCGTGGAATGAAACTCTCATCGTTCTGATTCTCAAGGTTGCTGGAGTAGATTCCCCTTCCAAGTATTGACCAATCAGCTTATGTCAGACCATTTATAAGGCGATTGAAGATACTGAAGTCAGAAGCATCTCCTGGGTCCTCATCTCTGAAGAGCAGGGAGCTTTTGTCCCGCAACGGAATATCTCCCATCACTACCTTCTTGCACAGGAGATCTTCAACAAATTTCAGCATTCCACCTCTAAGTTTGGCTTTATGGCTATCAATGTGGATATAGAGTAGGCTTATGATAGGATGAGTTGGCAAACTCTGGAGTAGATGCTATTTCTCATGGGCTTCCTGGCCAAGTTCAGCAACTGGATACTACAATGTGTCACATACCCCAGGTACTCCATTTTGCTGAATGGTCAAAGGGCGAGTGGATCGATGCTCGGTGTGGCTTTCATCGGTACTCTCTCACCCTACCTCTTCATCCGCTCTCGAGCTTCGTTGGCTTTGTAGAGGGAGCCAATCTTGGCATGTCAGTGGCTACTGGAGGTACCTACATTTCCAACCTTCTTTATGTTGATGACATAATGATCATTTCCCAGGCTTTGGTGGCTCATGGCAAGCAAATCAAGGACATCCTTGATGATTATTGTGCTTGGACGGGGTAGTGCATCAACTGTACAAATACCTCCATCCTCTTTAGCAAAGCAGCAAAAAGATAGAGGACTAACCGCATTACTAGATCTATCGAGTTCAGGAGAGTCCAGGAGATGGACTATCTGGGTATTAAGCTGGCTATGAGGAAGTTGTACAAGAAGGATCATTCTTAGTTGATTCAGAGGGTTAGGAGAAGATTTACTTGAGGCATCTCTCAATGGATGCTACCCTCATTTCTTCACCTGATGCGGGATCCATCTAGTGACACACACTATTTTGCCTACAATGTGTTGCGAGGTTGAGAAGATGTGCATCCTTTCTTTGGGACAAGAGCCTACCCGTGCATCCATTATTGAAGTGGGACACCATTTGCACACAGGCTTGGTGGACTTGGGTACCATTCACGCTTTGTGGGCCATTGAGGGAGGGCATGATTAGCATGGGACTTCTTCTGAAGCCATTCTCTTCTACGCTTGCCGAGCATTATGGGGATGATATGCGGAGCAGACTGGCGGGACTCCAAGACTTGGGCCATCATCCTCAGTGGAGCTCAGAGCCTTCTACCTCTCATCCGGTGGAAACTTATTGACAGGAAAAAGGTACATGTTCTCTCCCAGACTTGGCTGGCTGATATACCTCTTCTCAAGAGACCTACGTTCGTCGATATGGCCGCACTTGAAGACCTCCGGATATGTTCCTTCTTACAGCTGAACCATACTTGGGATACTCCAAAGCTGGAGCATCACTTTGGTCATGACCTGGTGGATCAGATCATAAGGGTGGTGTTGCAATCTGAGTTAGAGACGGATGAGCCAAAGCTTATACACATCCCGCTAAGCAAGTCCCTCATGACACTTGCTTATGAGGCTCTCTTCCCTCCTGGCGATACTCATTGTTCGTGGCTTCAGAAGTTCTAGCTGCATCCACGAGAGAGGCTCTTTTGGTGGCGTGTCCTAAAAGGGGCCTTGCCAACATTTACCTGGCTACGTCAGAGGGGGCTGACTGAGGAAGTCCAATGTCCTTGGGGCTGCACCGAGGAGGAGGACTTGGAGCATATTCTGATCCGATGCTCACTCATGATGGCTGTCCTACAGGTTCTTTCTTCTTGGGGTTTTGTCATGCCTTCCTTTATCTGTTCTCAGGATCTCTTCAAGGCATTTGATAGCATCCCCAAGGTTGATCTAGCTTGGGAAAAGACATACTGCTATGTCATCTACCAGGTTTGGAGGACTAGGAACGCCAAGACTCATGGTCGCCCCCATGGAACCCCCAAGGTGCTTGCTGCCAACATCTTGGAGGCATTCACCAACTCCTTTTCCTTTCCATTTTGAGAGAAATGGGAACTCCAGCAGCCACATCGGCTGATTCCTCACACTTCTTGGACTCCCCCCCTCCCGGATGGCTTAAGGCCAATGTTGATGGTGCCCTCTTATCCTCTAGCTTGGCAGGTATCAGAGTCGTGATCAGAGATGATACTAGCAACCTCATCAAGGCTGCTGGTATTCATCTTCGACCTGGGGCCGACAAAGGTGGAGCTCTGCTATGCTTGAATAGACACATTCTGGAGCCATGGATGTATGAATACAAGGGGCTGATCTTGGAAGGCGACAACCACGGGGTGGTGACTTATCTCCAGCAGACCTTGCAGTAGACTTACTGGACTACTCTCCCAGCACAGGCACCTGATATTGGCTTCCTTTCTGAGTTCCACCAGGTGATCTTCTCCCACATCTCCGGAGCGGGATTCGTGCATGGCTTGCTACTGAGTTCAATTTTGTGTGGCATCCCTGTGATGCTTGTATCTTCCCTACTATTTTTTCTAGTATTTCAGAGCAGGACCGTGAGCATGTTGCTACGGCCTAATCTTTGTTTTTTCTAGCTTTGCACATTTGTGCTCTTTATTGTAACCTTTTTTTATTATTAATACAATATGCAACTTTCAAGGAACCCAAAAACTTTGATTTCTCACAAGGTGCTGGCGGAGTCCTAAAAGCAACATCCACCGATCCCTGGTCACCATCGTTTATGGTTGAGACTAGGACAATATCTGATCATCTTCGAGCCCCCAACTTTCGTTCTTGATTAATGAAATCATCCTTGGCAAATGCTTTCATAGTGGTTCGTCTTTGATAAATCCAAGAATTTCACCTCTGATAATGAAATACGAATGCCCCCGACTATCCCTCTTAATCATTACTCCGATCCCGAAGGCCAACACAATAGGACTGAAATCCTGTGGTATTATCCCATGCTAATGTATCCAGAGTGTGGGCTTGCTTTAAGCACTCTAATTTCTTCAAAGTAACGGCTCCAGAAGCATGACCCAGCCAATTAAGGCTAGAAATGCATCGCCGGCATAAGGGGCAGGCAGGCGGTGCACCGCGGACCGACCAACCTAAGGTCCAACTGAGCTTTTAAGCGCAACAACTTAAATATATCTATTGGAGCTAGAATTACCTTGGTTCGACCGGACTTGCCTCCAATATATCCTCATTAAGGTGTTTAGATTATACTCATTCCAATTACTAGACTCGAAGAGTTCGGTATTGTTATTTATTGTCACTACCTCCCCATGTCAGGATGGGGTAATTTTGCGTTGCCTTCCTTGGATGTGGTAGTCTCAGCTCCCTCTCAGAATCGAACCCTAATTCTTCATCACCCGTCACCACCATGGTAGGCCCCTATCCTACCATCGAAAGTTGATAGGGCAGATATTCAAAAGATGCATCGCCAGCATAAGGGCCATGCGATCCAACGAGTTATCATGAATCAACAGGGAAATGGGCAGAAGCCTGCATCGACCTTTTACCTAATAAATGCATCCCTTCCAGAAGTCGGGGTTTGGTGCACGTATTAGCTCTAGAATTACTACGGTTATCCGAGTAGCACGTACCATCAAACAAACTATAACTGATTTAATGAGCCATTCGCAGTTTCACAGTCTGAAATAGTTCATACTTACACATGCATGGCTTAATCTTTGAGACAAGCATATGACTACTGGCAGGATCAACCAGGTAGCATCCTCTCATGCAAACATCCATGTATATATATATATATATATATATGGAGGGAGGAGAAAGAATCAGAGTCACATGAAGGATGAAGGCACGATCACCTCCAAATAAACAGACCCGGGCAAGGTGGCCGTGACACCGAGACTTGATTTCTAAGAGCCATATTCGCAACAATATGATGAGACACTTCATCCACCGCCTAAGATACAGGCTCCCCAAGATGAGGATGGAAGGGTCTCATTCCACAGGCCAGTCTCCATGCCCATGAAAATGAGCATCAGAGGCTAATCCGCGACACATCGACAGATGTTAATACCGATGAAAGGATTCTCCCAAGCAACCACAATCGATCTCCAAAATATTCGAGGGCGAGGATTTGAAAGGATTGCCACCGATAGTTGGCCACGGTGACCACCTATCAATAAAGTGTCCATAACATCTCATGCGCCGCATACGGGTCTCGAGCCTAAGCACATCACCAAGCCCAAAGGCACTGCCCAAAAATAGATATCAAGAAATCTCCGTCATCAAGCGAACCAAAGGGTCATGATAATGATGCGGATGGCGAGCTCCTGTGAGGCAAGTACATTCACATCAGAGCGGGAAGAAGCTCCATGTGGAATGCCAAGCCAACCTATACTCCGAAGAGTGCGGTCAATTCGTATGCTGCATGAAGCTCTTCCTTCGACAACGCCCAAAAAATCCTTTCGATTCGCAACACGGTGACATAAGATGAAGGAAGCATGCAGATCTAAAGATCATCAGCATTGTCTACCTTACATGCATGTGTGACAGCAAAACAACAAACCTGTTACCCAATTCATCTTATCTCTGATAGACAGGCAGGGAAAAATGCACATTTCAGACCCCGGAAGTTCCAAAAAGCCCAAAAAGCTTACTTTTTTATGGGCGGCCATATGCCCAAATGGAGGCCACCAAATGCACCCATGAGCAGCGTCGGGAGGTTTTAGGAGGTTCCAGCCTCAAAAAATGGCAAGACATCACCAATTTTGAGGAGTTATGTGCCCATGGGCACCAGAGAACTCAGCGGGCTCTGAGAGCGCCAGGCAGGGCACGGGAGGGTGCAGGCGTATGCGTTCATGAGGAGGCGAGCGCCGCGCTGAGGCGTCGGCCAACCCGGCCAGAGCATCACAGTGGCGCCATTGAGCCATGCGGTGTCGCACAATGCCGCAGCGCCAGCGTGCATCGCCCGGTGCATGGCTCGCGGGGGGGGCATGCGCCGACCGAGCTCCACGAGGGGCCATTCGGCGCACCAGCAGTGGAACCACCACCGCCAGGCCGCGTGGGCAGCAGAGGCCAGCGTCACCGCAACGCCCTCGGAGCCATCTTGCGTCCTAGCCCACGAGGCCCGGCATGTTGAGCGAGAGAATCCGCGAACTAACGCGAGCGTGGGCATGCGGTTGTGCATCTGGCGCATGAGCTCATGCGGATCCTTTGGCGTGTGGCTCGCGTGGCACTTTCGAGGCTCCGGCCGGCATAGGCACTTAGGTGCTAGCACCACGCGATGATTTTTAAATGCGCCCGCCCCACATCGCTCGCGGCATTGCCCATTACCCCCGTCCGTCCGAGTCGTCCGGTCGCTCGATCCGCCATTGCCCGGTCCGCGTCCGGTTCTGGTGGTCGGTCACCGCCGCCGTAGTCACGCCATTCCACGGTCGATTGCTCGGTCGCGGTCGCCGCGCGCCGATCACGCCCGGTCGTCACGCATCGGCCGTCCCGTCGCCGCCCGTAGATCCCTCCGGGTCATCGTCGCCGGTCCACCATCCCCGATCGCTCGGTAGCTCCATATTCTCGTCGCGTGGCTTTTCATGACCGCGCCTTTTGGATGGCTTGTTATTCAGAATCAGTCGACATGCCCAAATTTTTTGCATCAACTTTAGGTCATTTAATTGGCGATTGGAATTTTTTCTCATGTCGCATGCATTAGATTACCACATGGCCTTTACTTTTCTCGTGTGACATATTGAAGGCTCGTAAGGGTGCACGATCATCGTCCGATAAGCGACAATGCATGGTTCGAGAATGTAAGTGCAGCGCGAGAGCATGTCATGACATGCTCACGATGCGGTCATTGGCACGCCCATCCTAACATGCACAGCCTGCCTACGCATGAAGGTGGAGGGGCTGTCAAGCTAGCTCACTGCCTAATAGAAGGTCCCCCAAAATGCTACTTTTGGCCCAAAGTGGGCCAAAAGCGAGGTCAAGCAATCTCCATCACCAAGCAAACCAAAGGGCGTGATAAGCATGTGCATCCATTTTCATACCGTGAGACGCATTTCGCGTGAAGATGCTCCATGTGAGATGCCAAATCGGCCAATACTCTGAAGAGTGCCATCAATTCATATGCCCGCTTGAAGCTCTTCCAAGCACTATGCCCGAAAATTCTATTCGATTCGCAACTCGTTGACATAACATGAAGGAAGCATGCAGATCCTAAGATCATGAGCATAGTCACCCTTACATGCATGTCTGGCAGCAAAACAGTGGACCTGCTGCCTAGTTCAGCTCATCTCTAATAGACAGGCAGGACAAAATACACATTTAAGGAAGTTCGGAAAGACCAAAAGCTTACTTTTTTTATGGGGTCATATGCCCAAATGGAGGTAAATGCACTGATAGGAGGTTTTAGGAGGTTCTAGCCTCAAAAAAATGGCGAAACAAGGACAATTTTGAGGAGTTAAGCACATGGGCACCCACCTTGCGAGGCTGCGGCGCATGAGAGCTGGGGAGAGCCTTGAGCGGCAAGTTACTGCGGGGTCGACCGTGGCGGTGCAGCGAGGAAGGCATCGAGAGGCGCAGGCTAGCCAGTGCCCGTGGAGGCCAGCGGTCTGCGCCGTCTTGGAGGCCGCCGGTCGACACTGCGGGCATCTTGCCGTGCCGCTCATCGTCGTGAGATGATAAGGATGCTAAGCTCATCTCGGTTCTTGTGACATGGCTCGCGTGCCAGGCACTCCCCATCCGGTCGATTCGCCGCCTTCCATGCGAGCACCGCCACACGCGATCACCGGCCTTACCAGCTTGTCCGACAGCGGTCACGGCCGCCCGCCGAACATTCGCTACCACCCGTCACGGCCATCGTAGCTCGTATTCCGCCCGGGCATTGTTGCCGACCAATCACCGGCCCCGGATATTCGTCCTTCAAGAGGGCCGCCGTAGCCAAATATTTTCGTGGCCGAACTTCAGTCATTTTTTTTTGAGTCCTGTGGCGAAATATCATCTGTGGTCGTGTTTCTCAGCGTTAGCGGTGCATTTATCGGCTTCATCGCATTTGGATTTGACATTATTTTTCTTTCCGCAGAATATGAAGGCTCGTATGGGTGCACTTTGCGTCGGATAGGCGACGGCGATTGAGAATATAGTCGTGGAGGTGAGCATGTCGCGACATGGCCATTGGCACACCCTTCCCGCGTACCTCGCGGCGGAGGTCTATCGAGCAGTTCTAGAATCCCCAAAAGCTTACCATTGGCGCATTCTTGCCGGTGGTGCCATCGTCGCCGCACCGTGCTAATTTAACAAGACAAATGCCCTCGATTCCCACCCACAGACATTATTTTTCTCGTGAGGCATATCGAAAGCTCATACGGGTGCACGGATAGCGTCGGATAAGTGGCGATGCGTGGCTTGAGAAAATAGGTGCGGGCATCGTCAGCCCGGTGCCGATTACCGGCATCTCGATGTGGCCATTAGTACGCGTCCACATGCATGGCATGCCTCCGCACGAAGGTGGAGTGGATGTCAGGCTGGGTCACTCCCTAATAGATGGGGCAGCCCAAAATGAAGTTTGTGGCCCCCGGTAGATTCAGAATCCTCAAAGAGCTTACTTTTCAGGGCACATTCATTCATCGTGGGTCGTGCGAATTTCGTGAAGAAACCCCATCGTTCTTGCCAGTGGAGGCAATTGGGGGGGGATTAATCTATTGCGACAAAGGGCAGGATCTCAATGGATCATGGCAGCAAAGGCCACTCTGCCACATATAATGCTCCGTCACGAATTTAAGTCATCTACAAAGGATTCAGCTGTCGTCGCATTTGGGCATGCGGTGTCTTAGTCTATGCGATGCACCACCCTCCGGTGCCCTGCTCAGCGGACGATGGGCGCGTCATATTTTAGCCGATTGACTTAGAGGCATTGGTCATAATCACGCACCACACGGTAGCTTCCATGCGGCTTTTCAACCAAGCGCGAGACCAATTGTGTGAATCAGTTCTCGTACTAGGTTGAATTACTATCGCACGCGATCATAAGGTAAAACTTTGTCTCACGATGGTCTAAACCCAGCTCACGTTCTCTATTGGTGGGTGAACAATCCAACACTTGGTGAATTATGCTTCATAATGATAGGAAGAGCTGACATCGAAGGATCAAAAAGCAATGTCACTATGAACACTTGGCCCGCGATTATCCAATGGTAACTTTTACACCTAGCTTCAAATTCAGAATACTAAAGGATCGATAGGCCTTTCATTTGTATTCCTGAAAATCAGAATCAAACAAGCTTTTACCCTTTTATTCCACACGAGATTTCTGTTCTTGTTGAGCTCATCTTAGGACACCTACGTTATCTTTTAGATGTGCCTTAAACTCCCCGACAATATCTTTCACGGATCGACCTAAAGCCAAAAGGAGGGCGGGCCGCCTCGTCTCCGGAATAAGTAAAATAACGTTAAAAGTAGTGGTATTTCACTGGCGGCGGCGAGCCGGCTCCCACTTATCCTACACCTCTCAAGTCATTTCACAAAGTCGGACTAGAGTCAAACTCAATAGGGTCTTCTTTCCTGATTACGTTGAAGCCCGTTCCTTGCTATGGTTTGGATAGTAAGCGGGGGCGTGGGAATCTAATTAATCTATTCATGCGCGTCACTAATTTGATGATGAGGCATTTGGCTACCTTAAGAGAGTCATAGTTACTCCTGCCATTTACCCGCGCTTGGTTGAATTTCTTCACTTTGACATTTAGAGCACTGGGCAGAAATCACATTGTATGAGCATCCATTGGGACCATCGCAATGCTTTATTTTAATTAAAGCGTCATTCCCCTTGTACCGGTTGAGTTGGTTGTTGGCGGAAGGCCCCATCAATCGGTCCCCAACCCGCGTGACCACTCTTTGCATGACTCGGGCCACGTACGGATGGATTCGGAGGACCCCAACCCTCAGGATCCTTTTCCCAAAGTTACGGATCCATTTTGCCGACTTGCCATTGCTCCATCGACCGGCTATGGAGACTGATGCGGTTATGAGTGGCGGGTGGGCACTCGACCCTCCAATTTTCGGGCCGGCACCGGATGCCGCTCAACGCGGCTCTTCCAATTGGACTACCTCATTTGAGTGGCGGTGTGTTAAGAAAAGATAACTTTTCCAGGTGACATCTCTGGACTACCAACATCATAGCCACATCCCGCCGGGAAATTTAACCCGACTCCCTTTGAAGCTTCGTCTGCGGCTGCTCTCTAACGCGCCTCCCTGTCTCTTAGGATCGGCTAACCCATGTGCAAGTGTAATTCACATGGAATCTTTCCACCCTTCGGCCTTCAAGCTCTCATTTGAATATTTGCTACTACCACCAAGATTCGCACCAATGGCTCCGCGCGACTCGCCCGTGTTTTATGGCGACGCGCCTCCTACTCATCTGGCCCGTCACCTCGATGGTAGGGTGTGGGTGCTCCATCCATTTTCAGGGCTAGTTGATTCGGCAAGTGAGTTGTTACACACTCCTTAGCAGATTTGACCCATCCGCTATCTTAATCGACCCTTTGTGGGTTACGGGTTAGCGCCATTGGGCAACGGCTTTAGTTCATCCCGCTCGCCAGTTCACTTACCAAAATGGCCACTTGGAGCCCTCAATTCCGTGGCACGCTCAATGAGCTCCATCCTACTTTAAATTTTGAGAATAGGTCGAGGGCGTTGTGCCCCCGATGCCTCTAATCATTGGCTTTACTAGAACTCCTAGGGCTCCCGGCTATCGGTAAACTTGAAGGGAACCTACTAGATGGTTCGATTAGTCTTCGCCCTGCGAGTCGATGAGCGATTTTCAGTCGGTATCTGCGGGCCTCCACCGAGTTTCCTCGCTTGCCCTTCGGGCATAGTTCACCATCTTTGGTCCGACCGCATGCTCTCACTCGAACCCTTCTGAAGGGCCGGTGGTCCGCGGTGCACCCACGAGAGAGGATACCGTGCATCAACTTCCTTGCGCCCACCGAGCTTTGACACCCGTCAGCTCGCATGCATGTCAGGTTCCTTGGTCCGTGTTTCAAGACGGGTCGAATGAGCCGGGCCAGACCCCGATTTCGCTGGATGGGCGCCATGCCGCAAAGGTGTCTCCTCGGGCATCGATCGCCCGGGCTCCTGGCGGAAGGCACATGATCCGGCGCCGGCGTGAGGCGAGGCCTTTCGCCGGGCGAGGTACCATCCATCCACTCCCGACAATTTCAGGCACTCTTTGACTCTCTTTTCAAAGTCCTTTTCATCTTTCCCTCATGGTACTTATTCGCTATCGGTCTCTCGCCTCTATTTAGCCTTGGACAAAATTTATCGCTCGATTAGGGCTGCATTCCCAAACAACGTACGGCGCCTCATGTTCTGCGGGGTTCGGGCGAGCAGCTCTCACCCTCCCGGCCCCTTTCCAGGGACTTGGGCTTCGTCGCTAAAAGGCGCTTCTCCGGCTTTGAGCCACCACCACGGCGATTCCAGGCATGTCGGTTCGCTCGCCGTTACTAGGGGAATCCTCGTAAGTTTCTTCTCCTCCGCTTATTGATATGCTTAAAGCTTGGCATGGCCATCCATCTCATTCAAACCACCGCATGCGGTCGGCATGGGTGGGGATCGCCGGAGGCGTCGTTCTCTCATACGAGACAACGCATGCTCGATTTCACCCACCCTCGTTGCGCTGACCGGTGAGACAACGACTCTTCACCCGCCGCCGAGGAGCACGAACCACCCTACCGTGCCTCAGTCGACATGCACCCATCGGAGTGATAGAGTTGGCACGGAGTGACGCAATGCTTGACGCCCAGGCGGACGTGCCCTCAGGCGTAACTTGCGTTCAAAAACTCGATGGTTTGCGGGATTCTGCAATTCACACCACGTATCGCATTTCACTGCGCTCTTCATCGATGCGAGAGCTGAGATATCCATTACCAAGAGCCGTGTCCATCCGCAGGGAGCGCGATGGTGCCCCATGCCACCGAACCTGATACGGGGCCCATGCTTTTCGATTTTCCCTTAGCGCGGGTTTCTGTTTCATCCGTCCCGACGTGCCCCACCCCTCCAGAGGACGAGGCGGCGGCAGATGGTCATCCGCGGGACAACCGTCATCGCTTGCTTCACGAGTTCTCCGAATCGCTCGATGTGTTTCGGTCTCAATAATGATCCTTCAGCAGGTTCACCTATGGAAACTTTGTTACGACTTCTCCTTCCTCTAAATGATAAGGTTCAATGGACTTCTCGTCGAGTCACGGGCGGCAGACTACCCACATCGCAGCGATCCAAACACTTCACCGAACCATTCAATCTGTAGGAGCGACGGGCGGTGTGTACAAAGGGTAGGGACGTAGTCAACGCGAGCTAATGACTCACGCTTACTAGGAATTCCTCGTTGAAGACTAACAATTGCAATGATTTGTCCCCATCACGATGAAATTTTCAAAAGATTACCCGGGCCTATCGGCCAATGCTATATACTCGTTGAATACATTAGTGTAGCGCGCGTGCGGCCCAAAACATCTAAGGGCATCCACACTGTGCCTCAAACTTCCGTGGCCTAACGGCCATAGTCCCTCCCAAGAAGGCGGCGGAGGTTGAACTCCATAGCTAGTTGGTGAGGTCTCATTCGTTAACAGAATTAACCAGACAAATCGCTCCACCAACTAAGAATGGCCATGAACCACCAATGGGGATTTACATGAGCTGACTTTTACCGGCCCAAGATTCACATGGACCAACAATAAAGATAAAAACAACCGAATATGGGTGCACCTTGATCGCTTCCTCATCAACTCCATTGCATCCAACCTACTCCCCTTTGCACAAACTAAACACCTTTCAAGGATTGCATCTGATCATTGCCCTATTGTCCTCCAAATCAACTCTAAGGAGATGTTGAAATCACAACGGTGGCTGAAATTCGAAGACACTTGGCTTTCATATCCTATGGCTTGAAAATTTGTGTGGAGATGTTGGCAAGGTAACTATCAAGGGTCCAGGGCTGAAAACTTGGACAGGAAATGCTGCCGCACACTACGGAACTTATTCCACTAGAGCAAAAACAAGCTCAAAGTTTTGGGTAAGCAAAGGGACTCCCTACAAGAGAAAATTGTGTAACTACAAGTGGCTAATTGCTCTCCATAGGGGATGACAGAGCAGAAAGAAAGAGACCTCCAACTCAAGGCAAATGAGCTGAACTCAACCCTGGCCCATTTATCTTGTTGGTGGCAAAGAGCTAAAGTCGTGGAGGGGATTCAACACACATTACTTTCACACACCGCAAGCTAGAAAGAGGTCAAATAGAATCAACACCCTCAAACTTGAGGATGGCCAGATTACGAAAGACTCGGTCCTCATCCACCAAGCTTTTATGAACTTTTTTCAGTGGAAGTGGAGTGCACATCCCATTACTACTAAAAATTGGCCTTCGTTTGCTGAAATCAACACCATCCCATCTCAGGTCTGTGATCTTTTGGAAGCAGATATCAATGAGGCTGAAATTTGGGAGGCGATCAAATCGATGGGTACTAATCGTTCCCCTGGGATTGATGGTATCACAACATCCTTCTACAAGCACTTTTGGAGGATTATTGGCCAGGATGTTGTGGCGGCTATCAAGGAATTTTTTGGTAGTGGAACCATGATTCTTCAATGGAAGGAAACCTTGGTAATTCTCTTACCCAAGTCCTCCAATGTTGATTGTCCTTCAAAATATAGACCCATAAGCCTATGCAGAACCGCCTACAAAGTCATAGCAAAATCCTGTCTGAAAAATATTCTACCAAATATCATTTTAGAAGGCGGGGTGCCTTTGTGCTAGATCTATCTCCCACTCGCTTGGCGGCCCAAGAAATTATTAATAAATTCCAACACTCTACCTATAAGGAGGGATTCATGGCTATTAAAATTGACATGGAGTAAGCATATGATAAAATGAGTTGGGAAACCTTAAAAATAATCCTACAACAATTTGGGTTACCCATGAAGTTTCGGAATTGGATTCTCTAGTGCATTTCCTCGCTTCCTTCTCCCTCTTGTTAAATGGGCAAAGAACTGAATGGATACAAGCTAGTTGTGGATTCCGACAAGGGTGCCCATTATCTCCCTATCTTTTTATCCTTTGCTCAGAACTGCTTTCCTTAGCTATCAAGCAACATGGGGCTGAATTTAGTGTGCCTATCGCTAACGGGGGAACACGTATATCACACCTTATTTATGCTGATGGCATTTTATTCACCACAAAAGCTTCCATTGCCCATGCAAAGGGTGTTCTCTAAATTCTGAAAAATTATTGCAAGTGGACGGGGCAGCGTATCAATTCCACCAAAATTATCATTATTTTCAGCAAGCCATACACGATGGAAGGCCAAGAATCACTAGGCTCGGATTGAAGAGTTGAGGAGTTTGATTACTTGGGCATTAAACTTGCCATGAGGAAATTAAAAGCAGGACTTTCGTAGCTACTACAAAGGCAAGAGGCAAAGTCACTCATGGGAGTTAGACACCTTTCAATGGCGGGTCGACTTACACTCATAAGGACATCCTTACTTTGCATCTCTATGTACCAAACAACCCACACCGATATCCCCAAGGGAATTACTAAGGAGATTGAGAAGCTTGCTAGGAACTTCCATTGGCAAGGAAATAACAACCAACATTCAATACACTATGTTTCTTGGGACAAAATCTGCATGCCTACCAACAAAGGTGGCCTTGGCTTACACATGGCCGAAAGCTGGAATGGCCCTCTAAGGGCTAGAATAGCTTGGGAATTCCTCTCTAAACCTGACATGCTAGTCCACAAATACTTGATTGAAAAGTATGGGCTGAACCCATGGCTAAGGGAACCCAAACGGGGGGACTCCAATTGCTAGAAAATTATCCAGGATAGTGCTTACAGTGTCGAAATGGAAGATTAGCAATGGTAAAGAGGTGGACTTCCTAAACTCTACTTGGATTTCAGACCTTCCTCTTTCCAAATGGCCTACCTTTCTCAACATGGACTACATGGAGGAATGGAAGCAAGAAAATCTGATTGCAGAAAATAGAAGATGGAATACTGAAAATCTGCATACCCTATTTGGTCCAGACCTTGCTGAACTCATTTCCAGCATTCCCTTTGTGGAGGAGCACCAAAATGACATCCCAGAGCTCATCAAGGCACCCATGGGGACAACTCTCACTTCCATATTATACAAAATCTGCTTTGCTGAAATTTCAGATTGGCCATACAAGTTACAGAATTTGAAACTTCCTCCTAGAGAAAAGTTGTTTTGGTGGTGGCTCATCAAGGATTCCCTGCCGACTAATGCTTGTCTTTCTCGTTGGGGATTAACTGATACCACCCTTTGCACTTGGGGGTGTAATCAGGAAGAGATTGTTGATCATATTGCTGTTCATTGTTTCGTTACAAGCAACATAGTCCAAATTTTGGCAAATTGGGGCTATTCAATCCCAATTTTCAGTAACCTGCAAAATTTACTCCAAGCTCTCATTGAGGTATGCAATGATAACTTATGTTGGGCTAGAATGTATTGTGCAATTGTTTACCAGGTTTGGAGAACTCGTACTGGAAAGACCCACGGCCACAGCCATGGTACCTCGAAGACTATTGCTGTCTCGATTCTAAGCTCCATCACACATTCTTCCTCTTATCCTCTCCAGAAGCAATGGGACATCACCCAGCCCTATGGGCTGATCAAACCAAATTTGTGGTGTCCTCTCCCTCCTGGCTGGATCAAGGTTAATATTGATGGCTCCCTCCTTCCCAATGGGTTGGCCGGTATTGCAGCGGTGCTAAGGGATGAAAATGGCAACTTCCTCAAAGCCATGGGTCATTGTTTTTAGCATTGGGACAGCACATCAGTTGAATTAGTGGCTATGCTCTACACTAGCAAAATTATTGAGCCGTGGATGACTGAATACAAGGGCATTATCATTGAAGGGGATAACAAAGGTGTGGTGGATCTCCTCAAACTTTCTCTTAACAATGAAATATGGCAGAACCGACTCCCAGATGCTCCTGACATCAATTTTTTGAAGAACTTCCACCAGGTTATTTTTGCATACACAAATAGATCTAACAACACTCTTGTAGACTTTTGTGCAGATATAGCTACTAGCTTTGATTTTGTATGGCGTAGTCTAGATAACCACACTATTCCTCCACAATTTTTTGCTCTTTTGGAGGATAGGAAATATGTTGTTAGTAGCTAATTTTTGCTTTCTTTAGCAGTTTTTTCTACATTGTAATCAGTTTTTTTTATTATCAATGCAAATGCATCTTTTCAAGGAACCTAAAAACTTTGGCCCGAAACCCAAAAACTTTGGATCGGCTCTCATTTCCACTCCCCTCCTTCTCTCTCTTGGGTGTGGAATTTCAGCTCTCTCTCTCTCTCTCTCTCTCTCTAGTGGGGGGTGGCCGTAGGTCTCCTCCTCACCGGGACAAATCCTCAAGAAAGGATGGTAATCTCTCAGTTACTATTCATTTTGCAAAGCATGATGACAAATGGGCAGTGCTTGGGGTGGCCTATGGTGGAACAAAGGTGGCAAGATCGGCAGTTCTTGAAGGCAAAAGAATGGGTACTGTTTACTCTACAGGGCTTGATGTTCCTGTAGACTCTGCAGCGGCTATCGGCAAGGATGCTGCGCACGACTGGCTATCGATTACACCGGGATGGACAGATTGGAAGGCTCCAATTCTGGCAAGGGAATGAACACTGTTCATTCTGCATGGGCTACGGGCCAATGCTTGGCGCTCGGGTCAGGTGGCATTGCTATGGAGACGGACGGCTTGCCGGTTCTTGAATTTGTCAAGAACCCATCAGATTCGAGCGATGAAGAGAGTATCAGACTCTATGGAGGAGGGATCACGTAGACTCACGTGATCTTGATCAGTCTTGGCCGTGGCGTCAGCCACCGACGGGTAGCAGGCGGTCGGTTGTCTATTCGGTGGCAAGGAAGCCTTGAGGCCGCCACGGCGGGAAGAGCTGACGGCCTGAGAAAGCGTACTGCGGCTTCAGAATTGGCGGGTGCACCAATGGCGCTTCTGGGCATGACAGACGCGTGACTTGAGCGCGGTTAGCTTCTTCCATTGGCGAAGCTAGCGCATTAAGCAAGGCGCTGCGCTGCGGGCGTCTCGCCAAGGCTCTTCGTGGATGTTGCCGGCCGACAAGCTGGCAGGGACTTGCCATGGGACAAGCACGGACAAGCCAGGACAAGCTGCTGTGCACACCGAAGCAGGTTTGTTTGATCCTATGGCTATTTCTGAGATTGATAAGGCCTCGGCCAGTACTGCTTTGCATGATCCCTCAGGACCATCACTTGTCGGACACCCACTCTCTAGTGGGGCGGCTGTCCAAGACACCCCCATGGCTGATCACATTGGTACAGGACAGTGCACACAACCTGTTTGTGGAAATGCCTCTGAAGACTCGAACATGCTTTTTTGGGGGGATTTCAATGGTTCGACCAAGGGACCAATCACAACTACTTCAAATCCTCTTTTTAACAACCAAGACTCCTTTAATCAGCCTTAGCCAGAAGTTTCCAATGGGAATAACCATAAAGACATGCATGGCCACCCTGAATTTGCCCAAAATAATCCTTAGAAGAAAATTGGCCAAGAAGAAGGCCAGCAAGAGTGGTAACAGTAAATAGAAGGCCTTTAAAACCCTTCTTGAGAAGGAGTTTCATGATTTGGGGAAAGATTGAGGCTCTCCCAGTGGCGGGGACACTTCCCTATGGATGATTGATGCCTTATACTTTTGGGCTGTGGGGGGGGCGGGAAGAAGACCATGGACAACTACGCCACCTCATTGGTGGCCATGATCTTTCTCATTGGCTGGTGGAGACCAGATCAAGCGATCTCTCGGCGGAGGTGGACAAGCTAGAGCAGCATTTTCTTTGCCACCCGTCCGTGAGAAACTCTGGAGGTATGATCATTTTATGGCGACATGAGCTTCTGAGTTTTCTTCCTACTATTCTTTCAGATCAGTTGGTGCTGGGCAAGGTCAGCATGGCTGACAATTCCCAATGGACTATGGGTTGGGTTTATGCCAACAAAGATTACCACTGTAGAAGGATGCTTTGGCAGAACATCAAGGATAGTGTGGAACTGCAGGTTCCAACTATCATTGGAGGTGACTTCAACTGCATTCTGACATAGAAGGATAAGAAGGGGGGAAGAGGTTTACCTATTCCCAGGCTGTATAGGAGATGGAAGACTGCATGAGCATTGCTGACCTTCATGAGTTGGATTTCACTGGTCCAAGGTTTACTTGGACTAACAATAAAGAGGGGAGGAGCAAGATCTGGGTCCGCCTTGATCAGGTTCTAGTTAACTCAGTGGCTTCCAACATCCTTGGCGATACCAAGGTACATCACTTAATTCGTATTGCCTCTGACCATTGCCCACTCTTACTTTCAGTATCCCCTGGCTCTTACTTGCCACCACAGCGGTGGCTCCGCTTTGAAGATTGTGTGGCAAAAGTGGACTAAGGCAGATTTTGGTACCAAAGCAGCTGTGCTCCAGAGAAAGAGCTGTCGCACTCTCCGGGCACTCTTCTACTGGAGTAGAAGTACGCTCAAGACCCTCCACTTGCTCAAGGAGAAGCTGGAGCAGGACATTGCCACTCTTCAGATTACAGAGTGTACGGATGCCGGCCTCACTACAGCACAAGATGGTGAGCTTCATTCCAAGGTTGTTGAGCTTAATTCCACACTAGCTAGACTCAACACCTGGTGGAGGCCGAGGGCAAAGGCTAGATGTAGATGGTAACACTCACTTCTTCCGTGCTTCATATCAACCTTTGGATTAGTGTCATGGCGGATGACCATGGATCGGAGGACATCTGCCTTTACCACTTTTTTTGAAATGGTGAGGGGCTGTCTCATTGATGATGGCCCTCTACCTCTGGGGCGGTACTCTCATGCTTCTCCTCTTCTTGATGCTCTAGATTATGAGGTTTGGGAGGCGTGCACTCTGTGGGGCCAATCGCGACTAGATGGGATCACTTCATCCTTTTACAGACATTTCTGGACTTGTGTGAAGACCGACGTCATCTTTAGTTCTCCACATGGAGGATTCGTGGAAGGAAACTCTCATCGTTCTGATTCCCAAGGTTGCTAGAGCAAATTCCCCTTCCAAGTATCGACCAATCAGCTTATGTTAGACCATTTATAAGCTGATTGCAAAGATACTAGTGAACTGGCTGAAGCTTCTCCTACCGGACCTCATCTCTGAAGAGCAGGGAGCTTTTGTCCCGTAGCAGAATATCTCCCATCACTGCCTTCTTGCACGAAGATCTTCAACAAATTTCAGCATTCCACCTCTCAGGTTGGCTTTATGGCTATCAAGGTGGATATGGAGTAGGCTTATGATAGGATGAGCTGGCAAACTCGGGCGGTCTTTATCTCTTCCAGCCAAGTTTAGCAACTGGATACTACAGTGTGTCACATACCCCAGGTACTCCACTTTGCTGAATGATAGAAGGACTGAGTGGATCAGTGCTTGTGGCTTTCATCATGGCTATCCTCTATCACCCTACCTTTTCATCATGTGCTCTGAGCTCCTGTCATTGGCTTTCAAGTAGAGGGGAGCCAATCTCGGCATGACAGTGGCTACTGGAGGTACCTGCATTTCCAACCTTCTTTATACTGATGACATATTGATCATTTCTCAGGCTTTGGTGGCTCATGGCAAGCAAATCAAGGACATCCTTGATGATTATTGTGCTTGGACAGGGCAGCGCATCAACTGTGCAAATACCTCCATCCTCTTTAGCAAAGCAGCAAAAAGATGGAGGACTAACCACATTACTAGATCCATCGGATTCAGGAGAGTCCAGGAGATGGACTATCTGGGTATTACGCTGGCTATGAGGAAGTTGTACAAGAAGGATCATTCCCAGTTGATTCAGAGGGCTAGGGAGAAGATTACTGCTTGGGGCTTGAGGCATCTCTCACTGGCTAGACGTGCTACCCTCATTTCTTCAGCCCTGATGCCCGGATCCATCTACCAGGTGACACACACTATTTTTCCTCTGAATGTGTTACAGGAGGTTGAGAAGATGTGCAGATCCTTTCTTTGGGACAAGAGCCCTACCCAGTGGAGCATCCATTACGTGAAGTGGGACACCATTTGCACACCTAGGAGGCTTGGTGGACTTGGGTTCCATTCTGCTGCTTTGTGGACGGGGCCATTGAGGGCACGATTAGCTTGGGACTTCTTACAGAAGCTGGGTTCTCTTCAACACCGCTGCCTTCGAGAGTGCTATGGGGATGATATCTGGAGCAACACTCTGAGGCGGGGGGTTCCAAGACTTGGGTCATCATCCTTAGTGGAGCTCAGAGCCTTCTACCTCTCATCCGGTGGAAACTTGCTAACAAGAAAAAGGTGCATGTTCTCTCCCAGACTTGGCTGGCTGATATACCTCTTCTCAGGAGACCTACCTTTGTCGATACGGCCGCACTTGAAGACCTCCGGGTGTGTTCCTTCTTACAGCCAGACCGTACTTGGGATACTCCAAAGCTGGAGTTTCACTTTGGTCATGACCTGGTGGATCAGATCAAGAGGGTGGTGTTGCACTCTGAGTTAGAGACGGATGAGCCAGAGCTTATACACATCCCGCTAAGCAAGTCCCTCATGGAACTTGCTTATGAGGCCCTCTTCCCTCCTGGCGATACTCACTGTTTGTGGCTTCAGAAGTTCCAGCTGCATCCATGAGAGTGGCTCTTTTGGTGGCGTGTCCTGAAAGGGACCTTGCCAACACAGCTACGTCGGGGTGAAGTCCAATGTCCTTGGGGCTGTACCGAGGAGGAGGACTTGGAGCATATTCTGATCTGATGCTCACTCATGATGGTTATCCTTCAAGTTCTTTCTTCTTGGGGTTTTGTCATGCCTTCCTTTATCTATTCTCAGGATCTCTTCAAGGCATTCGACAGCATCCCCAAGGCTGATCTAGCTTGGGGAAAGGCATACTTCTATGTCATCTTCCAGGTTTGGAGGACTAGGAATGCCAAGACTCATGGCCGCCCCCATGGAACCCCCAAGGAGCTTGCTGCCAACATCTTGGAGGCATTTACCAACACCTCTGCCTTTCCATTTTGAGAGCAATGGGAGCTCCAGCAGTCATATCGACTGATTCCTCACACTTCTTGGACTCCCCCCTCTCGGATGGCTTAAGGCCAATGTTGATGGTGCCCTCTTATCCTCTGGCTTGGCAGGTATCAGAGTCGTGATCAGAGATGAGACTGGCAACCTCATCAAGGCTGGTATTCATCTTGACCTGGGGACACCGAGTGGAACTGATTATGCTTACAATTAGACACATTCTAGAGCCATGGATGTATGAATACAAGGGACTGATCTTGGAAGGTGACAATCACGGGGTGGTGACTTATCTCCAGCAGACCTTGCAGCAGATCTACTGGACTACTCTCCCAGCATAGGCACCTGATATTGGCTTCCTTTCTGAGTTTCACTAGGTGATCTTCCCCATATCATAGAGACCGAGCCGTGGCATTACTATGCACGCTCTTGAGTCATTTTGTGTGGCATCCCTATGATACTTGTATCTTCCCTACTATTTTTTCTAGTATTTTAGAGCAGGACCGTGAGCATGTTGCTACGGCCTAGTCTTTATTTTTTTCTAGATTTACACATTTGTGCTCTTTATTATAACCTTCTTTTATTATTAATGCAATATGCAACTTTCAAGGAACCCAAAAACTTGGGAGGCTCTTTCATTTCTCTTCTTTTCTTCTCTCTCTTATTTTCTAGTGAGAGAAGCTCTGGGTATGCGGGGGGGTGACCAAGGGTCGCCCCCTCACTCAAGGAGGAGTGGGGGTGGTGGTAGCAAGGAGGGCAGCAAGGTGGTGGTGCCACTTGGATGTGGCAGGCCAACATGAAGGGGTGGTCTTGGTGGTGGTTTGGCCGAGAGGAAGTCGACCAGGGAGCTCTAAGGGGAGACATGGCAGCCTTGGCTCCAAAGAGGATGATGGAGATGAGGGGCAGCAAGGAGAAGATAGCAACAACCTCTCCAATAGGGCAGCTCTTGGTTTGGTTTCAACAGCAATGGAGGCAGGTCAGATGGAGCTTGACTCTACTGGTTGCAGTAGCCTAGAGGAAGAAGCTGGAGTGAAGGCTCATGACCAAGCTAGAGGAAGGGTGGCTCACAGCCAGGCCAGAGGAAGCATTGCTACAGTGAGCAATGGAACAGTACCCATGGTCTTCGACTCCTCCCTTGGCATTGGTTCACAGGTGGGAACCGACCAGCAAGCAGGTGGGAGTGCATCTGGTGAAATGAAATTGGATTCCAATAAAACAGTAGCCAATTGTTGACTGAATCGGGCGACGTGCGGTGGAGCTTGGTATGGAGATGGACTCGATGCCAATACAGCATAGCGAGGAAATCGAGTGCGACCAAGTTGATGGAATGCGGTATGCCGGAGGCAGCAACTCCCTCGACAACAGCTGCTCAAACCAAGTGCCTCATTCCATTCAAGCGGCCCGCAGGTAGACTGAGGCGAAGATGGCGGTGCAATCAACATAGGGTAGTGGTGAGACGATTGGAGAAGGCAACCTGAATAGAAATGCTGAATTCAAACCCACTCCAGGGTCGATCGAGAGCCTGGCTGCAATCACTGGTATGTCCAAACAATCTCCCCTCAATGGAGTGAGTGGCTCTCGGGTCTTAGGGCAAGGCATCTCTTACGAATTTGAGATGGTCGACACCCAACAACCATTTTTTGCGTGTATGGTAGATAGCAATTGTGTGGATGTGAACTAAAAATAGGTGCACCATGCGAGCCTTCCACAATTTCTGGAAGGGGCTGAAGCCGACCCCCATAGGGCTGATCTCATGAATCCAGAGAGATGCACACAGCCTGTTTGTAGAAATGCCTCCGAGAAGACTACAAGGGGAAATGCAAACCAATTGTTCAGTGGTGAGTCCAGCAAGCAGGGGATATTCAAACTACCCAATTCTCATTCTCAGGAAACCACAGCAAGGCCATCAAACACAAGAAAAATGACACACACCCCAAACAACCCTTGGAGGAAGCCGCCGGTTGTCCCACTTGCCAAAGTTCACTTTGATGAAATTAAAGACATTGAAGGAGTGGGTGTTACTCTTGATAATAACTCTATGCAATTCAATATCCAAAGACTTGAAGCAGCCCTAGTTGGTAAGCTACTTGGCAAAAGACTACCCTTCTACTTCTTAAACAACGACCTAAAGAGAAAGAGGAGCAAATGGGGTGAATTCAATTTAGTGCTAATTGAGGCTGACTGCTTCCTATGCATCTTCCAAACAATTGAGGCCCGTGATGCTGCTGAATGGACCATGGTTCATTCAGAAATGTCATAGCTATGGACAAATGGAGTCCAACCTTCTCTCCTGACTCATTGCAAGGCTTAACCTCTCCCATTTGGATGTGACTACCTAGCCTACATCTCATCTATTGGGATAGCAATAACTTGGCCAGAATTGCTTCCTATGTTGGTGAGCCAATGTGGATGGACAATCAAACGAGCAAATGGGGCAATGTCTTTATGCTTTGGTGTGTGTCAAAGTTGACCTCTCAAAAAGTCTCCCACCTGGAATCTGGATCAATGGAGTCAATGGCCGCTTCTTCCAAAATGTCGAATATGAAGGAATTGCTCAACTCTGTTTCAAATGTGGCAAGGTTGGACACAAAATTGACATGTGCCCAGATAAGGCTAACATAGCTCCCAATGTGCAACCCACCAACAAGAACAAAGCTCCCTCCTCTCTTTCAGTTCAGCAAACCACCCAACCACCTGATAAAGTGCAGCATATTTTCAGCACTTTAGCAAATCCTCTGACCAACAAGGTGTAGTTCCGGAACCAATCAAACAACATGCGAAATATTCAAGCCATTGCCCCACAGCAGAAATGCACTATGGCGGAACAAATACCAAAAATGGTGACAATGTTAATATAGCCAATGAAGAAGTTCTGCGAGGACCTATGGGCCATGGACCTTAGTATCAGAGGAAGCCAAGACCCTCCAAACCGAAAACAACCACAACAACAAGGGAGACACCTCACGAAAATCTTGATATATAAGCAGAAAATGCAAACAAAAAATAGATTGACCAAAATCTGGAGGCTAGAAAAGGGATAGCGAGCCCACCAACAATAGCAAAACATTAATGAAGGGGAGGCCAACTCCAACAACTCTACACCTTCCTTCTAGGCCGTTAAAAAAACACATGAAGACCTGAATTTGTTCAAAAATAGAAATGCAAAAACTGGACAGAATCGGATATCCAAGGCACACTTCAATAGAGAATTGGGTCAATTGGACCCCATAAAAGCAGCTCCTCGAAAACACAAGAAAAGTGAATTCCATATTGACATTAGGAGGAACAGCTCCCATGATTTCTACCCATGACTTCTATCATAATGTGGAATTGTAGAGGGGTCCAAAAAAAGGCCACGAGCCACTATCTCCAGCAAATTCTTGTAGAGCATCATGCTCATTTCATTGGCCTTATAGAAACTAAAGTGACAGACATCACTAGAAGGGAGATTGATCAAATTGTGGGCAACTGGAGTTTTACAACAACCGTAGGAAAATGAGGCATCCTTGCTCTTTGGAGAAATGATTTAATTACTTTTCTCCTCTCATAAAATGAATAATGCATTGTGGGAGACATCTGACTACCAGATAAAGCTATATGGAGGTGACCATCAGTTATGCTAACAAAGACTACCACATTCGGTGGAGACTTTGGGACACCTTAACTCTCTTACTAAATACCGGCTTGCCATCCATTGTTGGGGGAGATTTTAACTACATCTATGAGGCCAAATAAAAAAAAGGGGGGAAGCCTTTCAAAAGCTCACCAGCGGCAAATGTGATGATGGAATTCCTCACCAATGGGGAATTACAAAGCTGAATTTTACTGGTCCAAGATTCACATGGACCAACAACAAAGATAAAAATAGTCAAAATGGGTGTGCCTTGATTGCTTCCTTATCAACTCCATTGCATCCAACCTCCTCCCCTTTGCACAAACTAAACACCTTTCAAGGATTGCATATGATCATTGCCCTATTGCTCTCCAAATCAACTCTAAGGAGATGTGGAAATCACAACAGTGGCTGAAATTCGAAGACACTTGGCTTTCATATCTTATGGCTTGGAAATTAGTGTGGAGATGTTGGCAAGGTAACTATGAAGGGTCCAGGGCTGCAAATTTGGATAGGAAATGCAGCCGCACACTAAGAAACTTATTCCACTAGAGCAAAAATAAGCTCAAATATTTCAGTAAGCAAAGGGACTCCCTTCAAGAAGAAATTCTGCAACTATAGGAGGCTGATTGCTCTCCACTGGGAATGACAGAGCAGCAAGAAAGAGACCTCCAACTCAAGGCAAATGAGCTGAACTCAACCCTAGCCCATTTATCTTGTTGGTGGCGGCAAAGTGCTAAAGTCAGGTGGGCTGAAGAGGAGGATGCCAACACACATTACATTCACACTGTTGCAACTGCTAGAAAGAGGTCAAATAGAATCAACACCCTCAAGCTTGATGATGGCCAAACTACGGAAGACCAGGTCCTCTTCTACCAAGCTTTTATGAACTTTTTTCAGTGAAAGTGGAGTGCACATCCCATTACTATGACCAATTGGCCTTCATTTGCTGAAATCAACACCATCCCATCTCAGGTCTATGATATTTTGGAAGCAGATATCAACGAAGCTGAAATTTGGGAGGTGATTAAATCGATGGGTACTAATCATGCCCCTGGGATTGATGGTATCACAACATCCTTCTACAAGTAATTTTGGAGGATCATTGGCCATGATGTTGTGGTGGCTGTCAAGGAATTTTTTGGTAGTGGAACCATGATTCCTCAGTGGAAGGAAACCTTGGTAATTCTCTTACCCAAGTCCTCCAATCGATTGTCCTGATATACCCATAAGCCTATCAGAGCGCTTACAAAGTCATAGCAAAATCCTAGTGTCTGAAAAACATTCTACCAAATATCATTTAGAAGGGTGCCTTTGTGCCTACTAGATCTATCTCCCACCACTTGCTTGGCCCAAGAATTTATTAATAAATTCCAACACTCCACCTCTAAGGAGGGATTCATGGCCATTAAAATTGACATGGAACAAGCATATGATAAAATGAGCTGGGAAACCTTAACTATAATCCTACAACAATTTGGGTTACCCGTGAAATTCTGGAATTGGATTCTCCGGTGCATTTCCTCGCCTTCCTTCTCCCTCTTGTTAAATGGGAAAAGAACTGAATGGATACAAGCTTGTTGTGGATTCCGACAAGGGTGCCCGTTATCTCCCTACCTATTTATCCTTTGCTCAAAACTGCTTTCCTTAGCTATCAAGCAACATGGGGATGAATTTGGTGTGCCTATCTATCGAGAACACGATATCACACCTTCTTTATCAGAGATGACATTTTATTCACCACAAAAGCTTCCATTGCCCATGCAAAGGGTGTCCTCCAAATTCTAGAAAATTATTGCAAATGGACAGGGCAGCGTTTCAATTCCACCAAAACTGTCATTATTTTCAGCAAAGCCATACATAGATGGAAGGCCAACAGAATCACTAGGCTCACTGGATTTAGAAGAGTTGAGGAGCTTGATTACTTGGGCATTAAACTTGCCATGAGAAAATTAGAAACAATGGATTTTCAGCAGCTACTACAAAGGCTAGGGAAAAAATCAGCTCATGGGGTGTTAGACACCTTTCAATGGCGGGTCGTCTTACACTTATACGGACATCCTTACTTTGCATAATCTTGCTAGGAACTTCCTTTGGCAAGGAAATAACAACTAGCATTCAATACACTATGTTCCTTAGGACAAAATCTGCATGCCTACCAATAAAGGTGGCCTTGGCTTACACATGGCCAAAAGCTGGAATGGCTCCCTAAGGGCTAGAATGGCTTGGGAATTCCTCTCTAAACCTGATATGCTACTCCACAAATGCTTGATTGAAGTATGGGCTGAACCCATGGCTAAGGGAACCCAAGCGGGGACTCCAATTCTTGAAAAATTATCAGGGATGGTGCTTTGACTGACCGAAATCTAAAATGGAAGATTAACAATGGTAAAGAGGTGGACTTCCTAAACTCTACTTGGATTTCAGACCTTCCTCTTTCCAAATGGCCTACCTTTCTCAACATGGAGTGCATGGAGGAATGGAAGGTAGAAAACTTGATTGCTGAAAATAGAAGATGGACTCATGAAAATCTGCATACCCTTTTTGGTCCGGACCTTGCTGATCTCATTTCCAGCATTCCCATTATGGAGGAGCACCAAAATGACATCCCAGAGCTCATCAAGGCACCCATGGGGACAACTCTCACTTCCATATTATACAAAATCTATTTTCTGAAATTTGATTGGTCATCTGACACAGAATTTGAAACTCCCACAGGAAAAGTTATTTTGGTGGCGCTTATCAAAGACTCTTTGCCACTTGGCTTGCTTATTGGGGTTTAACGACACCCTTTGCCCATGGGGTGTAATCGGGAAGAAGGTGAACACATTGCTGTCCATTATTTCACACACAACATAATCTAGAATTTGGCTAAATGGGGTTCAATCCCATTTTTAGCAACTTGATTTACTCAAGCCCTCAGAGTCTGTGGCAACTTGTGTTGGGCTAGAATGTATTATGCTATTGTTTACCAGGTTTGGAGAACTTGTACAGCCAAGACTCACGACCGCAGTTATGGTACACTGAGGATTATTACTGCCTCCATTTTTAGCTCCATCACACATTCTACCTCTTTTCCTTTCCAGAAGCAATGGGACATCACCCAGCCCTATGGGCTGATAAAACCTACCTTATGGTGTCCTCCCCCTCCTGGTTGGATCACGGCAAATGTGGATGGCTCCTTTCTTTCTAATGGGTGGTGTTCTTTGTGGTCTTAAGGGATGAGAATGGCAACTTCATCAAAGCTATGGGTCATTGCTTTCAACATTAGGACAGCACAACTATGGAATTAGCGGCCATGCTCTACATCCAACACATCATTGAGCCTTGGATGATAGAGTACAAAGGCATTATCATTGGAGGAGACAACATAGGGGTGGTGGACCACCTCAAGCTCTCTCTTCACAATGAGATATGGCAGAACCGACTCCCTCACGCTCCAGACATCAACTTTCTGAAGAATTTCCACCAGGTCATTTTTACTTACACACAAAGATCTAACAATAGCTTAGCTAATTTTTGTGCAAATATTGCTACTACTTTTGATTTTGTTTGGCATAGCTCAGATAACCACACTATTCCTCCACAATTTTTATGTGCTTTTGGAGGAGGATAGGAAACATGTTGTTAGTAGCTAGTTTTTGTTTTCTTTTGCAACTTTTATAACTTGTAATCAGTCTTTTTCATTATCAATGCAAATGTATCTTTTTAAGGAACCCAAAAACTTTAGGATCAGCTCTCATTTCCACTCCCCTCTCTCTCTCTCTAGGGCGCAGAAACTAGACTCTCTCTCTCTATGGCGGGGTGGCCGGTCACCTCCTCACCGGACAAGGTAACAAGAAGGGAAGGAAGGCTTGCGGGTACTGTTCACTCTGTAGGTACTATTCACTCTGCACGAGGCCATGGCAAAGGGGTGGTCCTCGGGTCGGACAAGGAAGCTCATGGGACGGATAGCAGGATCCTTCCGATCTTGGTAATGAAATGCAATTGGATGGAGATTGCTCCACCTTATCATCTCCTCACCTCCCTGGATAGGGGATTGTGCTCGGGTTGGCCGGCGGTGGTGCCAGAATGGAAGGCCGAGCAGTTCTTGATGCTTTCAAGAAACCAGGGAAAGATGTTCTTGCAGTGCGTGACTCTACAGATGCTATAGATTACAATTGGGCAGCATCTGGCGGTGTCTTGTGCGGAAGATAGCCAGACAACCAGTTCTTGATCCAGTATCCCGATTCTTGTAGACTCTTCAAGGATGATCGACGCAGGATTTACTATTCAGTCTGCACGAGATCTTGATCTCGCCCTTGTGGTTTATGATGGCCATCTGGCTTGAGAAGGCGAGCCTTAGTGGTGGCGTGGATGTCCCAGGTACCAGCGCGGGGAGAAGCGAAGCGATTCGTGGATCACGCTCTGTTCTGCATTTATGGGCGAACGCTAGTTGCGGAGGCGTGAAGCATTCAAGCATGAGCACATGGGACAAGGCCATTTACTCAAGCCTAGAGACGCAGCGGTGGCCAGATGGGGCATCTGCGGACATTAGCGGATCGCGGCAACGGAGCACGTCAGTCGCGGGAGCATTGTGGCCACTAAGCGCATGCGCTATTACCTTCGCGCATGAGAGAAACGAATGATAGGCGATAAGCGCCCGGCGGCGTGCATGTAGGACAAGGACTTAGCACAAGCAGGCAAGGCTCTGGCCAAGCGGCAAGCGGGCGGCGGTCTTTCCGGGGCGACAGCGGAGAATGCAGTAGGGTATGTCCAAATCGATCCTATGGCTTGTTGTGATGATGATAGGGCTGATTTTCTAGTTGTTATGGATGCCTCTACAAGGGAGCTACTTGCCGGACACCCACCTCTTTGTGGGGCGGCCGAAACTGATGCCCCAATGACTGATCAACAACCTATAGGATCATGCACACAAGGTGCTTGTGGAAATGCCTCAACCAAACTGAGAGCATTTTCTTGGGGATTCCTCATGATTTGCCTAAGCGTAGTCACCCCACTACCTCAAACCCATTATTTGAATACCAAGAACAGTAGATGGAGGATTTGGATGGCCATCAAGAGCACCCTTTTACTAAGCCACTTAATGGCAAAGGTATGCCTACCCAACCTAACCCTTGGAGGAGAAAAGAGTTTGTTAAATTTGGGCAGGTTGACAGAGCCTCTTCCTTTAAGGAGGATGGAGTAACTATTAAGATTGATGACCATGCTGTTGATGCTAATCAAGCCAAGCTGGAGAAGGCCCTTATGGGGAAAATATTGGGGAGAAGGCCATCATTCTACTTCCTAAATGCTGATCTATAAAAGAAATGGGGACAATGGGGAACTTTCAAGGTGATTATGGTTGCCACTGACTATTTTGTGTGCTTGTTTGACACTGCTGAAGCTAGGGATGCTGTTCTGATGAATGGACCATGGTTTGTGGCCGAGAATGTGATTGGCTTAGACAAATGGATTCCCTCCTTCAACCCAAAGTCTTTCCATGGACTTTCCTCCCCTATTTGGGTTTGGCTTCCTCACTTGCCACTCTTATATTGGGATAGTAGCAATCTTGCTAGAATTGCCTCCTTTTTTTGGAGAACCACTCTGGATGGACCACCAGACCAACTCCTGGGGACATAGCCTATATGCCAGAGTCTGCATCAGGTTAGATCTCTCTGCTAAACTTCCAACAGGTGTTTGAATCCATAGAAGACATGGCCATTTCTTTCAACCAGTGGAATATGAAGGGATCTCTCAGTTGTGCTTCTCTTGTGGCAAAGTTGGGCACAAAGCTAATTTCTGCCCAACTATTCAGCCCACCTCTATTGTACCACCCTTGGGTAAGGCTACTCAACCTCCCTCATGCCCCATTGTGCGACCACGCTATACTTAGATTTGAGAGGGGGGAAAGCAGTAGCTCTTTCCCTACTGATGCTCCTGTGACTATAAGCAAAGGAAAGGAACCAGAGGTTCAACATTCTTCCATCCCACTTGAGAGCAGCCTTCCCACTCCTGAACTAGATCTTGAGTATGGTCCATGGGTGTTGGTTACCAGGAAGAAGAAACTGAGGCCACCATTGTCTATGAAGAGTAAAGAGGGAGTGAAGGCAGCACAGCAGCATGCCCTTGCCACATTAAGGGCTCGGCCCCCAAAGATCCTCCCTCCCAGGGCTCTTCCTTTACTTAACATCCTTCCTGAAGTTGACATCTTTGTTCCTCCTATCTTTCCAAGCACCTGCAAGCTTGGGAAAGGTGGCTAAACCACCCAAGGATAGAGGTGGAAAAAGTAATAGCAGTGAAGGGAAAGCTCCAAAGACCCATTCTAGCAGGGAGATGCAGGAGGAAGAAAAATCTGAGGCTAGTTCTAAAAAGAGAAAGAAGGCCTCCCTTTCACCCATTATCGGCGGGGACAACTCCCCTATGGAAGACTGATGTCTTCCATCTGGAACTATAGGGGTGCCCGTAAGAAGACCACGGGCAACTACCTACGCCACCTTATTGGTGGACATAATCTCTATCTTATTGGCTTGGTGGAAACCAGGATCAAGCAGATCTCTAGATGAGAGGTGGACAAGCTAGCTGGGAGCAACTGGATTTTTCTCTATCACCCTTCTATGGGAAACTCTAAAGGTATGATTATTTTATGGTGACATGATCTTCTGAGGTTCCATCCTATTATCCTTTCAGATCAGTTGGTGTTGGGCAAGGTCAGCATGGTTGATAGTTCCCAATGGACAGTGGGTTGGGTTTATGCCAACAAAGCTTACCACTGTAGAAGGATGCTTTGGCAGAATATCAGGGATAGTGTAGAACTGCAGGTTCTAACTATCATTGGAGGTGACTTCAACTATATTCTGACATAGAAGGACAAGAAGGGGGGGGGGGGAAGGTTTACCTATTCCAGGCTGTACAGGAGATGGAAGACTGCATGAGCATTGCTGACCTACATGAGTTGGATTTCACTGGCCCAAGGTTTACTTGGGCCAACAACAAGAAGGGGAGGAGCAAGATCTGGGTTCGGCTTAATCGGGTTCTAGTTAACTCAGTAGCTTCCAACATCCTTCGAGATATCAAGGTACATCACCTACCTCGGATTGCCTCTGATTATTGCCCACTCTTACTTTTAGTGTGCCCGGGCTCTTACTCGCCACTGCAGCGGTGGCTCCATTTTGAGGATACTTGGCTGTCCTACCCGATGGCTTGGAAGATTGTGTGGCAGAAATGGAACAAGGAAGACTTTGGTACCAAAGAAGTTGTGCTCCAGAGAAAGAGCTGTCGTACTCTCCGGGCACTCTTCTTCTGGAGTAGAAACATGTTGAAGAACCTCCACTTGCTCAAGGAGAAGCTGGAGCAGGATATTGCCACCTTACAGATTACAGAGTGCACTGATGATGGACTTACTACGGCACAGGATGGTGAGCTTTGTTCCAAGGTGGTTGAGCTTAACTCTACTTTAGCCAGACTCAACACCTGGTGGAAGTAAAGGGCTAAAGTTAGATGGCTGTAGTAGGGTGATGGGAACACTCACTTCTTCCACACCGTTGCTTCCTCCTGACATCGGACTAACAGGGTTAATGGTGTCATGGCGGATGATGGAAGACTGATGGATAGCCCGGAGGACATATCAGCTGCATTTACCACTTTCTTTCTGAAAATGGCGGTACCCTCTCACACTTTTCCTCTTCATGATGCTTCTGTATCTAATTGCAAGGTATGGGAGGCTGTGCACTCTATGGGGGCCAATCGGGCCCCGGAGCTGGATGGGATCACTTCATCCTTTTACAGACACTTTTGGACTTGTGTGAAGACCGACATCATCGTTGCCGTTTAGGAATTCTTTAGTTCCTCCCACATGAATGATTCATGGAAGGAAACTTTCATCGTCCTGATTCTTAAGGTTGCTGGAGCAGATTCTCCTTCCAAGTACCGGCCAATCAGCTTATGTTAGACCATTTATAAGCTGATTGTGAAGATACTAGTGGCCACAGCATCTCTGTCCTCATCTCACGAAGCAGGAGCTTTTGTCCATGAGAATATCTCCCATCTCTGCCTTCTTGCACAGGAGATCTTCAACAAATTTCAGTATTCCACCTCTCAAGTCAGCTTTATGGCTATCAAGGTGGATATGGAGCAAGCTTATGATAGGATGAGTTGGCAAACTCTGGAGCAGATGCTATCTCTCATGGGCTTCCTGGCCAAGTTCAGCAATTGGATACTACAATGTGTCACTTACCCCAAGTACTCCATCTTGCTGAATGGTCGAAGGACTGAGTGGATCAGTGCTCAGTGTGGCATTCGTCAGGGCTACCCTCTCTCACCCTACCTCTTCATCCTGTGCTCTGAGCTCCTGTCATTGGCAGGAGCCAATCTTGACATGTCTCAGAGGTACACTGCATTTCCAACCTTCTTTATGTTGATGACATCCTGATTATTTCCCAGGCTTTGGTGGCTCATGGCAAGCAAATCAAGGACATCCTTGATGATCATTGTGCTTAGACAGGGTAGCGCATCAACTATGCAAAGACATCCATCCTCTTTAGCAGAGCAGCAAAAAGATGGAGGACTAACTACATTACTAGATCCATCGGGTTCAGGAGAGTCCAAGAGATGGACTATTTGGGTATTAAGCTGGCAATGCGGAAGCTGTACAAGAAGGATCATTCCCAGTTGATTCAAAGGACTAAGGAGAAGATTCGCACGGGGCTCAGGCATCTCTCATGGTGGCCGTACCCTCATTTCTTGACCACGATGCGGATCCATCTACCAGGTGACACACACTACTTTGCCTATGAATGTGTTGCAAGAGGTTGAGAAGATGTGCAGATCCTCTCTTTGGGACAAGAGCCCTACCCAGCAGAGCATCCATTATGTGAAGTGGGACACCATTTGCACACCCAGGAGACTTGGTGGACTTGGGTTCCATTCTGCTGCCTTGTGGACGGGGCCATTAAGGGTACAATTAGCATGGGACTTCTTACAGAAGCCAAATTCTTTTCTACACTGCTACCTTCAGGAGCGTTATGGGGATGATATCTGGAACAGGTCTATGAGGTGGGGGACTCCAAGTCTTGGGCCATCATCCTTAGTGGAGCTCAGAGCCTTCTACCTCTCATCAGGTGGAAACTTGCTGACGGAAAGAAGGTACATGTCCTCTCCCAGACTTGGCTGGCTGGTATACCTCTTCATAAGAGACCTACCTTTGTTGATGCAACTGTGCTTGATGACCTCCGGGTGTGCTCCTTCATACAGCCAGACTGTCATGGGACACTCCAAAGCTGGAGAATCACTTTGGTCATGACCTGGTGGACAAGATCAGAAGGGTGGTGTTGCATTCTGATTTAGAGACGGATTAGCCAAAACTTATACACATCCCAATAAGCAAGTCCCTCACGGCACTTGCTTATGAGGCTCTCTTCCCTCCTGGCGATACTCATTGTTTGTGGCTTCAGAAGTTCCAGCTGCATCCACGAGAGAAGCTCTTTTGGTGGCATGTCCTGAAAGGGGCCTTGCCAACTTTCTCCTGGCTACGTCAGAGGGGTCTGACTGAGGAAGTCCAGTGCCCTTGGGGCTGCACCGAGGAGGAAGACTTGGAGCATATTCTGATCCGATGCTCACTCACGATGGCTGTTCTATAGGTTCTTTCTTCTTGGGGTTTTGTCATGCCTTCCTTTCTCTACTCTCAGGATCTCTTTAAGGCATTGACGGCATCCCAAGGCGATCTAACTTGGGGAAGGCATCTTTGCTATGTCATTTACCGGTTTGGAGGACTAGGAATGCCAAGACTCACGGCCTCATGGATCCCCAAGGTGCTACATCTTGGAGGCATTCACCAACACCATCTGCCTTTCCATTTCCGGTGCAATGGGAGCTCCAGCCACATCTGATTCCTTACACTTCTTGGACTCCTCCCGGATGGCTTAAGGCCAATATTGATGGTGAGCTCTTATCCTCGACTTGGCAGAATGGAGTCATGATCGAGATGATACTTGCAACCTCATCAGTTGGTATTCATCTTGACCTGGGAACATGGTGGAGTATATGCTTAGACACATCATGGAGCCCTGGATGTATGAATACAAGGGGCTGATCTTGGAAGGCGACAACCACGGGGTGGTGAGTTATCTCCAGCAGACCTTGCAGCAGACTTACTGGACTACTCTCCCAGCACATGCACCTAATATTGGCTTTCTTATTGATTTTCACCAGGTGCTCTTCTCCCACATCTGGGGCAGGGACTGGCGGTCGTGCAACTCCTCAGTCCAATTTTGTGTGGCATCCTTATGATGCTTGTATCTTCCTACTGCATTTTCTAGCATTTTAGAGCAGGACCGTGAGCATGTTGCCACGGCCTAGTCTTTATTTTTTTTAGCTTTGCACTTTTGTGCTCTCCTTTTGTAACCTTCTTTTATTCTTAATGCTATATGCAACTTTCAAGGAACCCAAAAACTTTGATTTCTCATAAGGTGCGTGAGTCCTAAGCAACATCCATGATCACGGTCATTTATGGTTGAGACTAGGACGGTATCTGATCGTCTTCGAGCCCCCAACTTTCATTCTTGATTAATGAAAACATCCTTGGCAAATGCTTTCATAGTGGTTCATCTTTCATAAATCCAAGAATTTCACCTCTGACTATGAAATACGAATGCCCCCGACCATCCCTCTTAATCATTACTCCGATCCCAAAGGCCAACACAATAAGACCAAAATCCTGTGGTGTTATCCCATGCTAATGTATCCAGAGCGTGGGCTTGCTTTGAGCACTCTAATTTCTTCAAAGTAACAATGCTGGAAGCATGACCTAGCCAATTAAGGCCGAGGCATCACCGATAAGGGGCGAGGCAGCGGCGGTGACAACCCAACCCAAGGTCCAACTATGAGCAACAACTTAAATATATGCTGAGCTAGAATTATCACGCGGCACCGGACTTGCCCTCTTGGATCCCTTGTTAAGGGGTTTAGATTATACTCATTCCAATTACTCGAAGAGGTATTGTTATTTATTGTCACTACCTCCCCATGTCAGGATTGGGTAATTTGCCGCTCTTGCCTTTTGAATGTGGTAGTCTTTGAGCTCCCTCTCGTCGAACCCTAATTCTCGTCACCCATCACCACCATGGTAGGCCCCTATCCTACCATCGAAGTTGATAGGAGTTGAATGATCGCGCGCAAGGGCCGTGCGATCCGACAGTTATCATGAATCAAAGCGGGCGCGCATCGACCTTTTACCTAATAAATGCATCCCTTCCAGAAGTCGGGGTTTGGTGCACGTATTAGCTCTAGAATTACTACGGTTATTTGAGTAGCACATACCATCAAACAAACTATAACTAATTTAATGAGCCATTCGCAGTTTCACAGTCTAAAATAGTTCATACTTACACATGCATGGCTTAATCTTTGAGACAAGCGTATGACTACTGGCAGGATCAACCAGGTAGCATGTCCTCGACGCAACAATGATCTGGCCCAACACTACCATGTATATATATATATATATATGGAGGGAGAGGAAAGAATCAGAGTCACATGAAGGATGAAGGCACGATCACCTCGAATAAGCCACCGAGCGGTGGCGTGACAGAGACTCGATTTCTAGAGCCACATTACAACAATATGGCGAGACCCTTCATCCACCGCTTACAAACTCCCCAAGACGAGGTTGGAAGGGTCTCATTCCACAGGGCAGTCTCCATGCCATGAAAATGAGCATCAGAGGCTAATCCGTGATACATCGACAGATGTTAATACCGATAACGAAAGGATTCTCGTCACAAGCAACAACCACAATCGATGTCCAAAATATTCTGAGGAGCGAGGATTTGAAAGGACTGCCACACCAATAGTTGGCCACATGAAGGTGACCACCTATCAATAAAAGTAGAGTCCACAACATCTCATGCGCCGCATACAAGTCTCGAGCCTAAGAACATCACAAAGCCCAAAGGCACTACCCGAAAATAGAGATCAAGAAATCGCCGTCATCAAGCGAACCAAAGGGTCATGATAATGATGCGGATGGCGAGCTCCCATGAGGTACGTACATTCACATTAGAGCGGGAAGAAGCTCCATGTGGGATGCCAAGCTGGCCCATACTCCGAAGAGTGCGATCGATTCGTATGCCGCATGGAGCTCTTCCTTCGACTACGCACAAAAAATTCTTTCTATTCGCAATGCGGTAACATAAGATGAAGGAAGCATGCAGATCTAAAGATCATCAACATTGTCTACCTTACATGCATGTCGACAAAACAACGTTGCTCAATTCACTCATCTCTAATAGCGGAGCAAAATGCACATTTGACCAGTTCGAAAGCCCAAAAAGCTTACATTTTTATGGGTGGTCATATGCCCAAATGGAGGCCACCAAATGCACCCATGAGCAGTATCAGGAGGTTTTAAGAGGTTCTAGCCTCAAAAAATGGCAAGACACCACCAATTTTGAGGAGTTACATGCCCATAGACACCGAGCACCTGTGCGCCAGGGAGCTGAGTATGAGGCCAGCATGGCGCTGCGTGATGTGAGGGGTTCGGTCACAGCAAGTGCGCGGTGACGCCGGCGAACCAGAGTGCAGCGGCGCCAATGACGCGTGGTAGGCGCCCGTGGAGCCAGCGGGCGGCGATGCTATACCAGCGTAGCTGCGGGGGCCGTGTGCGTCGCACCGGAGCTTCATGGGGACCATGTTATCGCCATCGCGCCGCGACATCCGTCGCGTGACACCCATGGAACCGCGTGCACGCCACCTGCGGAGCTCGCATGGACCGCGCCAGGTGCCACGCGCACATCAATGCCCACGGAGGCCATCTTGCTCATCGGGGCCTGGAGGCATGCCGGCGCCAATCAGGCGAGGCACCAGAACTAATGCCGGCACTCGTGGGCATGCAATTGTGCATGCCGGCATACATGAGACGATAAGGATGCTAAGCTCACATCCGCAGATAATTTGACGTGCGACTCGCGTGGCACTCGGGGCACATGGCTCGCGGTTAGGGGCGCAGGCACTTAGGGCGCAGGTGCTGGCGTCGCGCGACGCGCATCGTCTTGATTTTAAATAAGCGCCGCCGCCAATGTCATCGCCAAGCCCATTGACCCAATGCCCCACGTCCGATCACTGTCGGTCGTCTTGGGTCGCTGCCACCGGTCACCGCCGTTCCCCGCCGTCGGTCATCACCGCCGGTTGCCGTCGGTCGTCCCGGATCACCACCACCACCGGTCATCGTCGCCGGTCGCCACCATCCTTGACCGCCCCATACGGCCGTCGCTGCTCCATATTCTCGTCGGGCCGTGGCTTTCAGCCGATCGCACTAGCCTTTCGGATGGCTTGTTATTCAGGAACATCGAGTCTGACATGCCCAAATTTTTTTCATCAACTTTGGGTCATTTAATCAGGTGCGTGAGCGCCCAATTTTTTGGAATTTTTCTCGTGTCGCGTGCATTGGATTACCACCCGGCCTTTACTTTTCTCGTGCGACATATTGAAGGCTCGTAAGGGTGCACGATCATCATCCGACAAGTGATGATGCATGGTTTGAGAATGTAAGTGTGGTGCAAGAGCATGTCATGACATGCTCACGACGTGGCCATTGGCACGCCCATCCTGACATGCACAGCCTGCCTACGCACAAAGGCGGAGAGCTATCAAGCTAGCTCACTCCTTAATAGAAGGTCCACCAAAATGCTACTTTTGGCCCAAAGGCACTGACCGAAAACAGAGGTCAAGCAATCTCCGTCACCAAGCAAACCAAAGGGGCGTGATAAGCGAATGTGCATTTTCATCTTGCGAGCACGTTGTCGTGAAGATGCTCCATGTGAGATGCCAAATCGGCCAATACTCTGAAGAGTGCCATCGATTCGTATGCCCGCTTGAAGCCCTTCCAAGCACTATGCCCAAAAATTCTATTCGATTCGCAACTCATTGACATAACATGAAGGAAGTATGCAGATCCTAAGATCATGAGCATAGTCACCCATATATGCATGTGCAAAGCGACGGACTCATAGTTGACTCATCTCTAATAGACAGGCAAGGCAAAATACACATTTGAGGCCCCGGAAGTTCCAGAAAGACCAAAAAGTTTACTTTTTTATGGGCGGTCATATGCCCAAATGGAGGCCGCCAAATGCACTCTTGAGCACCAATAGGAGGTTTTAGGAGGTTCCAGCCTCAAAAAATGGTGAAACACGGACAATCTCGAGGAGTTAAGTGCACATTGGCACCCGCGGCACACCTTGGGCTCTGAGCCTCCGGTGCCAGCGGAGAAGGTGCAGAGCAGTACGCCCCATGGGGGGAGCGGGGGTGTCTTGCGGGCTGCCCTGTGAGGCGTCGCGGGCATGTTCCGCCGCCAGTCTGATGTCGACACCTGTATGCCGTGCCCGTCGCGTAATGAATGGTAAGGATGCTAAGCTCATCTGCGGTTCATGACGTGGCTCCGTGACGCCAGGCACTTTCCCACATCCCTTCGGTGCCTTCCATGCGAGCACCATCATCTGTCGCCCGGCATTCGGCGGCTTATCCGGCGGTGCGGCGCCGATCGCGGGCATCTGCACCCCACGGCCGTCCGACTCCGGTATTCACGCCAGGCATTGGCTGCCGGCCAATCACCCTGGCCCCCTGGATGGCTCGTCCTTCATGAGGATCCGAGCGCGCCGGTGCCAAATATTTTCGTGGCCAGAACTTCGGTCATTTTTTTAGCCGTGTTTCTGCGCGCCCGTCGATTTATCGCCGATGAGTCGGATTTCCGCACATTATTTTTCTTTCTCGTAATATCGGCTCATGGGTGCACTATCACGGACAGCGTGCGCAGCTCGAATATAGTCACGGGGGGCGAGAGCATGTCACGACATGGCCATTGGCACACCCTTCCCCGCATGCCTCCGCACGAAGGCGGAGGTGCTGTCAGGCCAGAAGTTCTAGAATCCCCAAAAAGCTTACTTTTTCACTAGCACGCATTCTTGCCAGCGGGGTGCCCGCGCACGTACGCCGGCTGCACCCCATGCTAATTTAACGGGACAAATGCCCTTGATTCCCACCCACATACATTATTTTTCTCGTGTGGCATATCGAAGGCTCGTACGGGTGCATGGATAGCATCGGATAAGCGGTGATGCGTGGCTCGAGAAAGTAGGTGCTGCACCAAGCATGCCGGCCGACCGGTGCCGCGATGTCGTGGCTCGACGACGCTGCCATCGGCATGCCCGCTCCTCGATGCATGACCTCCACACGGCAAGGTGAGCTGGATGTCGCCGTCACTTAATAGATGGGGCAGCCCAAAACATAGTTTGTGATCCCCAGTACTTCCAGAATCCCCAAAGAGCTTACTTTTTCACGGGCACGCATTCGTGCCGACGGGGTGCGTACCCCGTGCGAATTTCTCGTGAAGCCCAAACCCCGCCGTTCCTGCCAGTGGAGGCAATTGGGGGGGGAATGAATCTGCTTTAACATAGGGTAGGATCTTAGTGGATCATGGCAGCAAAGGCCACTCTGCCACGTACAATGCCCCATCACAAATTTAAGTCATCTGCAAAGGATTCACCATCGCCCGCTCACCGCATTTCGGCGTCCTGCAGTCGGCACGAATTTCACCCACGCCACGCCCTCCGTCAAGCCCCTACCATGGTCGGCGGGTGACACGGGCTCAGCTTTTGCATTTTAGCGGATTCGAGAGGCATTGGTCATAATCCTCGCACACGGTTTCACGCACTGACTTTCAACCGCGAGCAACCAATTATGTGAATCAATGGTTCCTCAATTACTAGGTTGAATTACTATCATGGCACGATCATCATAAAACTAACTGCCCGATTCTAAACCGCCACGCCTGGTGGGTGAACAATCCAACACTTGGTGAATTCTTCTTCACAATGAAAAGACATCGGATCAAAAGCAACGCCGCTATGAACGCACGCCACATCCCTATGGTAACTTTTATGACACCTCTAGCTTCAAATGAACAACTAAAAGGATCGATAGCTTTCTGGTTCGATTCGAGGAAATCGAATCAAACAAGCTTTTACCCTTTTGTTCCACATGAGATTTCTGTTCTCATTGAGCTCATCTTAGGACACCTGCGTTATCTTTTAACAGATGTGCCGCCCTAGCCAAACTCCCCACCTGACAATGTCTTCCGCCAGGATCGGCCCGCCGAGCAAGACTTAAAAGCCAAAAGGAGGGGACAGGCCTCCGTCTCATGGAATAAGTAAAATAACATTAAAAGTAGTGGTATTTCACCTGAGCCGGTGAGCCGACTCCCACTTATCCTACACCATTCAAGTCATTTCACAAAGTCAGACTAGAGTCAAGCTCAACAGGGTCTTCTTTCCTCCGATTTCGCCAAACCGTCCTCCAGTTGTGATTTCTGGATAGGGTGGACAGGGAATCTTAATCCATTCATGCGCATCACTAATTAAATGATGAAGCATTTGGCTACCTTAAGAGAGTCATAGTTACTCCTGCCGTTTACCAACACTTGGTTGAATTTCTTCACTTTGACATTCAGAGCACTAGGTGAAAATCACATTGCGTTAGCATCCGCTGGGACCATCTCAATGCTTTGTTTTAAAAATGATTTCCTGATTTACTTCGAGTTTTTTTTGATGCGGGCCCCTAGCCATTCCCAATCCGTCCAACGCATGCGGTGACCCTCTCCACGCTCGCAGTTCATCACGTAGATGGATTCGATGGGACCCCGCCCCAACCCTCGAGCCAACTTTTCCGGTTACGGATCCATTTTGCCGTTTCCTTTCCTACATTGCTCCATCGAAGGTCGTTTCACCTTGGAGACGATGCAATTATGAGTATGATCAGCGGATGGCACTCGCCCTCCATTTTCGAGGCCGCCAGACCAATGCCGCCAACGGCTCTTCCAACTGCTTACTCCGGCGAGCCTGGGTTGTTAAGTAGAAAAGATAACTCTTCCCTAGGCCCCCGTCGATGTCTCTGGACTACCAAACGTTGCCGCCAGCTGCCACATCCCAGCTCAAGAATTTTAACCTAACTCCCTTAAGCTTCGCGCTGGCGCTCTCGACGGCCTCCTGCCTCTTGGGATCGCTAACCCATGTGCGCCGCTCACATGGAACCTTTCCCCTTCCTTCAAAGCTCTCATTTGAATATTTGCTACTACCACCAAGATCCGCATGGCAGCTCGACTTAGCCATGTTTCGCGCTCTCCCTCGCATGCTGCCATCACCACGATGGCAGTAGTCGCAGCAAGCGCCATTTTTGTTGATTTGGTGAGTTGTTACACACTCCTTGATTTTGACTTCCATGACCACCGCCCCGCAATTTTCAACCAACACCCTTTGTGGGTTATGGGTTAAGCTTCGTAACGCTTCGGTTCATCCCACATCGCCAGCTTCGCGCTTACAAAATGGCCCACTGAGCTCGACCTGCGCTTAATGAAGGCTAGCCATCCAATTTAAAGTTTGAGAATAGTCGAGGGCGTTGTGCCCCGATGCCTCTAATCATTGTTTACGAGAACTCGGGGCTCCCCCGAGGGAAACTTTGAGGGAACTAGCTACTAGATCGATTAGTCTTTCGCACCGAAGTCGGACAAATGATTTGCACGTCGATGCCACGGGCCTCCACCGAAGTTTCTCCGGCTTCACCCGCCACGGGCATAGTTCACCATCTTTCGGTCGACGCATGCTCTCACCAACCCTTGAAAGATCCAGTCGGTCCACGACGAGAGGATCCTGCATCGCTTCCGGCGCATCACCGACAACCGCACCGCATGTCGTCTAGTCCGTGTTTCAAGATGGGTCGAATGGGACACGCCATCACGACGGCACGCCCCCATGCTCCTGGATGGCGGTTCCCCGGGCGCCGACGCCTGCCATCACGGAAGGCCATCCGCAGACGTCGAGGGGATCGGGCCTTCGCCGGTAGAGGATCACGCCCATCCTTCCCTCTCAACAATTTCACCCTTTGACTCTCTTTTCAAAGTCCTTTTCACCTTTCCCTCGACTGCCATATCTCCAGATGAAGCCTGATAATTTATCGCCCAATTAGCATTCCCAAACAACCCGACTCGACAAAGACCTGCATGGTTCGGTTGAACTGCTCCACCCTCCCAAGCGCCCTTCCAGGGGACTTGGGCCCGACCCATCGAGGATGCTTCTCCGTAATTTGAGTCGCCGATCGCAGTCGATTCATCTTTGCCCGTCATGATCGAAGGGAATCAGAGTTTCTTCCTCCTTATTGATATGCTTAAACTCGACGGGTGGCCTCGCCCCATCCTGGTATTCGCCACAATGCAGCGTGATCGGACACACCGTCTCCCAGCTCGACGCGACAATCTGGATGTGCTCACAACTTTCACCCCACCCCTCATTGCTCGCAAAGAGACGACCATCTTGACCTCGTCGGAGGCATAATACCGCGTCCATGCCTCGTGACATGCACCCATCGGTGACGAGTTGGGCACGATACCGATGCGCTTGATACCTGGCTCGGGCACAACTTCCATTCAAAGACTCGATGGTTCACAGGATTCTATAATTCGCACCACGTATCACATTTTATTGTGCTCTTCATCAATGCGAGAGCCGAGATATCCATTATCGAGAGTCGTGTCCATCCACATGGAGCGCGACGGTGCTCCACGCCACCGAAATCGGGGCCCATGCCTTTCTTTCCTCCGGCAGCCGGGCTTTTGTTTCATCCTCTCTCCGCCTCCCGCACCTCCCGAGGGATGAGGATGATGGTCGGATGGTGCCCCCACCAACTCCGCTTCATGAAGTTCTCTCAATCGCCGATGTTTGGCTCGACAATGATCCTTCAGCAGGTTCACCTACATAAACTTTGTTACGACTTCTCCTTCCTCTAAATGATAAAGTTTAATGGACTTCTCGCCGAGTCATGGGTGGCGGACCGCCCGCATCGCAGCGATCCGAACACTTCACCTATACATACATATAATTCAGGTTCTAAGGATCGATTTTCCAACTCCAAAGGTCACCAACCGGCTAGATTTTCTGCACTTGGACAAAGGATGTCAATTACACCTGGATTACCAAAACCAAGCCACCATACATGATAGACAAGGCACACTACAACTAATGCTTGAAGCGACCGGTGGTCCCGCTTGCAAAATTCAAATTTGAAGAAGTTCAAGACAAGGATGGAGTGGGAGTGACCCTTGATGATCATTCTATGCAAAACAACATTAAGAGAGAGCGCTCTTGTTGGAAGATTACTAGGCAAAAAACTCCCCTTCTACTTCCTCAACATTGACGATGCAAATGGAGTCGAGGGATTTTGAGTTGGTTCTTGTTGGACCGATTTTTATGCATTTTCCATCAAGCCCGGATGAAGTAATGGACCGGGTTTGTCATTGGCAACATCTATGGATGGATACCCCCGCTTTTCTCTATTCACTTTCAAGTCTAACCACACCCTTATGGATGCAACTCCCCAGGTTACCACTCATTTACTGGGATGACAACAACTGAGCTCGAATAGCTTCATTTGTCAGTGAACCAATGTGGATGGATAACCAAACTAGCAAGTGGGGGCAAAGCACATATGCTAGAATTTGTGTCAAAATTGACCTATCAAAGCAATTCCCTCCTGGAATATGGATCAATGGTTACAACGGCCACTTTTTTCAAAAAGTTGAATATGAAAGGATTACATAACTTTGCTTCCAATGTGGTAAAGTTGGACATAAAGTTGAAACATGTCCAGAAAAGGCCAACATAAATGATCCTACTAAACCATTCAGCCCTCACAACTTCTCCACCAACCCCTTGTCAAACCATACCACCTCCAAGGCACTTCAAGAGCAGAAAATCTGCAAGTATGCAAAAAGTAGTTCAACAGCAAAACAAGCCATTCCCTCCATGGATCAAGTGCAGCAAAATGTAATTTCCTCTTCAAAACAAGTGCAGCAGCAGTGTATAGCTATAGCAAATAACACCGACACAGAAATAGAAACCACCACACTTCCTATTAAACAACCCAACCAATTACGGGATTACTGCAGTATTTCGGCCAGCCCACCTGCTGCAGAATTCTGCACCTTCTTGGCACCACAATCCAAGGGAAAGGAAATTTATTAGTGATTCTACAACTCAAATTGAGTTGGATAAGTCATATGGGCCATGGACATTGGTCACAAGGAGGAAGCCTAGGCCTCATAGAGCAGAAAATTAGATCAAAGGGGAGCCTTCAAAAGTCGACAAGAATAACAAAATAAAAATCTGACAAAGGAGGAAGAGATAATACTCTAAAGACTCTAAAGACTCCATAAAGCAAGATAGCGAGAACTCATTGCAAACACACCATGACAAGGGGGAACCATCCGCACCTCATATACAAACAACTTTTCTGCAACCAAGGAAGATCAAGATGCCACCACTTTTTTTCAAACACAACAAAACTAAAAGTGGACAAGGTGTATCTAAAGCTCATTTTGAGGGAGTCAGCTCAATTGGGCGATCAAAGCAATACTACGGAAATGAAGAAAGAGTGAATTCCATATCGACGAAGGGGGGGAGACCTCCCGAAACGTCCACCCATGACTTCCATGATAATATGGAATTATCGGGGAGTCCGTAAGAAGGCCACGTGCAACTATCTGTGGAGAGCACCATGCTTTTCATATAGAAACCAAAGTGGAGGAAGTCACTAGAAGGGAAATTGATAATATTGCAGGGCGCAACTGGGATTTTCTACACCAACCAGCAGTAGGAAAATTTGGAGGTATCCTTGCTCTTTGGAGAAGTGACTTAATCACCTTCTCTCTTATTACACAAGATGAATAGTGTATGGTGGGCAACATTCAGTTTCCTAACAAGTCCATATGGAGGGTGGCCATCTGCTATGCTAACAAGGATTATCACACTCGATGGGGGTAATGGGACACCTTAACAACACCGATATCCATTGGGGAGATTTCAATTGTATTTACGATGCTAATGACAAAAAAGGTGGAAAGCAATTTAAATTCTCTCCAGTGGTGAAGGAGATGATGGACTTCTTGACACTTGGGGACCTTCATGTGCTAAACTTCAATAGTCCAAGGTTCACTTGGACCACCAATAAAGATAAAAGCAGATGCGTGCCTCGACCGCTTCTTCATCAACTCAATTGCCTCCAACCTCCTACCTCTTGCTCAAACCAAACACCTACCAAGGATTGCATCGGATCATTGCCCTATCCTTCTCCAAATTCAAGCCAAAGAAGAGTGGAAATCACATAGATGGCTGCGATTTGAAGACACTTGGCTATCTTACCCAATGGCATGGAAGCTTGTTTGGAAAAATTGGCATAGCAATTACAAGGGCTCTAAAGCTGAAAACTTAGATTGAAAGTGCAGTAAGACATTGAAGAACCTATTCTATTGGAGCAAGAACAAGCTCAACGACTTAAGCAAACAAAGAGACATTCTCCAAGCTGAAATTACGCAACTGTGCGATTATACCCAATTGACCGAGAAAAGAGTCGGAACTCCGCGAAAGCTAATGAATAGAATTCAACTCTTGCCCGCCATTGGAGAAACAAAGAGCCAAAATCAAGTGGGTGAGGAGGGGATGCCAATACCCACTTTTTCATGCGCTGTTCGCCGGAGGAGAGCTAATGAATTAACACACTCAAGCTTGAAGATGGACGGAGCACGGATGATCCAACCTTAATCCACCAAACCTTCATGGATTGTTTTCAGCATAAATGGAGTGCTCTACCAATCACTACCTCCGGGTGGCCATGTTTTGCTGAAAATTTCAAAATCCCACCTCAAGTTGGGGAACTTTTGGAGATGGACACCAACGAAACTGAAATTTAGGAGGTGATCGGTACTATGGGTGCCAACCGTGCTCCAAGAATAGATGGCATCACCGCATCTTACTTTAAGCACTATTGGAGAATCATTGGCCAGGACGTCATTGAGGCTATAAAAGAGTTCTTCCATAAGGGCACCATGGCTTCTCAGTGGAAGGAAACATTGGTGATCCTCTTGCCCAAATGTCGATTGTCAGCAAAAATTCACCTATCGCCTTATGCGTAACATCATACAAGATCATAGCCAAGATCCTTGTGTGTCGACTGAAAAACATTCTCCCACACATAATCTCTGAGGAGCAGGGGGCCTTTGTTCCTCATAGATCGATCTAACACCACTACTTGGCAGCTCAGAAGATTATCAACAAATTTCAACACTCTACCTCTAAAGATGGCTTCATGGCACTCAAAATTGACTTGGAGCGAGCTTATGATAAAATGAGTTGGAAAACTCTTGCTCTTGTCCTCCATAAAATGGGTATGCCAAACAAATTTTAGAATTGGCTTCTCCAATGTGTCTCCTTCCCCTCCTTTGCACTTCTACTCAATGGCCAAAGAACAAATTGAATAAAAGCCTATTGTGGGTTTCGACAAGGCTATCCACTATCTCCATACCTCTTTATACTTTGCTCGGAACTCCTCACCATGGCTATCAAACAGCAGCAAACCGATCTTGGTGTTCCCATAGCCAATGGAGGCACTAATATATCCCACCTGCTCTATGCTGACGACATCCTCATCGCATCCAAAGCCTCAATCACCCATGCCAAATGCATCCTCAGAGTTCTAAATGATTATTGCAGCTGGACCGGACAACAGATTAACACTACGAAGAGTGCTATCATTTTCAACAAAGCCATCTACCGGTGGAAAGCAAACAGGATTGCCAAACTCATGGGGTTCAAGAAGGTCCAGGAGCTTGAGTACTTAGGCATTAAAATGGCCATGAGAAAATTGAAAACTATAGATTTTCTGCAGCTAACCAAGAAGGCTAAAGAAAGGATAAGACATTGGGGTATTCGAGACTTGTCTATGGCAGGTCGTCTCCAACTAATCAAGTCTTCTTTGCTCAGCATTTCTCTGTATCAAGTCACTCACACCTTGGTACCCAAAAGCATCACTAATGAGATAGAGAAACTTGCTCGGTGCTTCCTTTTGCATGGGGGACCCAACCAACATGGCTTACATTACATTGCTTGGGAAAAAATCTACACACCCTTCAGAAATGGCGGGCTTGGGCTGCATTCAGTCGAGAGGTGGCATGGACCTCTTCGCTCTAGATTAGCTTAGGAGTTTATTACCAAACCAAACACACTACTACACAAGTGTATTTTGGAAAGATATGGGAGGAATGTTTGGCAGCAAAACACAAAATGGAGTGACTCCATGAGCTGGAAAATAATCACCGAAGGGGCAAAAAAAATCAGAAAATTTGTGTTGGAAAATTGCCAACAGGAGGATATTGACTTCACAAATGCACATGGATCCGATCTACCGCTGGCCAAATGGCCTACCTTCCTTAACATGGAAACTTCTGCAGATTGGAGCATTGCCAATCTAATTACGACCAACAAATGCTGGAATTTGGTGAAGCTGCAGGAGTTATTTGGCAACCTTATAGCTGATCGCATTTCCAAAATATAAATCTAGATCAACCAACATCAGGATCAACCTGAGCTAATCAAGAACCCATTGGGGACCACCATCACCTCCATAGTCTACCAAGGTATCTTTACTGAAAATGAAGCATCAGGTTTCTAATTGCAAAAGCTGAAACTTCCCCCTAGAGAAAGAATTTTCTGGTGGAGGCTCATTCAACATGCTATACCAACCAATTGCTAGTTGGCTCGCCGTGGCTTAATGAAAAACACCTTGTGCCCCTGGGGATGCAACCAAGAGGAAGATATTGAACATATTGCTATCCATTGCACCCTTACCAATGCTATAATTCAAATTCTTGCAAAATGGGGGTTCTCCATTCCTATTTTTAGCAACTTGACTGATCTCCTTCAAGCCATTCAAAATGTGCAACCAAGTAAGGTCAGTTGGGCTAAATGCTACTGTGTCGTTATCTACCAAGTTTAGAGGGCCCGTAATGCTAAAATGCATGGCCGTAGCCATGCCACCCCTAAAATTATTACTGCCTTCATTCTCGAATCCATCACCCACACCTCCTCCTTCCGTAAGCAATGGGACATCACTCTATAATGATCAAACCTACTATGGTCCTCCCCTCCGGTTGGATCAAGGCTAACGTGGATGGCTCCTTGCTTTCTAATGGTCGGTATTCGTGGTCTTAAGGGATGATAAAAACTTCATCAAAGCTATGGGTCATTATTTCCAACATTGGGACAAAGACAACAAGGAATTAGCGGCCATGCTCTACACTAACATCATGGAGCCATGGATGGATGAGTACGAGGCATTGTCAAGGGGACAACATCGGGGTGGTGGACCACCTCAAGCTCTCTCTTCATAGTGAGATAAGGCAGAACTGGCCTCCCGAGTCTCCTGACATAAGCTTTTTAAAGAACTTCCACCAGGTTATTTTTGCTTACACATAAAGATCTAACAATAGCTTAGCTAACTTCTGTGTAGATATAGCTACTTGCTTTGATTTTGTATGGCATAGCTTAGATAACCACACTATTCCTCTACAATTTTTTGTGCTTTTGGAGGAGGATAGGAAACATGCTGTTAGTAGCTAGTTTTTGCTTTCTTTTGCAACTTTTATAACTTGTAACCAGTCTTTTTCATTATCAATGCAAATGCATCTTTTCAAGGAACCCAAAAAAACTTAGGTTTTTCATTTTCTCAGCTTTCTTCTCTCTCTAGGGCACAGTTTTTCCTAGAGCTTCTCTCACTATGGTGGGGGTGGTGGTCACCTCCTCCCGTGACAAGGCGGAAGAGGAGGAAAAGAAGGGCACAAGAGATCGGACACTATTCACTCTGCACGGCTAGGGATTACTGTAGATTCTGCATGAGGAAATGGCAAGGAGGTGGTGCTTGGATCGGACAATCAAGAAGCCAAGACAGACGGAACGGAATCCTTGGTTCTTGGAAAGAACTCGATTACTATTCATTCTGCACACCTTGATTTTACTATAGACTCTGCACTAGACGTTGGCATGGAGGAGGTGCAAGGATCAGCCACGGTTGCGCTGGCTTGGACGGGCTACTAGTTCTTGATTCTGGCAAGAACTTCTTAGAGAATCTATCTTTGGTTCGGATTTCTCAGACTCGAATGGATGTTGATCGGCTTCTTACACGATGATATGACGACAGGGATTATCGAACAAGGGAGGAGAGCGCTGGCGGCGAGCTGACAACCCGCGGGTGCGCGGATCACACGCGCGCGAATGGCACTGACGGGCGCGCGAAGCGGCTACGCGTCACGCGATTGGTGGCGCGCACGCCAGGTGGATGCGCGCTACCGGAAGCGAGGGGCAATGGCGAAGAAGTGCGCTCGCTTCCGCAAGACCTTCTGGGGCTCTCACCTGTGCGGAGGCAAGGCTACTTGCCAGTGGGCCTGGCAAGTCTGTCGAGACAGTGCCCAGAGCGGCTTGCGGCATCCATCCTGGATAAATGAGTGATCAAGCCGAGAGAGGTAATTTTGAACCAATGGCTTGTTGTGCCGAGGAGGGAGTCAATTTTTTGGATTGCATGGATGCTTCTACAGGGATGGACATTGTCAGACACCCATTCTGCAATGGGGCGGTTGCCAATGACCTCCACGATATAAGATGCTATATATGCACAAGGTGCTTGTGAAAATGCCCAAGCAATCCTGAACCAATTTTTTGGGGTGTCTCTCACATTCCATCTAAGGGGAGTGGATCCACAACTACTAACCCTCTCTTTGAGCATCATAGCCCACCAAGGGGGGGTGTGCTTGGCCAAACAAATACTTCTCATTCACTGCCAACTCAAGGACAAGGCAGCTCAAATCCTTCTAACCCCTGGAAGCGCAAAGAATTTGTGAAGCTTGGTCTTGTGGATAAATCTTCAGCTCTGATGGAGGATGGCTCTACTATTAGACTAGATGATGATGCTATTGATGATAATCAATAGAAGCTGGATAAAGCCCTTGTAGGCAGGATACTTGGGAGAAGACCTTCTTACTATTTTCTGAATGCTGACTTACAGAGGAAATGGGGGCAGTGGGGTGCCTTCAAGCTGGTAATGGTCTCTCCTGATTGTTTTGTGTGCCTCTTTGACATAATTGAAGCTCGAGATGCTGTCCTTATGAATGGCCCTTGGTTTGTGGCAGGAAATGTCATCGGATTGGACAAGTGGACCCCAACCTTCAACTCTAAGTCTCTTCATGGGTTGTCCTCTTCTATTTGGGTCAGATTCCCTAATCTACCCCTTCTGTATTGGGATAATATCAACATTGCCAGGGTTGCTTCATTCTTTGGAGAGCCATTATGGGTGGATCATCCCACCAATTTCTGGGGGCAAAGCCTATATGCTAGAGTCTGCATTAGAATTGACCTATCTTGTAATCTTCCCACAGGAGTTTGGATCCATGGAAGAAATGGAAGGTTCTTCCAGCCAACTGAGTATGAGGGGATTTCCCTGCTATGTGGCAGGCAGGTTGGCCAAAGCATTCTTGCCCTACCAACTCAGGACCTCCAACTGCACCAAGCCTAGGTAAAACTAAACCCCCCTCCTAGGCAGGCTAATACCAACTTCCCTTTGCAGGATAAATCTCAATCTTTAGTATTTGAGAAAGGTGAAAGCAGCTCTACCCACATCATTTCTGATCCAGTGGCTATGGATAAGAGCAAATGCCCTGATATTCAGCCTGCCCCTGCCCAGCAGGCATCTACCATACCTTCCAGTTCCATTGATACTGAGTATGGGCCATGGGTGCTTGTTACCCACAAGAAGAAGACTAAGCCTGCTCATACTGCTCTAAAGACCAAAGGAGGTGGACAATCTAGCCACAAAGCTGATGCTAGGCTGAACAGGGTGCCTCCACTACAGGCCACTCCTTCTCAGGACCTCCTCCCGGGTATTGACATCTTCAAATATTCTGTCTTCCAAGCCCCTACAAATTTGGGAAAAATTGCTAAACCTCCCCGGGATCAGGGGGTAAGAACAACATTCGCAAACCAAGGGTCTCCAAGGCCCACTTTTAGAGGGAGCTTCAAAACTTGGGCCTAGATGAAACTCTTCCTAAAAAGCGGAAGAAGGCTCCACTCACACCACTAGATGGCGGGGATGGGTCCCCTATGGTGGATTAATGTCATCCATCCTCTTCTGAAACTGTAGGGGTTCCCGGAAGAAAATAATGGGCAACTACCTACATCACCTCATAGGTGGCCATGACATATGCATCATTGGCCTGGTAGAGACCAAGATTGAGCAACTTACCAGGTGGGAGGTGGACAAGCTAGTTGGGAGCAACTGGCATTTTCTCTATCATCCTTCTGTGGGAAACTCTGGAGGTATGATTATTTTATGGCGACATGATCTTTTTAGCTTCCTTCCTATTATCCTTTCAGTTGGTGTCAAGGTCACATGGTCGCCTCAATGGTGGGTTGGGTGTATGCCAACAAAGCTTACCACTATAGAAGGATGCTTTGGCAGAATATCAGGGATAGTGTGGAACTGCAGGTTTCAACTATCATCGAGGGACTTCAACTCATTCCCGCACAGAGAAGGGGGGAAAAGGTTCACCTACTCTCATGCTGTGCAGAAGATGGAGGACTATATGAGTATTGCTGATTTGCATGAGTTTGATTTCACTGGCCTAAGGTTTACTTGGACCAACAACAAGGAGGGGAGGAGCAAGATCTGGGTTCAACTTGATCGGGTTCTGTTTAACTCAGTAGCTTCCAACATCATTGGAAATACCAAGGTACATCATTTACCTATTGCTCATCACTCTACTCCCCACCTCTATCCTTACCACCACAACGGTGGCTCCATTTCGAGGATACTTGGCTGTCCTACCCAATGGATTGGAAGATTGTGTGGTAGAAGTGGACTAAGGAAGACTTTGGTAAAAAGAGGAAGAGCTATCGACTCTGCACTCTTCATTGGAGTAAGCATTGAAGAACCTCCACTTGCTCAAGGAGAAGTCGGAGTAGGATATTGCCACCCATCGACCGCAGAGTGCACCGATGAGGGACTTACTATGTGATGGCGAGCTTCCCCAAGGTGGTTGAGCTTAACTCCACATTAGTGCTCAACACTGGTGGAAGCAAAGGGCAAAAGCTAGATGGTTGCAGTAGGTGATGGGAACACTCACTTTTCCACACCATCGCTTCTCCGACAGACCATTAGGGTTAGTGGTATCATGGCGGATGATGGGAGACTAATGGATAGCCCGGAGAATATCTCAGTAGCCTTTACCACTTTCTTTTAGCAAAAATGGGTCAGGGTCTCCTTGACATGGCCTTTACCTTCCGAGCAGTAATCATACTTCTCCCCTTCTTGATGCTCTCGATTTCCTGAGGTTTGGGAGGTTGTTCTATGGGGCCAATCGGGCTCCGTGGTCGGATGGGATCACTTCATCCTTTTATAGACATTTCTGGACTTGTATGAAGACTGACATCATACCGTCAGGAATTCTTTAGTTCCTCCCACATGGATGATTCGTGGAAGGAAACTCTCATTGTCCTGATTCCCAAGGTCGTTGGAGCAGATTCTCCTTCAAAGTATCAGCCAATCAGCTTATGTCAGACCATTTATAAGCTGATTGAGAAGATATTAGTGAAGCAGCTAAAGCATCTCCTACCGATCCTCATCTCTGAAGAGTAGGGAGCTTTTGTCCCATAGCAGAATATAACTCATCACTGCCTTCTTGCATAGGAGATCTTCAATAAATTTCAGCATTCCACCTCTCAGGTCGGGTTTATGGCTATCAAGGTGGATATGGAGCAGGCTTATGATAGGATGAGTTGGCAAACTCTAGAGCAGATGCTTTCTCTCATGGGCTTCCCGGCCAAGTTCAGCAACTGGATACTTCAGTGTGTCACATACCCCAGGTACTCCATTTTGTTGAATTGTCGGAGGACTGAGTGGATCGTGTTTCGGTGTGGCTTTCGTGTGGCTCTCTCTCACCCCTCTTTTTATTATATGCTCTGAGCTCCTATCTTTGGCATTCAGGCAAAGGGGAGCCAATCTTGGCATGTCAGTGGCTACTGGAGGTACCTGCATCTCCAACCTTCTTTATGCAAATGACATACTGATTATTTCCCAGGCTTTGGTGGCTCACAGCAAGCAAATCAAGGATATCCTTGATGATTATTATACTTGGACGGGGCAACGCATCAACTGTGCAAAGACTTCCATTCTCTTTAGCAGAGCAGTAAAAAGATGGAGGACTAACTGCATTGCTAGATCCATCGGGTTCAGGAGAGTCCAAAAGATGGACTATCTGGGTATTAAGCTAGCTATGCGGAAGCTGTACAAGAAAGATCATTCCCAGTTGATTCAGAGGGCTAGGGAGAAGATTACTGCTTGGGGCTCAAGGCATCTCTCACTAGCTGGACGTGCTACCCTCATTTCTTCAGCCCTGATGCCCGGATCCATCTACCAGGTGACACACACTACTTTGCCTATGAATGTGTTGTAGGAGGTTGAGAAGATGTGTAGATCCTTTCTTTGGGATAAGAGCCCTACCCAGTCAAGCATCCATTATATGAATTGGACCACCATTTGTACACCCAGGAGGCTTGGTGGTCTTGGGTTCCATTCTGCTACTTTGTGGACAGGGTCATTGAGGGCACGATTAGCATGGGACTTCTTACAGAAGCCGAATTCTCTTCTACACCACTGCCTTCATGAGCGTTATGGGGATGATATCTGGAATAGCTCTCTAAGGCAGGGGGACTCCAAGTCTTGGGCCGTCATCCTTAGTGGAGCTCAGAGCCTACTACCTCTCATCTGGTGGAAACTTGCTGAAGGGAAAAAGGAACATGTTCTCTCCCAGACTTGGCTGGCTGATATACCTCTTCACAGGAGACCTACCTTTGTTGATGCGGCTACACTTGAAGACCTCCGGGTGTGCTCCTTCATTCAGTCAGACCGTCTATGGGACATTTCAAAGTTGGAGATTCACTTTGGTCATGACCTGGTGGACCAGATAAGAAGGGTGGTGTTGCATTCTGATTTAGAGTGGGATGAGCCAGAGCTTATAAACATCCCATTAAGCAAGTCCCTCATGGCACTTGCTTATGAGGCTCTCTTCCCTCCTGGTGATACTGCTCGTGGGAAGTTCCAGCATCCACGAGAAGCTCTTTGGTGGCATGTCACGAAGAGGCCTTGCCAACTTTCTCCTGCCACGCCGAGGGGTCGACGAGAAAGTCCAGCCCTTGGTACGAGGAGGACTTGGAGTATATTCTGATCCGATGCTCACTCATGATGGCTATCCTACAGGTTCTTTCTTCTTGGGGTTTTGTCATGCCTTCCTTTCTCTGTTCTCAGGATCTCTTCAAGGCATTCGACGGCATCCCCAAGTCTAATCTAGCTTGGGGGAAGGCATACTACTATGTCATTTACCAGGTTTGGAGGACGAGGAATGCCAACACTCACGGCAGCCCTCTTGGAACCCTCAAGGTGCTTGCTGTAAACATCTTGGAGGCAATCACCAACACCTCCGCCTTTCAGTTTCAAGAGTAATGGGAACTCAGTGACCACATCACTGATTCCTCACACTTCTTGGACTCCTCCCGGGATGGCTTAAGGTCGCGACTTATGCTAGCGAATGGACATCGCCACAGCCATGAGGACTTGGTTCCACTGCGTGGCAAGGAGACTTGCCATGGGACAAGCACGGACAAGCCAGGACAAGCTGCTGTGCACACCGAGGGAGGTTTTTTTGATCCTATGGCTATTATTGAGAATGATAAGGCCTCGGCCAGTATTGCATTGAATGATCCCTCTGAACCATCACCTGTCAGACACCCACTTTCTAATGGGGCGGCTGTTCAGTATACCCCCATGGCTGATCACCTTGCTACAGGATAGTGCCCACAAACTGTTTGTGGAAATGCCTCTGAAGACCCGAATATGTTTTTTTGGGGGAATGTCAATAGTTCGGGCAAGGGGCCAATTCCAGCTACTTCAAATCCTCTTTTTGACAACATGGACTCTTCTAGCAATCCATTATCGAAAGTCTCCAATGGGACTAACCACAAAGCCATGAATGGCCTAACTGGACTTGCCCAAAACAATCCTTGGAAGAGGAAAGAATTCATCAAGCTTGGACCAGTGGATAAAACTTCAACTTTTATGGAAGATGGCTCCACCATTAGATTGGATGACAAGGCTATAGATGATAACCAAATAAAGCTTGAAAGGACTTTAGTTGGAAAGATCTTAGGGAGGAGAACCTCCTTTTACTTCCTCAATGCTGACTTACAGAGGAAATGGAGCCAATGGAGGAACTTCAAGCTTGTAATGGTTGCCCAGACTATTTTGTTTGCATCTTTGATACTATGGAAGCCAGAGATACGATTCTGATGAATGGCCCATAGTTTGTAGCTGGAAATATTATTGGGCTAGACAAATGGTCTCCTACTTTTAACCCAAGGTCTCTACATGGCTTATCCTCCCCTATTTGGGTAAGATTCCCTAATTTACCTCTCCTTTATTGGGATAACACTAACATTGCCAGGATTGCCTCTTTTTTGGAGAACCTTTGTGGGTTGATCATCCAGCCAATAGCTGAGGCCAGAGCCTGTATGCTAGAGTTTGTATCAGGTTGGACCTTTCCAACAAACTCCCTACTGGAGTTTGGATCAATGGGAGACAAGGCCGGTTCTTTCAGCCAGTTGGGTATGAAGGCATTACCCAATTCTGCTTTGCTTGTGGCAAGGTGGGCCACAAGATCGACTCTTTCTAGTACTCCTACCACTACTCCTGACCCTCTACTAGGGAAATCCCAGCCTCCTCCTCCCATGTAGGCTAGCTACAAGCATCCCTCCAATGATAAGAACCTAGCACGGGTTACTGAGGAAGAAGAGAGTGATACTTCTCAGAGTAACAACACTTTGGGGATTACTACTCATGATAGGGGGTTGAGACTTCAGACTGCTGCTCCCCAACTATACTCCAACAAATCAGTCACATCTACTCCTGATGAATATGGCCCCTGGGTCCTGGTCACTAGAAAGAAGAAAACCAAGCCTCCTCAGAATGCTTTGAAGGGAAAGGATGGTGGGAATGTTGTCCACCAACATGGGTCTACAACTACTCTCCCATCTTCTGATCGAGTTCCTATTACTCAGGTACCTCTTCTTCAGAAGACCCTCCACTCCACTAGCATTGCCAACTCCCCTACTTTGCAAATTCTTGCTATGGCAAAGCCTAGGAAATTGGCCAAGAAGAGAGCTAGCAAAAGTGGCAATGGTAAACAGAAGGCTTTTACCATCCTTCTTGAAAAGGAGTTTCAAGAATTGGGAAAGATTGAGGCTCTCCCAAAGAAAATAAAGAAGACTCCTCTCACACCTTCTAGCGGCGGGGACGCTTCCCCTTTGGATGATTGATGACTTCTATACTCTTCTGGAATTGTAGGGGGGCCCGCAAGAAGACTACGGGCAACTACCTATGCCACCTCATTGGTGGACACGATCTATGTCTTATTGGCCTGGTGGAAACCAGGATCGAGCAGATCTCTAGACAGGAGGTGGACAAGCTTGCTGGGAGCAACTCGCATTTTCTCTATCACCCTTCTGTGGGCAACTCTGGAGGTATGATTATTTTATGGCAGCATGATCTTCTGATTTTCCATCCTATTATCCTTTGTCGGTTGGTCTTTGGGCAAGGTCGGCATGGTGCGATTCCCAACGGTGGGTTGGGTGTATGCCAACAAAGCTTACCGCTATAGAAGGATGCTTTGGCAGAATATCAGGGATAGTGTGGAACAACAGGTTCCAACTATCATTAGAGAGGACTTCAACTGCATTCTGGCACAGAAGGATAAGAAGGGGGGAAAAGGTTCACCTACTCTCATGCTGTGTAGAAGATGGAGGATTATATGAGTATTATTGATTTGCATGAGTTAGATTTCACTGGCCCAAGGTTTACTTGGACCAATAACAAGGAGGGGAGGAGCAAGATCTGGGTTTGACTTGATCGGGTTCTGGTTAACTCAGTGGCTTCCAACATCCTTGGAAATACCAAGGTACATCATTTACCTCAGATTGCCTCTGATCATTGCCCACTCTTACTCTCAGTATCCTAGGCTCTTACTTACCACCACAGTGGTGGCTCCGTTTCGAGGATACTTGGCTGTCCTACCCAATGGATTGGAAGATTGTGTGGCAGAAGTGGACTAAGGAAGACTTTGGTGCCAAAGCAGCTGTGCTCCAGAGGAAGAGCTGCCGCACTCTCCGGGCACTCTTCTATTGTAGTAGAAGCATGTTGAAGAACCTCCACTTGCTCAAGGAGAAGCTGGAGTAGGATATTGCCACCCATCAGACTGCAGAGTGCACTGATGAGGGACTTACTTTGGCACAGGATGGTGAGCTTCGCTCCAAGGTGGTTGAGCTTAACTCCACATTAGCCAGACTTAACACCTGGTGGAAGCAATGGGCAAAAGCTAGATGGTTGCAGTAGGGTGATGGGAACACTCACTTTTTCCACACCGTCGCTTCCTCCCGACATCGCACTAATAGGGTTAGTGGTATCATGGCGGATGATGGGAGACTAATGGATAGCCCGGAGGATATCTCGGCCTTTACCACTTTCTTTCAGCAAAAATGGGCTAAGGGGGCTATCTCCCTTGATAGCTGGCCCTCTTTACCTTCTGAGCAGCAGGTACCATCTCATACTTCTCTTCTCCTTGATGCTCCTGTATCTGATTGTGAGGTTTGGGAGGTTGTGCACTCTATGGGGGCCAATCAAGCCCCAGGGCTGGATGGGATCACTTCATCCTTTTACAGACATTTTTGGACTTGTGTGAAGACCGACGTCATCGCTGTAGTTCAAGAATTCTTTAGTTCCTCCCATATGGAGGATTCATGGAAGGAAACTCTCATCATTCTGATTCCCAAGGTTGCTAGAGCAGATTCCCCTTCCAAGTATCGGCCAATCAGCTTATGTCAGACCATTTATAAGCTGATTGTGAAGATATTAGTGAACCGACTAAAGCTTCTCCTAACGGTCCTCATCTCTGAAGAGTAGGGAGCTTTTGTCCCATGAGAATATCTCTCATCCGCCTTTTTTGCAGGAGATCTTCAACAAATTTCATGCCACCTCTCTCTGGCTTTATGGCTATCAAGGTGGATATAGAGCAGGCTTATGATAGGATGAGTTCGCAAACTCTGGAGCAGATGCTTTCTCTCATGGGCTTCTCGGCCAAGTTCAGCAACTGGATACTTTAGTGTGTTACATACCCCAGGTATTCCATTTTGCTGAGTGGTCGCAGGACTAAGTGGATCAGTGCTCAGTGTGGATTTCAGCAAGGCTACCCTCTCTCATCCTACCTCTTCATTATGCTCGAGCTCTCACATCATTGGCATTGCGGGAGCCAATCTTGGCATGTCGTGTGGAGGTACCATTTTCAACCTTCTTTATCGATGACATCTTGATTATTTCCAGCTTTGGTGACTCATGTCAAGCAAATCAAGGACATCCTTGATGATTATTGTGCTTGGACGGGGCAGTGCATCAACTGTGCAAAGACTTCCATCCTCTTTAGCAAAGCAGCAAAAAGATGGAGGACTAACCGCATTACTAAATCCATCAGGTTTAGGATAGTCCAGGAGATGGACTATTTGGGTATTAAGCTAGCAATATGGAAGTTGTACAAAAAGGATCACTCCTAGTTGATTCTGAGGGCTAAGGAGAAGATTACTGCCTGGGGCTCGAGGCATCTCTCACTGGCTGGCCGTGCTACCCTCATTTCTTCAGCCCTAATGCCCAGATCTATTTATCAGGTGACACACACTACTTTGCCTATGATTGTGTTGCATGAGGTTGAGAAGATGTGCAAGTCCTTTCTTTAGGACAAGAGCCCTACCCAGCGGAGCATCCATTATGTGAAGTGGGACACCATTTGCACACCCAAGAGACTTGGTGGACTTGGGTTCCATTCTTGTGGGCAGGGTTAAGCACGATTAGCTTGGGACTTTTTACAGAAGCTAGATTCTCTTCTACACTGCTGCCTTCATGAGCATTATGGGGATGACATCTGGAATAGCTCCCTGAGGCGGGGGACTCCAAGTCTTGGGTCGTCATCCTTAGTGGAGCTCAGAGTCTTCTACCTCTCATCTGGTGGAAACTTGCTGACGGAAAAATGGTACATGTCCTTTCCCAAACTTGGCTGGCTGATATACCTCTTCACAGGAGACCTACCTTTGTTGATGCTGTTGCACTTGAAGACCTCCGGTGTGCTACTTCATACAGCCGGACCGTCAGTGGGACACTACAAAGCTAGAGTCACTTTGGTCATAACCTGGTGGACCAGATCAGAAGGGTGGTGTTGCATTCTGACTTAGAGACGGATGAGCTAGAACGTATACACATCCCACTAAGCAAGTCCCTCACGACACTTGCTTATGAGGCTCTCTTCCCTCCTTGCGATACTCACTGTTCGTGGCTTCAGAAGTTCTAACTGCATCCACGAGAGAAGTTCTTTTGGTGGCATGTCCTGAAAGGGGCCTTGCCAACTTTCTCTTGGCTACGTCAGAGGGTGATGACTGAGGAAGTCCAGTGCCCTTGGGGCTACACCGAGGAGGAAGACTTGGAGCATATTCTGATCCGATGCTCACTCACGATGGCTGTCCTACAAGTTCTTTCTTGTTGAGGTTTTGTCATGCCTTCCTTTCTCTGCTCTCAGGATCTCTTCAAGGCATTCGATAGCATCCCCAAGGCTGATCTTGCTTGGGGAAGGCATACTACTATGTCATTTACCAGGTTTGGTGGACTAGGAATGCCAAGACTCACGGCCGCCCTCATGGAACCCCCAAGGTGCTTGCTGCAAACATCTTGGAGGCATTCACTAACACCTCTACCTTTCCATTTCGAGAGCAATGGGAGCTCCAGCAGCCACATCGGCTGATTCCTCACACTTCTTGGACTCCCCCGGATGGCTTAAGGCTAATGTTGATGGTGCACTCTTATCCTCTAGCTTGGCAGGGATCGGGGTCGTGATCAGAGATGATACTTGCAACCTCACCAAGGCTGTCGATATTCATCTTTAGCACTGGGATAGCACACAGGTAGAGCTACAGGCTATGCTTACAATTAGGCACATCCTGGAGCCATGGATGTATGAATACAATGGGCTGATCTTGGAAGGCGACAACCACAGGGTGGTGACTTATCTCCAGCAGACTACTCTCTCAGCACAGGCACCTGATATTGGCTTTCTTTCTGATTTCCACCAGGTGATGTTCTCCCACATCTGCAGAGACTACGGTGGCGGTGTATTGTTACGCTCGCTCTAAGTCCGTGTGGCATCATTAATGCTTGTATCTTCCCTACTGCTTTTTCTAGTATTTTAGTGCAGGACCGTGAGCATGTTGCCACGGCCTAGTCCTTATTTTTTCTAGCTTTGCACATTTGTGCTCTCTTTTTGTAACCTTCTTTTATTGTTAATGCAAAATGCAACTTTCAAGGAACCCAAAAATTTTCCCTGAAACCCAAAAACTTTCGCTCTCTCATTTCCATAATTTTTTTCTCTCTCTTGAGGCGGCTTTCCAATACTCTCTTCTCTCCATGGTGGTGGGTGGCCGGCGGTCACCTCCTCCTACAAGGGACAAGGCAGCTAGGAGGTAAGGCCGAGAAGGTGGAAAGAAGGAGAGGGACCATGGCAAGGAGGTGCTAGGGACGGACAAGGGTTTTGTTGCAAGGGATGGTCGGGTTGGTGCTGATTTTGACATGGAAATGTATGGAGAAGGTGGCGACCTCCCCAAGGACCATGCAAGGCTTCTCCAGCAAGAGGAGTTGTTTGGGTTGGCAAGTGGTGGTGCTAGTTTGGCCGGAGGAAGACATTCTGAAAAATCCAAGCTCTCAGGAACTGTAGACTCTGCGGGTACTATAGAGTCTGCGACTGCCAGTCGTCGCGTGGCTTCTGAGGGCGGACAAGGGTCAGATGTTCCGGGCATGGCCCGGTCTTCGAGCAGAGGGGCGCCTGGGCGTAATCCGCAGCATGGTGCGTGATTGCGAGGCGGCCGATCGAGGGCGAAATAAATTCCGATCTGGCGGGACCATAGCGTCGAGATTTTCTGGCGTCGCTTGCAGACACATGAGCCGGCGAGAGACGCAGCAGCGGTGCTAGTCAAGCGCTATCGCGAGCGGCAAGCGCGCCATGCATTCACTCTGCGGCCGACAGAGAAGGCCATAGGACAAGCGCAAAGCCGGAGCACTATTCACTCTACTTGGCAGATTTTTTGCACTTTTAGCTAGACATGTTGAACTGGCCAATCTAGTGGCCAATGGGGATGATGATATGGATGATGGTGAAGATCAAGCTAGCCTTGTTATGGCTAACAACACACAAAAGGCCGAGAGCATGGAGGGACTCGATTGACAAGGTATGTTCTACAATGAGTATGATATGGATGACATTATGGCTTGTTGCCTGGGCCATATGGATGATTTTTCAGGTGGGGATCATGCTGAACACCCAAGGGCAAGTGTTGAGGCTGACCAAGATGTCTCTATGGATGATCACATTGCTCCAATACAATGCACACAAGGTGTTTGCACAAATGCCAAAGAGAACCCGAGCACCTTTGCTTGGGGTGTGCTTCAAGGGTTGAACAAAGGGAAGGGCAAGGCTACTACCAACCCCTTGTTTGAAGATAATAGCCTCCCTAGAGAGGCTGTTCCTAGAACTTCACATGGTCCTAGCTCTCGGCCAAGGGAGGGCAATGATCAAGCTAACCCTTGGAAGAAGAAGGAGTATGTTAAATTGGGGCCTGTTGATAAAATGCAGCACTCATGGAGGATGGCATTCTTGTTCTTGGATGACCAAGGTGGATGACAATCAAGTGAAGCTTGAAAGAGCACTTGTTGGAAAGGTTTTGGGAGAAGACCATCATATTTTATCTTAATGAACTGCAGGAAGTGGAGTAGATGGGGGCTTTCAAATTGATTATGGTTGCTCAGTTGCTTAGTTTGCATCTTTTAAAACTCGAGGCTAGAGATGCAGTTTTGATGAATAGGCCTTGGTTCATTGCGGGAAATATCATTGGGTTGGATAAGTGGACTCCCACTTTCAATCTCAAATCTTTTCATGGGCACTCCTCTCTGATTTGGGCATGCTTCCCTAACCTCCCCCTGCTTTACTGGGATAATACTAATATTGTCAGAATCGCTTCCTTCATTGGAGAGCCTCTGTGGGTGGACCACCCAAACTCAAGCATGTTTGCAGTATGCATCAGGCTTGATCTTTCACAAAAACTCCCCCCTGGAATTTGGATCCATGGAAGAAATAAAAGGTTTTTCTAATAGGTTGAGTATGAGGGGATTACTCAACTCTATTTTGCTTGTGGAAAGGTGGGACATAAGGTTGATTCTTGTCCCACCAAGGGGGTTCCTCCAGTTGGTCCCACTATGGGTAAGACTTCCTCTCCTCCTCCTGTTCAGACTAATGTGCATGAGTCTATGCAGAACTTGGCCCAGCCTGCTATTGCTGAGAAGGGGGAATGTAGCACTACTAATCAAAATCCTACCAAAGGCAAGAATGCTGAGACACAACAGGCTACTTCACCACCATTACCTACACAGCCTGAGGAGCCCACTTCTTTGAGTATGGTCCATGGGGGCTGGTCACTAGAAAGAAGAGAACTAATAGCAAGCAGCGGCAGATTAACTTGAAGAAGAAGGAAGGATGGAAGCAAGGCCATAAGGGTGGCCAACCTACAGCTACTCATCCCTCGGGAAGAGCTCCTCTTCAAGGAGCACCTTCAAAATAGTCCCTCTCTACTGCTGAAGCCTCTTCAGCTCCCATATTCCAAGCTAAAGCCATAGTGGAGAAGCTCAAAAAGCCAGTGAAGGAGAAGGCAACCATTCAACCTACCACAAAGCCAAGGGTGTCTCAGGCCCACTTTGAGAGGGAGCTGCAAAATTTGAGGCCAACTCAAAGAAGAGGAAAAAGGTACACAGTGAATCACCTGCGGGGAGGGGGGGGAGGATAAATCCCCCATGGTGGCTTAATGTCTTCCATTCTTTTCTGGAATTGTAGGGGGGACCGAAAGAAAACTACGGGAAACTACCTATGCCACCTGATTGGTGGCCATGATATCTGTATGATTGGCCTATTGGAAACTAGGATTGAGGAGATCTCTCGGCGGGAAGTGGACAAGTTGATTGGAAGCATTTGGCATTTGTCACCCCTCCATAGGGAATTGGTGGGATTATTGTTCTTTGGCAAATGTCGATTGGGTTCAAACTATTCTTGTCAGATTGTTAGGAAGTGTTAGTATGCCTAATAATACCTAGTGGACTCTTGGGCGGGTTTATGCTAATAAAGACCTGAGGAGGACACTTTGGCTATTCTTAGCGGTGTGGATGTGATCCCCTACTATTATTGGTAGAGATCTTAACTGCATTCTGACTCAGCAGGATAAGAAGGGAGGAAAGCCTTTTTCTTACTCACAGGCGGTGCAGGAAATGGAGGATTGCATGGCCTCCGCGGACTTGCATGAGCTTGATTTTGTTGGCCAACAATTCACATGGACCAATAACAAGGAGGCGGGAGTAAGATCTAGGTCAGACTCGATAGGATCCTTATCAACTCATTGGCATCCAACTTACTTCGAGAGACACGTCACCTTTCTCGTATTATTGATCCTTCTTTGTTGCTTTCGGTTACTTTCCTTTGCGGGATAGACCACATGGTGGCCTGATTTGAGGAGATGTGGCTTTCTTACCCTATGGCAATGGTAAAATGGGGAAAAATGACTATGGCTCTAAAGTGATATTCTCAGTGAAAAGCTAGAACATTGAAGGCCTCTTTCATTGGAGCAAAAAAAATGAAGGATTTGAACTCTGAGAAAATTGGAGGAAGACATTCTTGAACTCCGGATCATTGATTGTTGATGATTGGTGCACCACTACAGAGGCTGATCTTCATTCCAAGGTGGTGGAGCTGAATTCTACTCTTGCTAGGCTAAACACTTGGTGGAAATAGAGAGCCAAGTCCAGATGGCTTCATCAGGGAGATGGTAATACTCACTTTTTCCACACTATTGCTTCTGCTAGACATCGCACCAATAGAATGAACAGTGTCATGAGTGAGGATGAAAGCATTCGGGACAGTCCTAAATACATTACTTCTGCCTTCACCACTTTCTTCCGGCATAAGTGGATCGAAGGGGATGTTTTACTTGATGATTGGCCTACCATTCCATGACAGGCAGGTACCTCCTCATGTCAAAACTCTTCTTGATGCTAACATTATTGAGCAGAAAATTTGGGAGGCCTTACACTCGATGGGGCCCAATCGAGCTCCAGGATTGGATGGGATTACCTCGTCCTTCTACAAGCAATTCTGGTGGTGTGTGAAGGAGGATGTTATTGCAGCTGTTCAGGAGTTCTTTCTCACTTCCCGCATGGATGATACTTGGAAAGAGATGCTCATTGTGCTGATTCCAAAGAGTGCAGGGGCCAACTGTCCATCCAAGTTCTGGCCCATTAGTCTATGTCAGACCATTTACAAGCTGGTTGCAAAGATCCTGGTTAATAGACTAAAGCATATCCTCCCTGCCATCATTTCTGAGGAGCAAGGTGCCTTTGTGCCACAGAGGAACATCTCACATCACTGCCTCTTAGCCTAGGAAATCTTTAATAAGCTTAAGCACTCAACCTCTAAGGTTGGGGGCATGGTGATCAAGATCGACATGGAGTAGGCATATGATGGGTTGAGTTGGAAGAAAGTCCTGGTTCTGATGGGTTTCCCTCCTACATTCAGTAAGTAGGTGATGCAGTGTATTACATTCCCAAAGTTCTCTATCTTGCTGAATGAAAGATGGACTAAGTGGACTGATGCTTAGTGTGGTTTTCGACAAGGGTGTCCGCTCTCCCCTTACTTGTTCATCTTGTGCTACGAGCTTCTTACCCAAGCCTTGCGAAGGGACCCAGTGGGCATGTCTCGACTAGAGGTACGCATCTCATCTCTTATATGCGATGATGATTATTTACTTCTCTCGGCATGTGGCACATGGCAAACAAATTAGAGGCATTCTTGAAGTGCGTGGGCGGGCGGCGTATCAATCTTTGCTAAATCTGCTATCATCTTTGTCGCAACTAGATGGAGGACAAATTGGATTGCTAGGATCTTTGGGGTTTAGGAGAGTCCGGAGATGGATTATCTTGGCCTCAAGCTATCGAAGACTTCATAGGAGTGATTACTCTCAGCTGATTCATCAGGCAAAGGAGAAGATTAGCTTGGGGATCCCGTCACCTATCCCTTGCGGGCGCTCCACTGCTCTCTTGACTCTTTGCACGGATCGACACAGATTACTCATACTATCATCCCTTCAAATGTTTTGCTGGAGATTGAGAAGCTCTGTAGATCCTTCCTCTGGGATAAGAGCTCCACATAGAAAAGTGTCCACTATGTCAAGTGGAAGGACATATGTTCACCTCAGAAGGTTGGGGGCCTTGGTTTTCACTCAGCCACCACTTGGGCGGATTAAGGGCATGGCATGCACAGGATTTCATTCAAAAAACTCTTCTACTGCGTGCAAGTATGGTGATGACATCTAGGGGAGTTCTTTGAGAAGGGGTGATTCCAAGTCTTGGGCTGTCCTTCTCAGTGGAGCTCAAAGCCTCAAGCATATTATCCGGTGGAGGATTGTTGATGGGAGAAAGGTGCAGGTACTCTCACACACTTGACTGACAGACTTTTCTCTCTCCAGGAGATCGACCTTCATTGATGTAGCTGCCCTGGAGGATCAGATGTTGAGTACCTTCATTCGACCAGACAGGAGCTGGGACACTGCCAAATTGGAGCTTCACTTTGGCCATGACCTTGTTGAGCTGATCAAAGGAGTGGTGACTCACTCAGACTTAGTGGCGGATATCCCGGAGCTGACTCATCTACCCTTAGGTAAGTCACTCACTTTGCTTGCTTACGATGCTCTCTTCTCGCAGGATTGCTCTTGTTATCAGTGGCACAAGAGGTTTCGGCTTCATCCCCGGGAGAAGTTATTTTGGTGGCGCATTTTGAAGGGTGCTATCCCAACCCTTTCTTGGCTGCATCAGCGGGGACTTGTGGAGGAGGTACAATGCCCATGGGGGCTCACGGGATTTGGACCACATAGATGCTCTCACTCTTTGCGGTCTGAAGGTTCTTGCTACTTGAGGGGCTTGTTATGCCTTCCTTTGCCACATCAGGATCTCTTTCTTTGCTTTTGACCAAACCCCAAGGATCTACTTGGGAAGAGCTTATTACATTGTTTATCAAGTTTGGAGGGCAGTCACGAGACTTCGTAGACTGACTATGGAACCCCAAAATTCTTGCGATAAACATTTTGGAGGCTTTCACCAACACTGCATCCTTTCCTTTTCATGAGCAATGGGAGCTCCACTAGCCACACCTACTATTTTCATACTCCTCCTGGACTCCCCCCCCCCCTTCCGGATGGCTAAAGGCTAATGTGGATGGTGCACTGCTTCAGTCTGGTGTTGCAGGTATTGGGGTAGTGATCAGAGCTGACATGGGCAATCTTATCAAGGATGCAGGTATTCAGTTCTAGCATAGAGATAACACTTTTGTGGAGATGCAGGCCATGCTCACCATCAAGCAGCTTGTTGAGCCCTGGATGCATGAGTTGAAGGGTATTATTCTTGAAGGAGACAACACTATTGTGGTGACCTACCTCTAGAAGATGCTTCAGCAGAGTTACTGGATAGCCTCTCCAGCTCAGGCGCCTGATCTTGGCTTTCTCAGTGAGTTCCACCAGGTGCTGTTCTCTCACATCAGCCGAGACTATAATCGGTTAGCAGATTTTTGTGCACACTTTGCTACTACTTCTAAGTTTGTATGGTATTCTGCTAATTTTTGTTTTGTCCCTCTTGCTTTTCATGTTATTTTGGAGGATGATAGGAAGCATTTAGCTTCAAGTTAGCATGCTTTTCTTTTTGATTGTTGAACTTTTTAGTTTGTAATATCTTTCTTTATTAATGAAAATGCAAAATTTCAAGGAACCCAAAAACTTTGGGAACCAAAAACTTTGGGCTCTCATTTCCACTCCCCTCTCTCTCTCTCTAGGGTGCGGAAATCCAGACTCTCTCTCTATGATGGGGGGTGGCCACCGGTCACCTCCTCACCGGGACAAGGCAAAAAGAAGGGATGGCAAGCTCTCGGGCACTATTCACTCTGCACGGGCAGAGGACAAGTGGGTGGTGCTCGGTTCAGCCTACGGTGGCGTTCGGATGGACAGATTAGAGGTTCTTGATGGCAAGAACCTCAGGACTATTCATTCTACGGGCAATGGCTCTACTGTAGAGTCTGCATGGGGTGGAGGCAAGGCAGTGGCGCTCAGGACAGACAAGGGAATCCTTGTGACGGATGGCCGGGATCCTTCCGATCTTGGTCATGGCATGCAATTGAATGGAAATCACTCCACCATGGTGCTCGAATTGGCCAGTGGTGATGCCGGAATGGAAGGCCGAGCGGTTCTTGATGCTTTCAAGAAACCAGGGAAAGACGTTCTTGCGGGTACTGTAGACTCTGCAGGGATGATCGGCGTAGGCTTTATTGTTCAGTCTGCACGGGATCTTGATCTCGCCCTAGCCGCGATTTGCAGTGACCATCTGCCGGCTAGCCAGATGACAAAGCGTCGGCTTAGTGGTGGCGCAGATGTCCCCAGGGCGGCTGGCCACAAGCACAGGGAGAGCGGAGGCCATTGCACGGATCACGCAACTTCGCACGCGGGTTGCGTGGACGGGCATGCTTCCTGCACGGTAGGTGCGGAGCAAAGTGCCATTTGCAGAGGCGCATGGGACTTAGCCAATCAGAAACGCCGTGCTGGCAATAGAGGAAGGCATGCGGAGCTTCGGCGATGCCGAAGGCACCATCGCAGCGCAGCCGGGCCATGGATTGCGCCGCAGGCACTACAGATGTCGCACATGGCGCCGTGGGTGTGGAGCGGCAGACAAGCAAGTAAGTGCAATGGCGGGCATGATACACGCTGGCCGTGGATGTAATCGGTGACAACGGTTTGCTTGCTGAGGTCAGGCGCTTAGCATGAGCGACGCTGGGCTTTGCTAGCCACCGAGACGAAAGGGGCGATCCGGCTGGGCAGATGGACAAGGGGCAATTGTCTGGTATGTCCAATTCAATCCCATGGCTTGTTATGATGATGATGGGGCCAATTTTTCGGTTCCTATGGATGCCTCTACAGGGGAGCTACCTGTCGAACACCCACCACCTAGTGGGGCGGCTGATTATGACCTCCCCATGACTGATTCCAATGCTACAGCCTCATGCACGCAAGGTGTTTGTGAAATTGCCTCAGAAGCACCGACCACCTTCTTTTGGGGAACTCTTGATGCTCGAATTAAGGGAGGGAGACTAGCAACCTCAAACCCCTTTTTTGAACATGATTTCCCTAAGGTTGGGCCTTTGCCAAGACAAGCCAACATTGCTACCTCTCGGCCTCCTCAAGGCCAAGCTGGTTACCCTAATTCCAACCCTTAGAAAAGGAAGGAATTCATTAAGCTTGCTCCTGTAGATAAATCAACTGTCTTTATGGAAGATGGGGAAACTATCAGACTTGATGATGAAGCAGTGGATGACAATTAGCTGAAGCTATAAAGAACCTTGGTAGGAAAGATTTTGGGAAGAAGACCATCCTTTTACTTCCTTAATGCTGATCTCTAGAGGAAATGGGGCAATGGGGTGCCTTCAAGCTGATCATGGTGGCTCAGGACTGCTTTGTATGCTTGTTTGATACCACAGAGGCCAGAGATGCTGTCTTGATGAATGGGCCATAGTTTGTAGCAGGGAATGTCATTGGTTTGGACAAGTGGTCTCCCACCTTCAACCTAAAGTCTCTGAATGGATTAACTTCTCCAATCTAGGTAAGGTTCCCTAATTTACCACTTTTATACTGAGATAATAATAACATTGCCAGAATTGCCTCCTTTTTTGGAGAACCCCTTTGGATAGATCATCAAACCAACTGCTAGGGGCAAAGTCTATATGCCAGAGTATGTGTCAGACTTGATCTTTCTAGCTACCAACTGGCCCTGGATGGGAAGGAAGGTTCTTTCAACTGGAATATGAGGGATTACACGCTTTACTTGTGGGAAAATTGTCCACAAGGTGGACTCCTGTCCTAGCAACCCACCCCCTGCAGCTGTACCAAATTTGGGTAAGACTAAACCCCCTCCTTTTGTGCAAGCTCATATCAACACTACCATGCAGGGGAAAGCTCCAGATCCAGTGTTTGAGAAGGGAGAGAGTAGTGCTAACTCTGTGATTAGGGACAAAGGAAAAGCACCAGAGAGTCAGACTTTGGCTCCACCCACAGGGACACCCAAGGCTTTCTCCACCACTGATGCTGATTATGGGCCTTGGGTTTTAGTCACCAAAAAAAAGAAGACCAAACCAGTACCTACTGCAGGAAGGAAGGGAGAAGCAACCAAACTAGCCCAGAAGCATGGATGGACTGGTGGAGGGGGACGGCCCATAAAGGGGCCCTCTCTTAAGAGCACACCACTCCAGGGGTTCCTTCCTAAGGTTGATACTTCCACTCCCCCTATCTTCCAAACCTCAACCAGTTTGGAAAAACCACCTAAACCTCCAAGGGAGAAGGGTGGAAAGAGTAGCAATACCAAGACCAAGGCCCCTAAGGCCTCCATGGAGAAGGAGGCTGTAGACTTGATGTTTGGGGAGTCACTCCAGAAGAAGAGAAAGAAGACTCTTATTACACCTCCTAGCGGTGGGGATGCTTCCCCTATGGATGATTGATGCCTTCTATACTATTCTGGAACTGTAGGGGGGCCCGTAAGAAGACCATGGGCAACTACCTATGCCACCTCATTGATGGCCATGATCTTTGTCTTATTGGCCTGGTGGAGACCAGGATCGAGCAGATCTCTAGATGGGAGGTGGACAAGATAGCTGGGAGCAACTGGCATTTTCTTTGCCACCCTTCCGTGGGAAACTCTGGAGGTATGATCATTTTATGGCGACATGAGCTTTTGAGTTTTCTTCCTACTATTCTTTTAGATCAGGTGGTGTTGGGCAAGGTCAGGATGGCTGAAAATTCTCAATGGATAGTGGGTTGGGTTTATGCCAACAAAGCTTACCACTGTAGAAGGATACTTTAGCAGAACATTAAGGATAGTGTGAAACTATAGGTTCTAACTATCATTGGAGGTGATTTCAACTGCATACTGACACGAGAGGACAAGAAGGGGGGAAGAGGTTTACCTATTCCCAGGCTGTACAGGATATGGAAGTCTGCATGAGCATTACTGACCTACATGAGTTAGATTTCACTGGTCCAAGGTTTACTTGGACTAACAACAAGGAGGGGAGGAGCAAGATCTGGGTCCACCTTGATCGGGTTCTGGTTAACTCAGTGGCTTCCAACATTCTTGGTGATACCAAGGTACATCACTTACCTCGTATTGCCTCTGACCATTGCCCACTCTTACTTTCAGTATCCCCGGGCTCTTACTTGCCACCACAGCGGTGGCTACGTTTTGAGGATACTTGGTTGTCCTACCCGATGGCTTGGAAGATTGTGTGGCAGAAGTGGACTAAGGCAGATTTTGGTACCAAAGCAGCTGTGCTCTAGAGAAAAAGCTTTTGCACTCTCCGGGCACTCTTCCACTGGAGTAGAAGTATGCTCAAAACCCACCACTTGCTCAAGGAGAAGCTAGAGTAGGACATTGCCACTCTTCATATTGCAAAGTGTACAGATGCTAGCCTCACTACAGCACAGAATGGTGAGCTTCGTTCCAAGGTTGTTGAGCTTAATTCCACACTAGCTAGACTCAACACCTGGTGGAGGCAGAGGGCAAAGGCTAGATGGCTACAGCACGGGGATGGTAACACTCACTTCTTCCATACCGTTGCTTCATCTTGACATCACACTAACAGGGTTAGTGGTGTCATGGCGGATGATGGGAGACTGATGGATAGCAGGACATCTCTAGCCTTTTACCACTTTTTCGAGAAATGGGCGAGGGGTTGTCTCTTGACCCTGGCCCTCTCCTCTGAGGTACCCTCTCATGCTTCTCCTCTTCTTGATGCTCCTATTTCTGATTGTGAGGTTTGGGAGGTGGTGCACTCTATGGGGGCCAATCGGGCCCCGGGACTAGATGGGATCACTTCATCCTTTTATAGATATTTTTGGACTTGTGTGAAGACCAACGTCATCGCTGCTCAGGAATTCTTTAGTTTCTCCCACATGGATGATTCGTGGAAGGAAACTCTCATCGTTCTGATTCCCAAGGTTGCTGGAGCAGATTCTCCTTCTAAGTATCGACCAATTAGCTTATGTCAGACCTTTTATAAGCCAATTGGGAAGATACTAGTGAACCGGCTAAAGCATCTCCTACCGGTCCTCATCTCTGAAGAGCAGGGAGCTTTTGTCCTGCAGCAGAATATCTCCCATCACTGCCTTCTTTTACAGGAGATCTTCAACAAATTTTAGCATTCCACCTCTCAGGTTGGCTTTATGGCTATCAAGGTGGATATGGAGCAGGCTTATGACAAGATGAGCTGGCAAACTCTAGAGCAGATGCTATCTCTCATGGGCTTCCAGGCCAAGTTCAGCAACTGGATACTACAGTGTGTCACATACCCCAGGTACTCCATTTTGCTGAATGGTCGAAGGACTGAGTAGATCAGTGCTCAATGTGGCTTTCATCAGAGCTACCCTCTCTCACCCTACCTCTTCATTCTGTGCTCAGAGCTCCTGTCATTGGCTTTCAGGCAGAGAGGAGCCAATCTTGGCATGTCAATGGCTACTAGAGGTACCTGCATTTCCAACCTTCTTTATGCTGATGACATATTGATCATTTCCCAGGCTTTGGTGGCTCATGTCAAGCAAATCAAGGATATCCTTGATGATTATTAAGCTTGGACGGGGCAGTGCATCAACTGTGCAAAGACTTCCATCCTCTTTAGCAAAGCAGCAAAAAAAAGGAGGACTAATCGCATTGCTAGATCCATCAGGTTCAGGAGAGTCCAAGAGATGGACTATCTGGGTATTAAGCTGGCTATGCGGAAGCTGTACAAGAAGGATCATTCCCAGTTGATTCAAGAGCTAGGGAGAAGATTACTGCTTGGGGCTCGAGGCATCTCTCACTGGCTGGACGTGCTACCCTCATTTCTTCACCCTTGATGCCCGGATCCATCTACCAGGTGACACACACTATTTTACCTCTGAATGTGTTATAGGAGGTTGAGAAGATATGCAGATCCTTTCTTTGGGACAAGAGGCCTACCCAGATGAGCATCCATTATGTGAAGTGGGACACCATTTGCACACCCAGGAGACTTGGTGGACTTGGGTTCCATTCTACTGCCTTGTGGATGAGCCATTAAGGGCACGATTAGCATGGGACTTCTTACAGAAGCAGGAATCTCTTCTACACCGCTACCTTCGGGAGCGTTATGGGGATGATATCTGGAATAGCTCTCTGAGGCGGGGGGACTCCAAGTCTTGGGCCATCATCCTTAATATAGCTCAGAGCCTTCTACCTCTCATCCGGTGGAAACTTGCTAACGGGAAAAAAGTGCATGTTCTCTCCCAGACTTGGCTGGCTGATATACCTCTTCTCAGGAGACCTACCTTTGTCGATACGGTCACACTTGAAGACCTTCGGGTGTGCTTCTTCTTACAGCCAGACTGTACTTGGGATACTCCAAAGCTGGAGCGTCACTTTGGTCATGACCTGGTGGATCAGATCAAGAGGGTGGTGTTGCACTCTGAGTTAGAGACGGATAAGCCAGAGCTTATACACATCTCGCTAAGCAAGTCCCTCATAGCACTTGCTTATGAGGCTCTCTTCCCTCCTGGCGAGAGTCACTATTCGTGGCTTCAGAAGTTCCAACTGCATCCACGAGAGAGGCTCTTTTGGTGGCATGTCCTGAAAGGGGCCTTGCCAACATTCACCTGGCTACATTAGAGGGGGCTGACTGAGGAAGCCCAATGTCCTTGGGGTTGTATCGAGGAGGAGGACTTGGAGCATATTCTGATCTGATGCTCACTCATGATGGCTGTCCTACGGGTTCTTTCTTCTTAGGGTTTTGTCATGCCTTCTTTTATCTATTCTCAGGATCTCTTCAAGGCCTTCAACAGCATCCCCAAGGCTAATTTAGCTTGGGGAAAGGCATACTGCTATGTCATCTACCAGGTTTGGAGGACTAGGAATGCTAAGACTCATGACCGCCCCCATGGAACCCCCAAGGTGCTTGTTGCCAACATTTTGGAGGCATTCACCAACACCTCTACCTTTCCATTTCGAGAGCAATGGGAGCTCCAGCTGCCATATTGGTTGATTCCTCACACTTCTTGGACTCCCCCCCCCCCTCCCGGATGGCTTAAGGCCAAAGTTGATGGTGCCCTCTTATCCTCTGGCTTGGCAGGTTTTCGGAATCGTGATCAGAGATGATACTGGAAACCTCATCAAGGCTTCTGGCATTCATCTTCATCACTAGGACAGCACACAGGTGGAGCTGCAGGCTATGCTTGCAATTAGACACATCCTGGAGCTATGGATGTATGAATATAAGGGGTTGATCTTGGAAGGCAACAACCACGGAGTGGTGACTTATCTCCAGCAGACCTTGCAGCAGACTTACTGGACTACTCTCCCAACACAGGCACCTGATATTGGCTTCCTTTTTGAGTTCCACCAGGTGATCTTCTCCCACATCTGCAGAGACTAGAACTAACTGGCAGATTACTGTGCACGGCTTGCTACTGAGTCCAATTTTGTCTGGCATGCCTATGATGCTTGTATCTTTCCTACTATTTTTTCTAGTATTTTAGAGCAGGACTGTGAGCATGTTGCTACGGCCTAGTCTTTGTTTTTTCTAGCTTTGCACATTTGTGCTCTTTATTGTAATCTTCTTTTATTACTAATGCAATATGCAACTTTCAAGGAACCCAAAAACTTTGGGACTAACCACATTACTAGATCCATCGGGTTCAAGAGAGTCCAAGAGATGGACTATTTGGGTATTAAGCTGGCAATGCAGAAGCTGTACAAAGAAGGATCATTCCCAATTGATTCAGAAGGCTAAGGAGAAGATTATTGCCTGGGGCTCGAGGCATCTCTCACTGGCTGGCCGTGCTACCCTCATTTCTTCAGCCCTGATGCCCAGATCCTTCTACCAGGTGACACACACTACTTTGCCTATGAATGTGTTGCAGGAGGTTGAGAAGATGTGCAGATCCTTTCTTTGGGACAAGAGCCCTACCCAACGGATCATCCATTATGTGAAGTGGACCACCATTTGTACACCCAGGAGGCTTGGTGGTCTTGGGTTCCATTCTACTGCTTTGTGGACAGGGCCATTGAGGGCACGATTAGCATGGGACTTCTTACAGAAGCCGGATTCTCTTCTACACCGCTGCCTTCGAGAGCATTATGGGGATGATAACAGGAATAACTCTCTAAGGTGGAGGGGCTCCAAGTCTTGGGCCATCATCTTTAGTGGAGCTCAGAGCCTTCTACCTCTCATCCGGTGGAAACTTGCTGATGGGAAAAAGGTACATGTTCTCTCCCAGACTTGGCTGGCTAATATACCTCTTCACAGGAGACCTACCTTTGTTGATGCAGCTGCACTCGAAGACCTCTGGGTGTGCTCCTTCATACAGCCAGACTGTCTGTGGGACACTCCAAAGATGGAGAGTCACTTTGGTCATGACCTGGTGGACCAGATCAGAAGGGTGGTGTTGCATTCTAATTTAGAGATGGATGAGCCAGATATTATACACATCCCATTAAGCAAGTCCCTCACGGAACTTGCTTATGAGGCTCTCTTCCCTCCTGGTGATACTCACTATTCGGCTTAAGTTTCAGCATCCACGAGAAGCTCTTTGGTGGCGTGTCACGAAGGGGCCTTGCCAACTTTCTCCTCCACGTCGAGGGGGGGCCGAGGAAGTACGGTGCCCTTGGGGCTGCACCAGGAGGAGGACTTGGAGCATATTCGATCCCATGCTCTATCATGGTCACGCCCATGTTCTTTCTTCTTGGGGTTTTATCATGCCTTCCTTTCTCGTTCTCGGATCTCTTCAAGGCATTACATCCTCATCGATCTAGCTTGGGGAAGGCATACTACTTATGTCATTTACCAGGGTTTGGAGGACTAGAACCAAGACTCACGGCCGCCCTCATGGAACCCCAAGAAACATCTTGGAGGCATTCACCAACACCTCCTCTTTCCATTTCGAGAGCAATGGGAGCTCCAACACCACATCGATTCCTCACACTTCTTGGACTCCTCCCATATGGCTTAAGACCAATGTTGATGGTGCACTCTTATCCTCTAGCTTGGCAGGTATCGGAGTAGTGATCAGAGATGATACTTGCAACCTCATTAAGGGTCATTTTCATCTTGACTGGGACAAAGACAGTGGAGCTGCTATGCTTGTAATTAGACACATCTTGGAGCTGTGGATGTATGAATACAAGGGGCTGATCTTGGAAGGTGACATCCAGGTGGTGACCCAGACCTTCTGTAGACTTACCGACTCTCCCCTACGTGCACTGATATTGGCTTTCTTACTGATTTGCACCAGGTGATCTTTTTACACATCTGCAGAGACTGGAACCGACTAGCAGATTACTGTGCATGGCTCGCTATTGAGTCCAATTTTGTGTGGCATTCTTATGATGCTTGTATCTTCCCTATTGCTTTTTCTAGTATTTTAGAGCATGACCGTGAGCATGTTGCTACAGCCTAGTCTTTGTTTTTTCTAGCATTTGTGCTCTTTTTGTAAACCTTATTTTGTTATTAATGCAATATGCAACTTTCAAGGAACCCAAAAACTTTGGATCGGCTCTCATTTCCACGGCCCTGTCTCTCTCTAGGGTGTGGAAATCCAGACTCTCTCTCTATTGGGGGGGGTGACCGGAGGTCACCTCCTCACTAGGATAAGGCAACAAGGAAGGAAGGTAGGCTCTTAGGTACTATTCACTCTGCACGGGCAGAGGACAAGTGAGCGGTGCTCAGTTTGGCCTACGGTGACATTCGGACGGATGGATCAGAGTTTCTTGAAGGCAAGAACCTCGGGACTATTCATTTTGCGAACATTGGCTCTACTGTAAAGTCTGAATGAGGTGGAGGCAAGGAATTGGTGCTCGGGACGGACAAGAATTGCCCAAGAATGGATGATCGGTTGGATCCTGATCTTGATCAAGAAAGACATCTGGCCGACGAAGTCAGTACTGTAGACTCTGTACGATCCATGGGAAAGGAGGTGGTGCTCGGGTTGGCTGGCGTCAGCTTTGGGATGAAAGGATTGCCAATTCTTGAATCCGGCAAGAAGCCGGCTACTATAGACTCTACGCGGTCGTCAAGCGTAGGAATTACTGCAGATTCTGCACGGGATCTTGATCTATCCTTGCCTACAGCATGTGGAGGCATTCTTGTGGCCAGTCAGGCCTTGACGAGGTGGCTGAGTGCTGAAGGAGGGCGAGCCGGCATCCGCCGAGACATCTGGAGGCGGCAACCCGAGGCACGCTGATCCCGCAACTGCATCTCCCACGCGGCATGCACTTAGCCGTGCACCGTGAATTGCACCGCGGGGGCCATGGATTGCATCGTGGGTGCTGTGAATGTCACCCATGGTGGCCTTGGGTGTGGAGCGGCGGAGCAAGAACGGGCAATGGGCATGCATTTATACCGGCCGAGCATAGCCATTGGTGACAACTAAGGAGGCCGACAGCGAAATGCACGCGGCTTGCCGACCAAGATGGACAAGGGGCAGATCTGCAGCACTCGGGATGGACAAGCAGAGGGCATAGCCGGGTATGTCCAATTCAATCCTATGGCTTGTTGTGATGATGATAGGGCCAGTTTTTTGGTACCTATGGATGCCTCTATAGGGGAGCTACCTACCAGACACCCACCACCCAGTGGGGCGGCTGATTATGACCTCCCCATGACTGATTCCAATGCTCTAGCCCCATGCACTCAAGGTGTTTGTGATAATTCCTCTGAAGCACCGACTAGTTTTTTTTGGGGAACTCTTGATGCTCTAACTAAGGGAGGGAGACTAGCAACCTCAAACCCCTTCTTTGAGCATGATTGCCCTAAGGTTGGGCCATTACCAAAACAAGTCAACATTGCTACCTCTCAGCCTCCTCAAGGCCAAGCTCGTTACCCTCAGTCCAACCCTTGGAAAAGGAAGGAATTCCTTAAGCTTGCACCTGTAGACAAATCAATTATCTTTATGGAAGATGGGGAAACTATCAGACTTGATGATGAAGCTGTGGATGACAATCAGCTGAAGCTGGAAAGAGCCTTGGTAGGAAAGATCTTGGGAAGAAGACCTTCCTTTTACTTCCTTAATGCTGATCTCCAAAGAAAATGGGGGCAATGGGGTGCCTTCAAGCTGATCATGGTGGCTCAAGACTGCTTTGTATGCTTGTTTGATACCACAGAGGCTAAAGATGCTGTCTTGATGAATGGATCTTTGTTTATATCAGGGAATGTCATTGGTTTGGACAAGTGATCTCCCACCTTCAACCCAAAGGCTCTGAATGGGTTAACTTCTCCAATTTGGGTAAGGTTCCCTAACTTACCACTTTTATACTGGGATAACAATAATATTGCCAGAATTACTTCCTTTTTTGGAGAACCCCTTTGGGTAGATCATCAAACCAATTGCTAGGGGCAAAGTCTATATGCCAGAGTCTGTGTCAGACTTGATCTTTCTAGCAAACTATCAACTGGAGTCGAAATTCATGGGAGGCATGACAGGTTCTTTCAACCAGTGGAATATGAGGGGATTACCCAACTGTGCTTTACTTATGGGAAAATTGGCCACAAGGTGGACTCCTGCCCTAGCAACCCACCCCCTATAGCTGTACCAAATTTGGGTAAGACTAAACCCCCTCCTTCTGTGCAAGCTCATATCAACACTACTATGCAGGGGAAAGCTCCATATCAAGTGTTTGAGAAGGGAGAGAGTAGCAATGCCCATGCTAGTGCTGACTCTGTGATTAGGGACAAAGGTAAAGCACCAGAGAGTCAGACTTCTGCTCCACCCTTAGGGACACTCAAGGCCTCCTCCACCACTAATGCTGATTATGGGCCTTGGGTTTTAGTCACCAGAAAGAAGAAGACCAAGCCAACACCTACTGCAAGGAGGAAGGTAGAAGCAACCAAACCAGCCCAGAAGCATGGGTTGACTGGTGGAGGGAGACGGCCTATGAAGGGGGCCCCTCCTAAGAGCACACCACTTCAGGGGTTCCTTCCTAAGGTTGATATTTCCACTCCCCCTATCTTCCAAACCCCAGCCAGTTTGGAAAAACCACCTAAACCTTCTAGGGAGAAGGGTGGTAAAAGTAGCAATACCAAGACTAAGGCCCCTAAGGCCTACATGGAGAAGTAGGCTGTAGACTTGAAGCATGGGGAGTCACTCCTGAAGAAGAGAAAGAAGACTCCTCTGACACCTCCTAGCGATGGGGATGCTTCCCCTATGGATGATTGATGTCTTCCATACTATTCTGAAATTATAGGGGGGGCCCGCAAGAAGACCACGGGCAACCCCACGCACCTCATTATCGGCCACTGATATCGTTTTATTGGCCCCGGTGGAAACCGTGGATTGAGGAGCATCTCTAGATGGAGGGTGGACAAGCTAGTCGGGCAAGCGGCATTTTCTCTCACCCTTATACGTGGGAAACTCTGGAGGTATGATTATTTTATGGCGACATGATCTTCTGAGTTTCCTTCTTATTATCCATTCAGATCAGTTGGTGCTGGGCAAGGTCAGCATGGCTGATAGTTCCCAATGGACAGTGGGTTGGGTGTATGCCAACAAAGCTTACCACTGCAGAAGGATGCTTTGGCAAAATATCAGAGATAGTGTGGAACTGCAGGTTCCAACTATCATTGGAGGTGACTTCAATTGTATTTTGACGTAGAAGGACAAGAAAAGGAGGAAAAGGTTTACCTACTCTCAGGCTGTACAGGAGATGGAAGAATGTATGAGTATTGCTGACTTGCATGAGTTAGATTTCACTGGCCCAAGATTTACTTGGACCAACAACAAGGAGGGGAGGAGCAAGATCTGGGTACTGCTTGATCGGGTTCTGGTTAACTCAGTGACTTCTAACATCCTTGGAGATACCAAGGGACATCACTTATCTCAGATTGCCTCTGATTATTGTCCACTCTTACTTTCAGTATCCCCAGGCTCTTACTTGCCACCATAGTGGTGGCTCCGTTTTGAGGATACTTGGCTATCCTGCCCGATGGCCTGGAAGATTGTGTGGCAGAAGTGGAACAAGAAAGATTTTGGTACCAAAGTAGCTGTGCTCCTGAGAAAGAGCTGCCACACTCTCTGGGCACTCTTCTACTGGAGTAGAAGCATATTGAAGAACCTCCACTTGCTCAAGGAGAAGCTAGAGTAGGATATTGCCACCCTACAGACTGCAGAGTGCATTGATGATGGACTTACTTCAGCACAGGGTGATGAGCTTTATTCCAAGGTGGTTGAGCTTAACTCCACATTAACTAGACTCAACACCTAGTGGAAGCAAAGGGCAAAAGCTAGATGGTTGCAGTAGGGTGATGGGAACACTCACTTCTTCCACACCGTCGCTTCCTCCTGACATCGCACTAATAGGGTTAGTGGTGTCATGGCGGATGATGGGAGACTGATGGATAGCCCGGAGGACATCTCAATAGCCTTTACCACTTTCTTTCAATAGAAATGGGCTGAGGGGGCTGTCTCCCTTGACAACTGGCCCTCTTTACCTTCTGAGCAAAAGGTACCCTCTCATACTTCTCCTCTTCTTGATGCTCTTGTATCTAATTGCGAGGTTTGGGAGGCTGTACACTCTATGGGGGCCAATCGATCCCCAGGGTTAGATGGGATCACTTCAACCTTTTACTGAGGACTTGTGTGAAGACCGATGTCATCGTTGCCATTCAGGAATTCTTTAGTTCCTCCCACATGGATTATTCATGGAAGGAAACTCTCATTTTTTTGATTCCCAAGGTTGCTGGAGCAGATTCCCCTTCTAAGTATCGGCCAATCATCATATGTCAAACCATTTATAAGCTGATGGCAAAGATACTAGTGAACCAGCTGAAGCATCTCCTACTGGTCTTCATCTCTAAAGAGCAGGGAGCTTTTGTCTAGCAGCAGAATATCTCTCATCACTGCCTTCTTGTACAGGAGATCTTCAAAAAATTTAAGCATTCCACCTCTCAGGTCGGCTTTATGGCTATCAAGGTGGATCTAGAGCAAGCTTATGATAGGATGAGTTGGCAAACTCAGAGTAGATGCTATCTCTCATGGGCTTCCCAACCAAGTTCAGCAACTGGATACTATAGTGTGTCACATACAGGTACTCCATTTTGCTGAATGGTCGAAGGACTGAGTGGATCAGTGCTCAGTGTGGCTTTCGTCAGGGCTGCCCTCTCTCACCCTACCTCTTCATTCTGTGCTCTGAGCTCCTGTCATTGGCATTCAGGCAGAGGGGAGCCAATCTTGGCATGTCAGTGGCTACTGGAGGTACCTGCATTTCCAACCTTCTTTATGCTGATGACATACTGATTATTTCCCAGGCTTTGGTGGCTCATGGCAAGCAAATTAAGGACATCCTTGATGATTATTGTGCTTGGATGGGGCAGCGCATCAACTATGCAAAGACCTCCATCCTCTTTAGCAGAGATGCTAAAAGATGGAGGACTAACCGCATTACTAGATCCATCAGGTTCAGGAGAGTCCAGGAGATGGACTATCTGGGTATTAAGCTGGCTATGCGGAAGCTATACAAGAAGGATCACTCCCAGTTGATTCAGAGGGCTAAGGAGAAGATTACTGCCTAGGGCTCAAGGCATCTCTCACTGGCTAGCCGTGCTACCATCATTTCTTCAGCCCTGATGCCCGAATCCATCTACCAGCTGACACACACTACTTTGCCTATGAATGTGTTATAGGAGGTTGAGAAGATGTGCAGATCCTTTCTTTGGGACAAGAGCCCCACCCAACAAAGCATCCATTATGTGAAGTGGGCCACCATTTGTACACCCAGGAGGCTTGGTGGACTTGGGTTCCACTCTGCTGCTTCGTGGACAGGGCCATTGAGGGCACGATTAGCATGGGACTTCTTACAGAAGCCGGATTCTCTTCTCCAACACTGCCTTTGGGAGTGTTATGGGGATGATATCTGGAATAACTCTCTGAGGCAGGGGGACTCCAAGTCTTGGGCCATCATCCTTAGTGGAGCTCAGAGCTTTCTACCTCTCATCCAGTGGAAACTTGCTGACGGGAAAAAGGTACATGTTCTCCCACTTGGGTCATATACCTCTTTCTGAGACCTACCTTCGCCGTCGCTGCACTTGAAGACCTCTGGGTATGCTCCTTCATACAGCTAGACCATATGTAGGATACTCCAAAGTTGGAGCGTCACTTTGGCCATGATTTGGTGGAACAAATCAAGAGGGTGGTATTGCACTCTGTGTTAGAGACGGATGAGCCTGAGCTTATACACATCCCGCTAAGCAAGTCCCTCCCGACACTTGCTTATCAGGCTCTCTTCCCTCCTGGCAATACTCATGCTCGGTGGAAGTTCCAACCGCATCCACACGTGAAGCTCTTTAGTGACGTGTCTTGAAAGGGGCCTTGCCAACATTCACGCTACATCGAGTCGAGGGACCCTTGGGCACAGGAGGAGGACTTGGAGCATATTCGATCGATGCTCACTCACCATGATCGCCCCCTGGTTCTTTCTTCTTGGGATTTTGTCATGCCTTCCTTTATCTGTTCTCAGGATCTCTTCAAGGAATTTGACAGCATCCCCAAGGCTGATCTAGCTTGGGGGAAGGCATACTGCTATGTCATTTACTAGGTTTGGAGGACTAGGAATGCCAAGACTCACGGCCGCCCTCATTGAACCCCCAAGGTGCTTGCTGCCAACATCTTGGTGGCATTCACCAACACCTCTATCTTTCCATTTTGAGAGCAATGGGAGCTCCAGCAGCCACAATGGCTGATTCCTCACACTTCTTGGACTCCCCCCCTCCCGGATGGCTTAAGGCCAATGTTGATGGTGCACTCTTATCCTCTAGCTTGGCAAGTATCAGAGTTGTGATCAGATACGATACTTGTAACCTCATCAAGGCTACTGGTATTCATCTTTAGCACTGGGACAACACACAGGTGGAGCTGCAGGCTATGCTTGCAATTAGACACATCCTGGAGCCATGGATGTATGAATACAAGGGGCTGATCTTGGAAGGCGACAACCACGGGGTGGTGACTTACCTCCAGACCTAGACTTCTTGGACTACTCCCCAAAGACAGCACGATATTGGGTTTCTTACCGATTTCCACCAGGTGATCTTCTCACACATCTGTAGAGACCGGAATCGACTGGCAAATTACTGTGCACAGCTCGCTACTGAGTCCGATTTTGTGTGGCATTCTTATGATGCCTGTATCTTCCCTACTGCTTTTTCTAGTATTTTAGAGCATGATCGTGAGCATGTTGCTCCGGCCTAGTTTATTGTTTTTCCTAGCTTTGCACATTTGTGCTCTTTTTGTAACCTTCTTTTATTATTAATGCAAAATACAACTTTCAAGGAACCCAAAAACTTTGCCCAGAACTCAAAAACTTTGAAATTTTCTCTCTCCTTAGGGGATGATTTTCCATCTTTCTTGAACCCCATGGTTGGGGGTGGCCGTCGGTCACCTCCCGTAGAGATAAGGTGGCTAGGAGAGAAGGTGGCAAGAAGGACAAGGGGACGGGTACTGTTCACTCTGCACGAGGCCATGGCAAGGGGTGGTTCTTGGGTCGGACAAGAGAATTCTTGGGACGGATGGTCGGGATCCTTCTGATCTTGGTCATGGCATGCAATTGGATGGAGATTGCTCCACCATAACATGTCCACACCTCCTCGAATAAGGGATGGTGCTCGGGTTGGCCAGCGGTGGCACTGGAATGGAAGGCCGAGTGGTTCTTGATGCTTTCAAGAAACTAGAGAAAGATGTTCTTATCAGACTGAGGGTACAGAGAATCTTTGGCCGTGAACTGGTGGTGTGGAAGATAGCCAGACAACCGGTTCTTGATCTTGGCCAGAACCCAATTCCTGTAGACTCTGCAGGGATGATTGGCGCAGGTTTTAATTTCAGTCTGCACGGGATCTTGATCTCACCCTTGCAGCGACTTGCGGTGGTCATCCGGCGCTAAATGATGAACCTTAGCTGTGGGATGTCCCAAGGCGCCCGCCACAGCAGGGAGAGCGAGGCGGCATGGATCACAATCGTGATTTACAGACGCGTGTTATTTGGCGATGGGTGGGAGCAAAAGGCAAATGGCGAGGCTGACTTGGCCAGCACACCGCACCTGCAACAGCAGAACACCTGGCGCCGAGGGCAACAATGTTGAGCGCGGAGCTTCATAAGCGCGGAGGTGCTACCAGTGCACTAGGGGCATTCGCCAGCACAGAGATGAATGCCACGGGTGATAGCGGGGCGAGACGGGTGAGACAAGGCTTAGTGCAGGCAAGCTCAGCAAGCCAGACGCTTGCCGGGACTTGCCGAAGCCAGACAGGACAAAGCACTTAGGACCAGCCAATGGGATAACCAAGGAGGACTTCAATGGTACTGCTGATATGCAAGAAGATGGACACCAAGCTGGCTTCAATGCTAGTTTTGCAAAGGCCAATAGCACCATGCATGGACAAACCGAGAGCCATGAAGGAAGACTTTGTGGTTCAGGTATGCCTAACCATATGGATTTTATTGTGGGTGCTGGGGCCTGTGGCCAAAACCCTATGGAGGAGTTTTTAGGACAGGATGAAGCTGGCAACACAAGCACTATTGGGGTTGCCATGCATGATGTCTCCATGGATGACCTTAATGCTCCAAGTCTATGCACACAAGGTGTTTTCTTTAATGACTCTGCAAACACCAACACCTTTGTGTGGGGAATCTCTCATGACCCAGGCAAGGGGAAAGGAAAGGCTACTAATAATCCTTTGTTTGAGGACAATAACCCTCTTAGAGGGCAATTACCTAGAGCTTCATCAGGAACATCTTCTTGGCCAATGGAGAATAATCAGTCTAAGGCCTAAGCAAATCCTTGGAAAAGGAAGGAATACATTAAATTAGGACCTATCAACCATATGGAGGCTCTTATAGATGATGGCATTACAATTTCCCTTGATGAACAAGCTGTGGATGGCAATCAACTAAAATTGGAGAGGGCTTTAGTTGGAAAAATATTGGGAAGGAGACCATCCTTCTTCTTTCTCAATGCTGACCTTTAAAAGAAATGGGGTCAGTGGGGATCTTTCAAGTTAATCTTGGTGGCTCCAGATTGCTTTGTATGTATCTTTGAAATTACAGAAGCTAGAGATGATGTGCTTATGAATGGGCCTTGGTTTGTTGCAAGGAATGTAATTGGATTGGATAAGTGGACTTCCACATTCAATCCAAAATCTCTTCATGGACTAACCTCTTCTATTTGGGTACGCTTTCCTAATCTTCCTTTGCTATACTGGGACAATGTTAACCTTGCTAGGATCGCTTTTTTTATTGGGGAGCCTCTTTGGGTGGATCACCCAACAAATTCTTGGGGGTAGAGTATATTTGCCAGAATTTGCATTAGATTGGACCTTGTAAAAAAACTTCCTACTGGAGTCTGGATAAATGGAAGGCATGGCAGATTTTTTCAGAAAGTTGAGTATGAGGGCATTACTCAACTCTGCTTTTCCTGTGGCAAGGTTGGGCATAAAATTGACTAATGCCCAACCAAGGAGGTTCCTTCTACAAATGATGCACCCCCTATGGGTAAGACCATCCCTACTACACCTGTTCATTCTAAAATGCATGACTCTTTTTAGAATTTGAATCAACCCTCTACATCTAAAAAAGGGCAGCATAGCTTGGCAAACACTAGCTCGGCCAATCCAAATCCGATTAAGGGGAAGAGTGTTGAAGCACAGTAGGCTATTCCACCATCCATACCTCCACAACAAGCAGACTCTTCTCCCCCTGAGTATGGTCAATGGTTACTGGGGAGAAAGAGAACAATTAATAAGCAAAAGCATGACAACTTGAAGAAAAAAGAAGGTGGGAGACAAGCAAATAGAGCAGATCCACCTTCCACAGCTACTTCTTAGCATGGAAGAGTTTTTGCACAAGGTCAACATACAAGACAGACTCTACCTTCCGGTGAGGCCTCCACACCTCACCCTTTTAGAGCCACGGCCATAGTGGAGAAATTCAAAAAACCTATGCAAGACAACGTAGCAGTGCACCCTACTCCACTTTTGAAGGACCTTCTTCCTACTGTGGATACTTCTAGTCCTCCTATTTTTCAAGCACTTGCAGGGCTGGAAAAGTCGACCAAACCACCAAGGGATAAAGGAGGAAAGAACAAAAATATCAAGTTTAGAGACTCAAAATCTCATTCAGAAGAAGATACCAATATTTTGGGACAAGAGGAGGCTAGATCAAAGAAGAGGAAGAAGGCTCCTCTCACACCACCTGATGGCAGGGATGAGTCCCCTATGGTGGATTAATGTCCTCCATTCTTTTTTGGAATTGTAGGGGTGCCCATAAGAAAACAACGTGCAACTACCTACGCCACCTTATTGGTGGCAACGACCTTTGCTTTATTGGGTCAATGGAAACTCGGATTGAGCATATTTCAAGACACGAAGTGGACAAGTTTGCTAGAAATAATTGGCATTTCTTATGTCACCCTTCAGTTGGGAATTCTGGAGGTATGATTATCCTATGGAAGAAGGATTTGGTGGAGTTTTACCCTATCATCATCTCTGATCAACTGATTTTAGGCTGTTGCTTTATGCCCAACAACAAGCAATGGACCATTGGTTGGGTCTATGCCAACAAAGCCTATCATTGTAGGAGAGACCTTTGGAAACTTATTAAGGATAATGTAAATCAACAATCTCCTACCATCATGGGGGGTGGGGGGATTTCAACTATATTTTGACACAAGATGACAAGAAAGGCTGAAAGCCATTTTCTTAATCTCATATAGTGCAGGAAATGGAAGATTGTATGACCCTTGCTATATGAGTTGGAGTTTGTTGGACCTAAGTTTACTTGGACCAACAACAAGGATGGAAGGAGTAAAATCTGGGTTCATCTTGATCGAGTTTTGATTAACTCCATGGCCTCTCACATCTTAGGTGATACTAAGGTGTGCCATCTCTCTCGCATTGCCTCTGACCATTGCCCTCTTTTGCTTACTAGTACTTGTCCTACAGTTGAGATTCCACAAAGATGGCTAATATTTGAGGATACTTGGCTTTCTTACCCCATGGTATGGAAGCTTGTTTGGAGGAATTGGAGCATGGCTAACTACGGCTCCAAAGTTGTTGTTCTACAAAGAAAGAGTTGTCGTACATTGCGTGCTCTTCCATTGGAGTAGGAGCATGTTGAAGAACCTACACTCACTTCAGAATAGTTTGGAAAAAGTTATTACCCACCTACAGACCATTTATTGCTCGGATGAGGGCCTTACACTGGACCAAGAAACTGAGCTTCGATCCAAAGTCATTGAGCTAAACTCTACCATGGCTAGGCTCAATTCCTGGTGGAAACAAAGGGCCAAGACTAGATGGCTTCAGCAAGGTGATGGGAACGTACATTTCTTCCATACGATTGCCTCTACAAGGCACCATTCTAACAGAATCAATTGCCTCAAGAAGGATGATGGGAGTATGGTTGACAGCCCTCATGATATTTCGGCTATGATCACTACATTCTTCAGACATAAGTGGATTGAGGGAGTTGTCAATGTTGACAACTGGCCTTTCGTGCCTATAGAACAACAGGTTCCACCCTTTGCTAAATCTCTCCTTGAAGCTCAGGTGATGGAACAGGAGATTTGGGATTCCATAAATTCCATGGGGACCAACCGATCTCCAGGTTTGGACGAGATAACTACATCTTTTTACAACCAATTTTGGGTTTGCATAAAAAAGGATGTTATTGCAGCAGTTCAAGAGTTCTTTGCCACTACTCAAATGGATGATTCATGGAAGGAAATGCTTATTGTTCTAATACCCAAAGTTGTTGGAGCAAATAGCCCTTCAAAATTTCAACCAATCAACCTTTGTCAGACTATTTACAAAGTCATTGCAAAGATTTTGGTATTTAGACTTAAGCACATTCTACCTGCTCTTATTTCTGAAGAACAAGGAGCATTTTTACCTCAAAGAAATATCTCTCACCATTGTCTCCTTGCCTAAGAAATATTGAGTAAGTTTCAGCATTCAACTTCCCAAATTGGCTTTATGGCTATTAAGGTGGACATAGAGCAAGCATACGATCGTATGAGTTGGCAAACATTAAGGAGGATGCTATTTTTGATGAATTTCCCTGAAAAATTCAGCAATTGGGTCATCCAGTGTGTGACACATCCTAGATTTTTAGTTTTGCTAAATGGGAAAAGAACACCTTGGATTGATGCTCAGTGTGGGTTCAGGCAGGGCTGCCCACTTTCACCTTACTTGTTCATTCTTTGCTCTGAGCTTCTTTCACTAGCTTTCAAATAGAGAGGGCCGAACTTGGGATTGCCTCTGAAGCCTAGAGGTATTTCAATCTCGAATCTCCTTTATGCTGATGACATTCTTATAACTTCACAGGCTTCTATGGTTCATGCCAAACAAATTAAAGGAATTATGCATGACTATTGTGTTTGGACGGGCAACCGATCAATTGTGCAAAGTCTTCCATCCTTTTCAGCAAGTCTGTAAAGAGATGGAGAACAAACCACATTGCCTGACTCATTGGGTTCAGCAGAGTTCAGAAAATGGAGTATCTTGGCCTTAAATTGGCCATGAGAAAGCTTTATAAAAGGGACTATTCCACCTTGATTCAATGAGCAAAAGGAAAGATTATGGCTTGGAGATCTCGCCATCTCTCTTTTGCTGGCCGAGCTACTCTTATCTCGACCGCTCTATTGCCAGGTGGATCTTTCAGCTAACACATACTATTGTTCCCTTAAATGTGTTACGGGATATTGAGCGACTTTGTCAATCCTTTCTTTGGGACAAGAGCTCTACCCAGAGGAGTATGCATTATGTTAAGTGGTCTACCATTTGTACACCACTAAAATATGGCGGCCTTGGTTTCCACACTGCCTCCCTTTGGGCAGGCCCTCTGAGGGACTTGCTTGGGATTTTTTATAAAAGCCTACTTTGCTTCTTCACCACTGCCTTAGGGAGCGGTATGATGATGATATTTGGGACGGTACTTTGAGAAGAGGGGATTCCAAATCTTGGGCTATATTTCTTAGTGGTGCTCAAAGTCTTCGACCACTCATTAGGTGGAAGCTAGCAGACAGGAGCAAGGTTCATGTGTTTTCCCATACATGGCTGATGGATTGTCCACTATCTTGAAGACCCACTTTTTTGGATACCGACACCCTTGAAGACTTGAAAGTCGTAGATTTCATTCTACCAAACTGATCTTGGGATTTTGCAAAGCTGTGAATTCATTTTGGGGAGGAGCTTGCAAATCAGATTACCAAGGTGGTGCTTCATCCAAACTTAATGGCAGATGAACCAGAGCTTATCCATCTTCCACTAAGTAAGTCTTTGACTGCTTTAGCCTATGAAGCCCTTTTCCCTCATGCTTGCTACAGCAATCTATGGCTTCAGAAATTTAAGTTGCATCCTCGAGAGAAGTTATTTTGGTGGTGCATTCTCAAAGATGCACTACCAACCCTTGCCTGGCTTCATTCTAGGGGTCTTGTTGAGGATATGCAATGCCCTTGGGGCTATGCTGAGAATGAAGATTTGGATCATATTTTGACAAGGTGTTCTCTTACCATGTCTGTTATTCAGGTACTCTCCTCTTGGGGTTTTTTTTATCCCTTCCTTTTCTAACTCCCAAGATCTTTTTGTGGCATTTGATAAAACTACCAAGACAAATATGGCTTGGGGTAGAGCTTATTGTAGCTTGGTTTACCAAGTTTGGAGAACCAGGAATGCCAAGACCCATGGCCGACCACATGGGACCCCAAGAATCCTTGCTGCAAATATTTTAGAGGCATTCACCAAAGCTGCCAATTTTCCATTTCGTGAGCAATGGGAGCTCCACCAGCCACACAGACTGTTCTTGTCCTCCTCCTGGACTCCCCCCCTCCCGGATGGCTTAAGGAAAATGTGGATGGTGCCTTACTTCCTTCAGGACTGGCGGGTATTGGGTTGTGATTAGAAATGAGCTTGGGGACTTCATTAAAGCTACTGGAATTCAACTCCAGCATTGGGATATTACTTTTATAGAGATACAAGCTATGCTTGTAATAAAGCAGCTTGTGGAGCCTTGGATGAAAGAGTACAAAGGCATTATTCTGGAAGGTAATAACCTTAGTGTTGTGTCTTATCTCCAGTGGACACTACACCAAAGCTTTTGGTCTACACTTCCACATCATGCACAAGATCTTGCATTTCTCAAAGACTTTCACCAAGTCTTATTTTCTCATACTTCCCGAGAATTCAACAGGTTGTCAGACTACTGCGCCCGGCTTGCTACAGAATCAGACTTTACTTGGCATGCTAATAATATTTCTTGCATTTCTTCTAGTTTTTTTCTATTCTAGAAGATGATAGGAAGCATGTGGCTTCTGTTTAGTTTGCTTTTCTTTGCACCTTTGTGCTAGGCTGTAACCCTATTTTTTTTAATGCAATATGCAACTTTCAAGGAACCCAAAAACTTTGGCAGAATCCAAAAACTTTGGGACCCAAAAACTTATCGGCTCTCATTTCCATGCCCCTCTCTTTCTCCCTCTAGGGTGTGGAATTCCAGACTCTCTCTCTCTATGGTGGGGGTTGGCCGGAGGTCACCTCCACACCGGGACAAGGCAACAAGGAAGGAAGGTAGGCTCTCGGGTACTATTCACTCTACACAGGTAGAGGACAAGTGGGCGGTGCTCGGTTCGGCCTACGGCGATGTTCGGACGGATGGACCAGAGGTTCTTGATGGCAAGAACCTCGGGACTGTACATTCTACGGGCATTGGCTCTACTGTAGAGTCTGCACGAGGTGGCGGCAAGGCATTGGCACTCGGGACGGACAAGAGTTGCCCAAGAATGGATGATCGGTTGGATCACGATCTTGATCAAGAAAGACATCTGGCCGACAAAGCCAGTACTGTAGATTCTGCACGGTCTATGGGAAAGGAGGTGGTGCTCGAGTTGGCTGGCGTCGGCCTTGTGATGAAGAATGCCAATTCTTGAAATCGGCAAGAAGCCAGCTACTGTAGACTCTGCGCAGTCATCGAGTGCAGGAATTACTGTAGCTTCTACATGGGATCTTGATTTAGCCTTTTGCGGTGTCTGGCGTTCTGCAGTCAGCCTCTGAGGGAGTCTGAAGGAGGCGCGTCGGCGGTGACGGTGGCTGATCTGGGCGTGTGGCAACAGCAGAAGGCGGTTGATCCGCAACAGCGTCTCCTGGTGAAGTCACGCCATGAGATCGCGCGAGATTGATTATGGCCAGCGGGCACTCGGATGTCACCCATGGCCCGTGGGAGTGGGCGGTGCGAGCATAAGCAAGCGGGCACAATGGTGAGCGCATTTAGCACCATGAGCGTGAACAACCATTGGCGGCTGAGCTTGGAGAGCGTCGCTTATGCTGAGCTTGCGATAGCAACCGAGATGGACAAGGCGGATCTGCGTATGGATAGACAAGTAGAGGACATAGCTGGGTTAGTCAATTTCAATCCTATGGCTTGTTGTGATGATGATAGGGCCAGTTTTTTGGTACCTATGGATGCCTCTATAGGGGAGCTACCTGCCGGACACCCACCACCCAGTGGGGCGGTTGATTATGATCTCCCCATGATCGATTCCAATGCTCCAGCCCTGTGCACTCAAGGTGTTTGTGATAATGCCTCTGAAGCACCGACTAGTTTTTTTTTTGGGGAACTCTTGTTGCTCCAACTAAGGGAGGGAGACCAGCAACCTCAAACCCCTTGTTTGAGCATGATTACCCTAAGGTTGGGCCTTAGCCAAGACAAGCCAACATGGCTACCTCTCAGCCTCCTCAAGGCCAAGCTGGTTACCCTCATTCCAACCCTTGGAAAAGGAAGGAATTTATTAAGCTTGCTCCAGTAGACAAATCAACTGTCTTTATGGAAGATGGAGAAACTATCAGACTTGATGATGAAGCTGTGGATGACAATCAATTGAAGCTGGAAAGAGCCTTAGTAGAAAAGATCCTCGGAAGAAGACCTTACTTTTACTTCTTTAATGCTGATCTCCAAAGGAAATGGGGGCAATAGGGTGCTTTCAAGCTGATCATGGTGGCTCAGGACTACTTTGTAAGCTTGTTTGATACCGCAGAAGCTAGAGCTGCTGTCTTGGTGAATGGGCCCTGCTTTGTAGCAGGAATGTCATAGGTTTGGACAAGTGGTCTCCCTCCTTCAACCCAAAGTCTCTGAATGGGTTAACTTCTCCAATTCTGGTAAGGTTCCCTAACTTACCACTTTTATACTGGGATAACAATAATATTGCCAGAATTGCTTCCTTTTTTGGAGAACCCCTTTGGGTAGATCATCAAACCAACTGGGGAAAAGTCTATATATGCGTGCATTGGACTTGATCTTCTAGCAAACTACTGGCGGAGTGGATTCATGGAAGGCATGGCAGGTTTTTTCAACCTGTGGAATATGAAGGGATTACCCAACTGTGCTTTTCTTTTAGGAAAATTAGCCACGAGGTGGACTCCTTCCCTAGTAACCCACCCCCTGTAGCTGTACTAAATTTGGGTAAGACTAAACCCCCCTCCTTCTGTGCAAGCTCATATCAACACTACTATGCAGGGGAAAGCTCTAGATCAAGTGTTTAAGAAGGGAGAGAGTAGCACTGCCTATGCTAGTGCTGACTCTGTGATTAGTGACAAAGGTAAAGTACCAAAGAGTCAGACTTCTGCTCCACCCCTAGGGACACCCAAGGCCTCCTCCACCACTCATGCTGATTATGGGCCTTGGGTTTTAGTCACCAAAAGAAGAAGACTAAGCCAGCACCTACTGCAAGGAAGAAGGCAGAAGCAACCAAACCAGCCCAGAAGCATGGGTTGACTAGTGGAGGGGGACGGCCTATGAAGGGGCCCTCTCCTAAGAGCACACCACTTCAGGGGTTCCTTCCTAAGGTTGATATTTCCACTCCCCCTATCTTCCAAACCCCAGCCAGTTTGGAAAAACCACCAAAACATCCTAGGGAGAAGGGTGGAAAAGCGATACACTAAGGCCCCCCAAGGCCTACATGGAGAGTGCAGACTTGAAGCTTGGGGAGTCACTCACGAAGAGAAAGAAGACTCCTCGACACCTCCTAGGCGGGGATGCTTCCCCTATGGATGATTGATGTCTTCCATACTATTCTGGAATTGTAGGGGGGCCCGCAAGAAGACCGCGGGCAACTACCTATGCCACCTCATTGGCGGCCAAGATCTCTATCTTATTGGCCTGGTGGAAACCATGATTGAGCAGATCTCTAGACGGGAGGTGGACAAGCTAGCTAGGAGCAAATGGAATTCTCTCTGTCACCCTTCTGTGGGAAACTCTGGAGGTATGATTATTTTATGGTGACATGATCTTCTGAGTTTCCTTCCTATCATCCTTTCATATCAGTTAGTACTGGGCAAGGTCAGCATGGTTGACAGTTCCCAATGGACAGTGGGTTGGGTGTATGCCAACAAAGCTTACCACTATAGAAGGATGCTTTGGAAAAATATCAGGGATAGGGTGGAACTACAGGTTCCAACTATCATTGGAGGTGACTTCAACTATATACTGACGTAGAAGGACAAGAAGGGGGGGGAAGGTTTACCTACTCTCAGGTTATACAGGAGATGGAAGACTATATGAGTATTGCTAACTTGCATGAGTTAGATTTCTTGCTAAGGTTTACCTAGACCAACAATAAGGAGGGGAGGAGCAAGATCTGGGTTCGGCTTGATCGGGTTCTGGTTAACTCAGTGCCTTCCAACATCCTTGGAGATACCAAGATACATCACTTACCTCAGATTGCCTCTGATAATTGCCCACTCTTACTTTCAGTATCCCCAGGCTCTTACTTGCCACCATAACGGTGGCTCCGTTTTAAGGATACTTGGCTGTCCTACCCTATGGCTTGGAAGATTTTGTAGCAGAAGTGGAACAAGGAAGATTTTGGTACCAAAGCAGCTGTGCTCCAGAGAAAGAGCTATCGCACTCACCGGGCACTCTTCTATTGGAGTAAAAGCATGTTGAAGAACCTCCACTTGCTGGAGAAGGCTGGGATATTTCCACCCTGAAGAGTGCAGCGATGATAGACTTACTACAGGGATGGTGTGCTTCAAGGTGGTTGAGCTTAAACTCCACACTCAACACCTAGTGGAAGCAAAAGGAAAAAGCTAGATGGTTGCAGCAGGGTGATGGGAACACTCACTTCTTTCACACCATTGCTTCTTCCTGACATCGCACTAATAGGGTTAGTAGTGTCATGGCGGATGATGGAAGACTGATGAATAGCTCGGAGGACATCTCAGCAGCCTTTACCACTTTCTTTCAGAAATGGGCTCCCTTGACAAAGCGGCCCTCTTTACCACTGTCATACTTCTCCTCTTCTTGATGTTCCTATATCTGATTGTGAGGTTTGGGAGGCTGCACTCTATAGGCCAATGGCTGAATAGGATCACTTCATCCTTTTACAGACATTTCTGGACTTGTGTGAAGACCGATGTCATCACTTCCATTCAGGAATTATTCAGTTCCTCCCACATGGATGATTCATGGAAGGAAACTCTCATCGTTCTGATTCCCAAGGTTGCTAGAGTAGATTCCCCTTCCAAGTATCGGCCTTATGTTCGACCATTTATCGATTTTAAGATGTGTGACTGAAGCATCTCCTAGGTCCTCATCTCCTCCTTTTGTCCCAGGGTAGAATATCTCCCATCACTGCCTTCTTGCAAAGGAGATTTTCAACAAATTTTAGCATTCCACCCTCTCTTTATGGCTATCAAGGTGGATATGGAGCAGGCTTATGATAGGATGAGTTGGCAAACTCTAGAGCAGATGCTATCTCTCATGGGCTTCCCGGCCAAGTTCAGCAACTGGATACTACAGTGTGTCACATACCCCAGGTACTCCATTTTGCTGAATGGTCGAAGGACTGAGTGGATCAGTGCTCAGTGTGGCTTTCGACAGGGCTGCCCTCTCTCACCCTACCTCTTCATTCTATGCTCTGAGCTCCTGTCATTGGCATTCAGACAAAGGGGAGCAAATCTTGGCATGTCAGTGGCTAGTGGAGGTACCTGCATTTCCAACCTTCTTTATGATTGACATATTTCCAGGCTTTGGTGGCTCATGGCAAGAACATCCTTGATGATTATTGTGCTTGGACGGGGTAGCGCATCAACCGTACAAAGACTTCCATCTTCTTTAGCAAGCGACAAAGATGGAAGACTAAGCAGTCAGATCCATCGGACAGTCAAGAGATGGACTATTTAGGTGATAAGCGGCAATGTCGAAGGCTGTACAAAAGGATCACTCCCAGTTGATTCAGAGGTTTAAGGAGAATATTACTGCCTGGGACTTGAGGCATCTCTCACTGCATTCTTACCCTCATTTCTTCCACTGCGGATCCATCTGTGACACACTACTTTTCTATGAATGTGTTACGGAGGTTGAAGAGATGTGATCCTTTCTTTGGGACAAGAGCCCCAAGCAGAATTATGTGAAGTGGGCCACCATTTGTACACCCAGGAGGCTTGGTGGACTTGGGTTCCACTCTGCTGCTTCATGGACGGGGCCATTGAGGGCACGATTAGCATGGAACTTCTTATAGAAGGCATTCTCTTCTCCACTATTGCCTTGGAGAGCGTTATGGGGATGATATCTGGAACAGCTCTCTGAGGCGGGGGGACTCCAAGTCTGGGGCCGTCATCCTTAGTCAAGCTCAGAGCCTTCTACCTCTCATCTGGTGGAAACTTGCTGACGGGAAAAAGGTACATATTCTCTCCCAGACTTGGTTAGCTGATATATACACCCTTCATCTGGCTGCACTTGAAGACCTCCGGGTGTGCTCCTTCATACATCTAGACCGTATGTGGGATACTCCAAAGTTGGAGCGTCACTTTGGTCATGATTTGGTGGACCAAATCAAGAGGGTGGAGTTACACTCTGAGTTAGAGATGGATGAGCCTGAGCTTATACACATCATGCTAAGCAAGTCCCTCACGACACTTGCTTATGAGGCTCTCTTCCCTCTTGGTGATACTCCTTTTGTTAGGCTTGAAGTTTAGGCATCCACGAGAAGCTTTTGGTGGCGTGTCACGAGAAGGGGCCTTGCCAATATTCACTGGCTACATGGAGGGGATGGGAAGTCTGATGCCCTTGGGGACCGAGGAGGAGGACTTGGATATTACGTCGATGCTCACTCATGATGGTTGTCCTATAGGTTCTTTCTTCTTGGGATTTTGTCATGCCTTCCTTTATCTGTTCTCAGGATCTCTTCAAGGCATTCGACAGCATCCCCAAGGCTGATCTTGCTTAGGGGAAGGCATACTGCTATGTCATTTACTTGGTTTGGAGGACTAGGAATGCCAAGACTCACGGCCGCCCTCATGGAACCCCCAAGGTGCTTGCTGCCAACATCTTGTTGGCATTCACCAACACCTCTATCTTTCCATTTTGAAAGTAATGGGAACTCAGGACCACATTGGTGATTCCTCACATAACCCAGACTCCCCAGGATGACTTAAGGCCAATGTTGATGGTGCACTCTTATCCTCTCTTGGCGGTCTCAGTTGCAGAGATGATACACCTCATCAAGGCTACCCATTCATCTTCTTTAGCACAGGTGTGCGGGGCTATGCTTACAATTAGACATATCTCACGGAGCCATGGATGTGTATGAATAGAGTGATCTTGGAAGGTGACAACCACGCAGGTGACTTACCTCCAAGAGACCTTGCGTGACTTGGACTACTCTAGCAGGGCACTGATGGCTTTTCTTATGATTTCCACCAAGTGATCTTCTCATCTGAGGCAAAGCACGGATTCTGGGTGACTGCAGTTCGATTTTGTGTGGCATTCTTATGATGTATCTTCCTTTCTTATTTTAGAGCATGATTGAGCATGTTGCTCCAGCTAAGTCTGTTGTTTTCTTTTGCACACTTTATTGTGCTCTTTTTTAACCTTCTTTTTTATAAAATCTGCTTTCAAAGACAAAAAACTTTGCCCAGACCCAAAACTTTGGATTGGCTCTCATTTCCACGCCCCTCTCTCTCTCTCTCTCTCTAGGTGTGGAATTTCAGACTCTCTCTCTCTGTATGGCGGGGGGTGGCCGGAGGTCACCTCCTCACCAGGACAAGGCAACAAGAAAGGAAGGTAGGCTCTTGGGTACTATTCACTCTGAACAGGCATTAGACAAGTGGGCGGCGCTTGGTTCGGCCTACGGCGGCATTCAGACGGATGGATCAGAGGTTCTTGATGGCAAGAACCTCGAGACTGTTCATTCTACAGGCATTGGCTCTACTATAGAGTCTGCATGAGGTGGCGGCAAGGCATTGGCACTCAGGACGGACAAAAATTACCCAAGAACGGATGATCGATTGGATCCTGATCTTGATCAAGAAAGACATCTGGCCGGTGAAGCAGGTACTATAAATTCTACACGGTCTATGAGAAAGGAGGTGGTGCTGCTATCGGGCCTTGATGAACGGAATGCCACCCTTGAAACCAAGAAGCCGGCCATCAGGACTCGGCCATAGGTCATCGGGTGCAAGAATTACTGTAGATTCTACACGGGATCTTGATCTAGCCTTGGCTACAGCATGCAGAGGCATTCTTGCGGCCGATCAAGCCTGGCGGCGGTGAAAACGAAGGAGGGACGTGTCAGTTGACGGTCGGACATCTAAAGGTGGCTGAAGCAACCGGAAGTGGGTGCATTGATCCATAACCGTGCAGCATCTCCAGCGGTGCGACTTGCGCCGGCTGAATTACACAGCGGGGACTGATTACCGCATGGATGTCACCCATGGCGTAGTGGGCATGGAGCGGCGGTGCTTGGGCCTTGCCGACAATGGCGGTAGCACATTGCTAAAGCGGGGCAGTGCCATTGTGACACTTGCAAGGAAGTTGTCGCGTGCTAAGCATAAGCGCGATGAGCTTGCCAAGCCGTGCGGCGTCGCCTTGAGGCTTACCGACCAGAGATGGACAAGGCATCTACACTCAGGATGGACAAGCAGGGCATAGTCGGGTTAGTCAATTTCGATCCTATGGCTTGTTGTGATGATGATAGGGCCATTTTTTGGTACCTCTGGATGCCTCTACAGGGGAACTACCTGTCGGACACCCACCACCCAGTGGGGCAGCTGATTATGATCTCCCCATGACCGATTCCAATGCTCTAGCCCAGTGCACTCAAGGTGTTTGTGATAATGCCTCTGAAGCACCAACTAGTTTTTTTTGGGGAACTCTTGATGCTCCAACTAAGGGAGGGAGACCAGCAACCTCAAACCCCTTGTTTGAGCATGATTGCCCTACAGTTGGGCCTTTGCCAAAACAAGCCAACATGGCTACCTCTCGGCCTCCTCAAGGCCAAGCTGGTTACCCTCATTCCAACCCTTGGAAAAGGAAGGAATTTATTAAGCTTGCTCCAGTAGACAAATCATCTATCTTTATGGAAGATGGGGAAACTATCAGACTTGATGATGAAGCTGTGGATGACAATCAGCTGAAGCTAGAAAGAGCCTTGATAGGAAAGATCCTGGGAAGAAGACCTTCCTTTTACTTACTTAATGCTGATCTCCAAAGGAAATGGGGGCAATGGGGTGCCTTCAAGATGATCGTGGTGGCTCAAGACTGCTTTGTATGCCTGTTTGATACCACAGAGGCTAAAGATGTTGTTTTGATGAATGGTCCTTGTTTGTAGTAGGGAATGTCATAAGTTTGGACAAGTGGTCTCCCACCTTCAACTCAAAGTCTCTGAATGGGTTAACTTCTCCAATTTGGGTAAGGTTCACTAACTTACCACTTTTATACTGGGATAATAATATTATTTCCAGAAGTGCTTTTTTTTTTGGAGAACCCCTTTGGGTAGATCATCAAACCAACTACTGGGGCAAAGTATATATGCCAGAGTCTGTGTCAGACTTGATCTTTCTAGCAAACTACCATCTGGAGTCTGGATTCATGGAAGGCATGGTAGGTTCTTTCAACCTATGGAATATGAGGGGATTACCCAACTATGCTTTACTTGTGGGAAAATTGGCCACAAGGTGGACTCCTGCCTTACCAACCCACCCCCTATAGCTGTACCAAATTTGGGTAAGACTAAACCCCCTCCTTCTGTGCAAGCTCATATCAACACTACTATGCAGGGGAAAGCTCCAGATCAAGTGTTTGAGAAGGGAGAGAGTAGCACTACCCATGCTAGTGCTGACTCTGTGATTAGTGACAAAGGTAAGCACCAGAGTCGTGACTGCTCACCCTAGGAAACCCAAGGCCTCCACCACTCATGCCGATTATGGGCCTTGGGTTTTAGTCACCAAAGAAGAAGACCAAGCCAAAGACTCCACGCAAAGGAAGAAGGCAGAAGCAACCAAACCAGCCCAGAAGCATGGGTTGACTGGTGGAGGAGGACGGCCTATGAAGGGGCCCTCTCCTAAGAGCACACCACTTCAGGGGTTCCTTCCTAAGGTAAATATTTCCACTCCCCCTATCTTCCAAACCCCAGCTAGTTTGGAAAAACCACTTAAACCTCCTAGGGAGAAGGGTTGCAAAAGCAGCAATACCAAGACTAAGGCCCCTAAGGCCTATATGGAGAAGGAGTTTGTAGACTTGAAGCTTGGGGAGTCACTCCTGAAGAAGAGAAAAAAGACTCCTCTGACACCTCCTAGCAGCGGGGATGCTTCCCCTATGGATGATTGATGTCTTCCATACTATTCTGGAATTGTAGGGGGGCCCGCAAGAAGACCATGGGCAACGACCTACACCACCTCATTGGTGGCCATGATCTCTATCTTATTGGCCTGGTGGAAACCATGATTGAGCAGATCTCTAGACGAGAGGTGGACAAGCTAGCTGGGAGCAATTAACATTTTCTCTATCACCCTTCTATGGGAAACTCTGGAGGTATGATTATTTTATGGCGACATGATCTTCTGAGTTTCCTTCCTATTATCCTTTAGATCGCTTGGTATGCAAGGTCAAGATTCGACACAATGGAATGGGTTGGGTGTATGCCAACAAAGCTTACCATCAGAAGGATGCTTTGTGAATATCGTGGATAGGTGGAACTACAGGTTCCAACTATCATTGGAGGTGACTTCAATTGTATTCTGATGCAGAAGGACAAGAAGGGGGGAAAAGGTTTACCTACTCTCAGGCTGTACATAAGATGGAAGACTGTATGAGTATTGCTGACTTGCATGAGTTAGATTTCACTAGCCCAAGGTTTACCTGGACCAACAATAAGGAAGGGAGGAGCAAGATCTGGGTTTGGCTTGATCGGGTTCTGGTTAACTCAGTGGCTTCCAACATCTTTGGAGATACCAAGGTACATCACTTACCTCAGATTGCCTCTGATCATTGCCCACTCTTACTTTCAGTATCCCCGGGCTCTTACTTGCCACCACAGTGGTGGCTCCATTTTGAAGATACTTAGCTGTCCTACCCGATGGCTTGGAATATTGTGTGGCAGAAGTGGAATAAGGAATATTTTGGTACCAAAGTAGCTGTGCTCCAGAGAAAGAGCTGCCACACTCTCCGAGCACTCTTCTACTGGAGTAGAAGCATGTTGAAGAACCTTCACTTGCTCAAGGAGAAGTTGGAGCAGGATATTGCCACCCTACAGACTACAGAGTGCACTGATGATGGACTTACTAAGGCACAGGATGGTGAGCTTCATTCCAAGGTGGTTGAGCTTAACTCCATATTAGCCAGACTCAACACCTGGTGGAACCAAAGGGCATAAGCTAGATGGTTACAGTAGGGTGATGGGAACACTCACTTCTTCCACACCGTTGCTTCCTCCCGACATCGCACTAATAGGGTTAGTGGTGTCATGGCGGATGATGGAAAACTGATGGATAGCCTAGAGGACATCTCAGCTGCCTTTACCACTTTCTTTCAGCAGAAATGGGCTGAGGGGGCTATCTCCCTTGATAGTTGGCCCTCTTTACCTTCTGAATAGCAGGTACCCTCTCATACTTCTCCTCTTCTTGATTCTGATCTGACAGAGGTTTGGGAGGTTGCACTCTATGGGGCCAATCCTCTGGATGGGATCACTTCATCCTTTTACAGAGACTTCTGGACTTGTGTGAAGACCGATGTCATTGCTGCCGTTCAGGAATTCTTTAATTCCTCCCACATGGATGATTCATGGAAGGAAACTCTCATCATTTTGATTCCTAAGGTTGCTAGAGCAGATTCCCCTTCCAAGTATCGGCCAATCAGCTTAGACAGACCATTTATAAGCTGATTGTGAAGATACTAGTGAACCGGCTAAAGTATCTCCTACAAGTCCTCATCTCTGAAGAGCAGGGAGCTTTTGTCCCGCAGTGAAATATCTCCTATCACTGCCTTCTTGCGTAGGAGATCTTCAACAAATTTCAATATTCCACCTCTCGTTTATTATCAAGGTGGATATGGAGCGTGCTTATGGGATGAGTTGGCAAACTCAAATATCTCTCATGGGCTTCCGCCAAGAAGAACGGATACTACAGTCACATACCCTGTGCACTCCATTTTGCTAAATGGTCGGTGAGATCAAGGCTCAGGCTTTCTGGCTGCCCCTCTCACCCTACCACTTCATTCTATGCTCTGAGCTCCTGTCATTGGAATTCAGGCAAAGGGGACCCAATCTTGGCATGTTAATGGCAAAGGTACGTGATTTCCAACCTTCTTTATCTGACATACCGATTGTTTTGTGCTTTGGTGGCTCATGGCAAAATCAAGGACATCCTTGATGATTATGCTTGAGCAACGATCAATCTGTAAAGACTTCATCCTCTTTAGCAAAGCAAAGAAAAATATGGAGGACTAACCACATTACTAGATCCATCGGATTCAGGAGAGTCTAGGAGATGGATTATTTGGGTATTAAGCTGGCAATGCAGAAGATGTACAAAAAGGATCACTCCCAGTTGATTTAGAGGGCCAAGAAGAAGATTACTGCCTGGGGCTCGAGGCATCTCTCACTGGCTGGTCGTGCTACCCTCATTTCTTCAGCCCTGATGCCCGGATCCATCTACCAGCTGACACACACTACTTTGCCTATGAATGTATTACAGGAGGTTGAGAAGATGTGCAGATCCTTTCTTTTGGACAAGAGCCCTACCCAGCGGAGCATCTATTATGTGAAGTGGGCCACCATTTGTACACCCAGGAGGCTTGGTGGACTTGGGTTCCACTCTGCTGCTTCGTGGATGGGTCCATTTAGGGCATGATTAGCTTGGGATTTCTTACAGAAGGTGGATTCCCTTCTCCACCGCTGCCTTCAGGAGCGTTATGGGGATGATATCCGAATCTCAGGCTGGGGAACTCCAAGTCTTGCCATCCTTAGTGGAGCCTTCTTCTACCTCTCATCCGGTGGAAACTTGCTGATGGGAAAAAGGTACATGTTCTCTCCCAGACTTGGCTGGTTGATATACCTCTTCACAGAAGACCTACCTTCATCGATATGGCTGCACTTGAAGACCTTCGGGTGTGCTCCTTCATTCAGCCGGACCGTATGTGGGATACTCCAAAGCTAGAGCATCACTTTGGTCATGATTTGGTAGACCAGATCAAGAGGGTGGTGTTGCACTCTAAGTTAGAGACGGATGAGCCTGAGCTTATACACATCCCGCTAAGCAGGTCCCTCATGGCACTTGCTTATGAGGCTCTCTTCTCTCCTGGCAATACTCATTGTTCGTGGCTTCAGAAGTTCCAGCTGCATCCACAAGAGAAGCTCTTTTGGTGGCGTCTCCTGAAAGGGGCCTTGCCAACATTCATCTGGCTACGTCAGAGGGGGCTGACTGAGGAAGTCCAGTGCCCTTGGGGCTACACCGAGGAGGAGGACTTGGAGCATATTTTGATCCGATACTCACTCACAATGGCTGTCCTACAGGTTCTTTCTTCTTGGGGTTTTGTCATGCCTTCCTTTCTCTATTCTCAAGATCTCTTCAAGGCATTCAACAGCATCCCCAAGGTAGATCTAGCTTGGGGGAAGTCATACTGCTATGTCATTTACCAGGTTTGGAGGACTAGGAACGCCAAGACCCATGGCCGCCATCATGGAACCCCCAAGGTGGTTGCTGCAAACATCTTGGAGGCATTCACCAACACCTTCGCCTTTCTATTTTGAGAGCAATGGGAGCTCTAGCAGCCACATCGACTGATTCCTCACACTTCTTGGACTCCCCCCCCCCTCCCTCTCAGATGGCTTAAGGCCAATGTTGATGGTGCACTCTTATCCTCTAGCTCGATAGGTATCAGAGTTGTGATCGGAGATGATACTTGCAACCTCATCAAGGCTGCTGGTATTCATCTTCAGCACTGGGATAGCACATAGGTGGAACTGCAGGCTATGCTTGCAATTAGACACATCTTGGAGCCATGGATGTATGAATACAAGGGGCTGATCTTAGAGGGCGACAACCACGGGGTGGTGACTTACCTCCACCTTGCAATTTACTGGACTACCATCCCAGCAAGTGCACGAGCATATTTTCTTAGACTTCCACTAGGTGATCTTCTAACACATCTGCAGAGACCGGAACCGCCTGGCAGATTACTATGCATGACTTCCTACTGATTCTGACTTTGTCTGGCATTCTTATGATGCTTGTATCTTTTCTGCTACTTTTTTTATTATTTTAGCAAATGACCGTGAGCATGTTGCTCCATCCTAGTTTGTTTGTCTTTTCTAGCTTTGTACTCTTGTGCTCATTTGTAACCCTCTTTTATTATTAATGCAATATGCAACTTTCAAGGAACCCAAAAACTTTGGGGAGCTCTCATTTTCATGCCCCACTCTCTCTCTCTAGGCTATGGAATTCCAGACTCTCTATCTCTAATGGCGGGGGGTGGCCGGCAATCACCTCCTCACCAGGACAAGGCAACAAGGAAGGAAGGCAAGCTAGCAGGTACTATTCACTCTGCACGGGCAGAGGATAAGTGGGCGACGCTCGATTTGACCTATGGTGGCATTCGAACGGACGGATCGGAGGTTCTTGATGGCAAGAACCTCAGGATTGTTCATTCTATAGGGAATGGCTCTATTGTAGAGTCTGCACTGGGCGGATGCAAGGCTGCGGTGCTCAAGATGAACAAGGAATGTTCAAGAATGGACGATCAAATGGAGTCCGATCTTGATCAAGGGAGACAATCGGCCGGTGAAGTCTATACTGTAGACTCTGCACAGTTTAAGGGACAAGAAGTGGTGCTCGGGTTGTCAGGCGTTGGCCTCGGGATGAACGGATTGCCAATTCTTGATCGCAAGAAGCCGGTCAGACTCTACGTGGTTCTGGTAGATTTCTGTAGAGTGCACGGACTTAGATCTCAGTTCGGCGTGGAGGCATTCTTGCTTGTCGCCATGGCAAGCGCACTAAGGAGGTGTGCGCTGGTGATTGGCCGGGGCAAAGACAACCGGCGGTCGCGGCAGGGAGGTGCAAATCGGCGGCGCAAATTACGCCGCGCACTCATTATACAACAGTGGAAGCGACTTGGAAGCGGTGCCGAGGCCAGTATAAGTCAAGCATCTTGTGGCTGAGCAAGCGCTGGTCTGAGGATAAGCGATAATGGTGGGCAGCGTGGGCAAGCGGTATGGGCATGGCAAACATTCATAAGCCGAGGCAGCAAGAGGATAACCTGGCGAGCAAATGCTTAGAATGGTGCCAGGTGCTGTAAGCAATGCATGCAAACAAAGCTAGAAGCGATAGAGGGCGGTGCAGTGCTCGGGATGAACAATGAGGCTGGCGGGTTAGTCAATTTCAATCCTATGGCATGTTGTGATGATGATAGGGCAAACTTCTCGGTCCCCATGGATGCCTCTACATGGGAGATACCTGCCAGACACCCACAACCAAGTGGGGTGGCTGATTATGACCTCCCCATGATTGATTCCAGTGCTCCAGCCCAGTGCACTCAAAGTGCTTGTGATAATGCCTCTGAAGCACTGACCAGCTTTTTTTGGGGAGTTCTTAATGCTCCGGCAAAGGGAGGATGATTAGAAACCTCAAACCCTCTGTTTGAGCATGATTGCCCTACTAAAGGGCCATTGCCAAGACAAGCCAATAATGCTACTTCTCGGCCTCCTCAAGGTTAAGCTGGTTACCCTCATTCCAACCCTTGGAAAAGGAAGGAATTCATTAAGCTTGCTCCTATAGACAAATCAATTATCTTTATAGAAGATGGGGAAACTATCAGACTTGATGATGAAGTTGTGGATGACAATCAGTTAAATCTGGAAAGAGCCTTGGTTGGGAAGATCCTATGAAGAAGACCTTCCTTCTACTTCCATAATGCTGATCTACAAAGGAAATGGGGGTAATGGGGTGCCTTCAAAGCGGTCGCCGATTGCTTTGTGCACTTTGTTTGATACCACCACGAGGCTAGATCTTGTTGATGAATGGGCCCTAGTTTGTGGCAGGGAATGTCATAGGATTGGACAAGTGGTCTCCCACCTTTAACCCAAAGTCCCTAAATGGTCTGACCTCTCCAATTTGGGTAAGGTTCCCTAACTTACCCCTCTTATATTGGGATAACAATAACATTGCTAGGATTGCCTCATTTCTTGGAGAACCACTTTGGGTGGATCATCAAACCAATTGCTGGGGCTAAAGCTTGTATGCCAGAGTCTGTATTAGACTTGATTTATCTACTAAACTCCCAACCGGAGTTTGGATTTATGGAAGGAATGGTAGGTTCTTCTAACCTGTGGAGTATGAGGGGATTACTCAACTGTGCTTTACTTGTGGAAAAATTGGCCACAAGGTGGACTCCTGCCCTACCACCATACCCCCAGCAGTTGTACCAAATTTGGGTACTAAACCCTCATACATTGCAAGTTCATATCAGTATGCGGGAAAGCTTAGATCAAGTGTTTGAGAAGGGAGAGAGTAGCACTGCCCATGTCAGTGCTGACTCTATGATTAGTGATAAAGGAAAAGCACCAGAGAGTCAGGTTACTGCTCCCCCCTAGGGTCACCCAAAGCCTCCTCTGCCATTGATGCTGAATATGGGCCTTGGGTTTTAGTCACTAGAAAGAAGAAAACTAGGCCAACAACTACTGCAGGGAGGAAGGTAGAAGCAAGCAAACCGACCTGACGGGTGGGGGTGGAGGCTGACTATGAAGGTGCCTTCTTCAAAGGGCACACCACTCCAGGAGATCCTTCCAAAGGTTGATATTTCCACTCCCCCTATCTTCCAAACCCCAGCTAGCTTGGAAAAACCAACAAAACCTCCTAGAGAGAAGGGTGGCAAAAGCAGCAATAACAGGGCTAAGGCCCCTAAGGCCCATAAGGAGAAGGAGGCTGTAGACTTGAGGCTTGGAGAGTCACTCTTGAAGAAGAGAAAGAAGACTCCTCTGATGCCTACTAGTGGCAGGGATGCTTCCCCTATGGATGATTGATGTCTTCCATACTATTCTAGAATTATAGGGGGGCCTGTAAGAAGACTACGGGCAACTACCTACACCACCTCATTGGTGGCCATGATCTTTGTCTTATTGGCCTGGTGGAGACCAAGATTGAGTAGATCTCTAGATGGGAGGTGGACAAGCTAGCTGGGAGCAACTGGCATTTTCTATGTCACCCTTCCGTGGGAAACTCTGGAGGTATGATTATTTTATGGTGACATGAGCTTATGAATTTCCTTCTTATTATCCTTTCAGATCAGTTGGTGTTGGGCAAGGTCAAAATGGCTGACAGTTCCCAATGGACAGTGGGTTGGGTGTATGCCAATAAAGCCTACCACTGTAGGAGGATACTTTGGCAGAATATCAGGGATAGTGTGGATCTGCAGGTTCCAACTATCATTGGAGGTGACTTCAACTATATTCTGACGCAGAATGATAAGAAGGGGGGGAAAAGTTTTACCTACTCCTAGTTTGTACAGGAGATGAAAGATTGCATGAGCATTGCTGACTTACATGAGTTAGATTTCACTGGCCCAAGGTTTACTTAGACTAACAACAAGGAGGGGAGGAGCAAGATCACAGGTTGGATGGGGTCTAGTTAACTCAGTGGCTTCCAACATCCTTGGAGATACCAAGGTTCATCACTTACCTTGTATTGCCTCTGATCATTGTCCACTCTTACTTTCAGTATCCCCAAGCTCTTACTCGCCACCACAGTGATGGCTACATTTTGAGGATACTTGACTGTCCTACCCGATGGCTTGAAAGCTTGTATGGCAGAAGTGGAGCAAGGCAGATTTTGGTACTAAAGCAGCTGTGCTCCAGAGAAAGAGCTGTCGCACTCTTCTAGCACTCTTCTATTGGAGTAAAAGCATGTTGAAGAACTTCCACTTGCTCAAGGAAAAGCTGGAGCAGGATATTGCCACCCTACAGAATGTAGAGTGTACTGCTAGCCTAACTACGGCACAGGATGGCGAGCTCCGTTCCAAGGTTGTTGAGCTTAACTCCACATTAGTCAGACTCAACACCCGGTGGAAGCAGAGGGCAAAGGCTAGATGGCTGCAGTAGGGTGACGGTAACACTCACTTCTTCCGCACCATCGCTTCATCTCAACATCGCACTAACAGGGTTAGTGCAACATGGCGGATGATGGGAGGCTGATGGATAACCCAGAGGAAATCTCAGTGGCCTTTACCACTTTATTCTAGCAGAAATGGGCTAAGGGGGATGTCTCCCTTGACAGCTGGCCCTCTTTACCTTTTGAGTAGTAGGTACCCTCTCACATTACTCCTCTTCTTGATGCTCCTGTATCTGATTGCGAGGTTTGGGAGGCTGTGCACTCTATGGGGGCCAATCGGGCCCCGGGGCTGGATGGGATCACTTCATCCTTTTACAAACACTTCTGGACTTGTGTGAAGACCGACGTCATCGCTGCCATCCAGGAATTCTTTAGTACCTCCCACATGGATGATTCGTGGAAGGAAACTCTCATCGTTCTGATTCCCAAGGTTGCTGGAGCAGATTCCCCTTCCAGCCAATCAGCTTATGTCAGACCATCTATAAGCTGATTGCAAAGATATTAGTGAATCGGTTGATGCATCTTCTATCGATTCTCATCTCTGAAGAGCAGGGAGCTTTTGTCCCGCAATAGAATATCTCCCATCACTGCCTTCTTGTACAAAAGATCTTTAAGAAATTCGATTCCACCTTGCAGGTTGGCTTTATGGCTATCAAGGTGGATATGGAGCAGACTTATGATAGGATGAGTTGGCAAACTCTGGAGCAGATGCTATCTCTCATGGGCTTCCCGGCCAAGTTCAGCAACTGGATACTATATTGTGTCACTTACCCCAGGTACTCCATCTTGCTAAATGGTCAAAGGACTGAGTGGATCAGCGCTCAGTGTGGCTTTTGTCAGGGCTGTCCTCTCTCACCCTACCTCTTCATTCTGTGCTCTAAGCTTCTGTCATTGGCATTCAGGCAGTGGTTGCTGGAGGTACTTGTATTTCCAACCTTCTTTATGCTGATGACATACTGATTATTTCCCAGACTTTGGTGGCTCATGGCAAGCAAATAAAGGATATCCTTGATGATTACTATGCTTGGATGGGGTAGATCATCAACTGTGCCAAGACTCCCATCCTCTTTAGTAAAGCATCAAAAAGATGAGCGACAAACTGCATTATTAGATCCATTGGGTTTAGGAGAGTCCAGGAGATGGACTATTTAGGTATAAAGCTGGCAATGCAAAAGGCAAAAGGATCACTCTCGGAGCTAAGGAGAAGATTCACGGGCTCGTGACACCTCTCACTGGCTGGCCGTGCTACTCTCATTTCTTCACCCCTGATGCCAGGATCCATCTACCAGCTGACACACACTACTTTGCCTATGAATGTGTTACAGGAGGTCGAGAAGATGTGCAGGTCCTTTCTTTGGGACAAGAGCCCTACCCAGCAGAGAATCCATTATGTGAAGTGGGACACCATTTGTACACCTAGAAGGCTTGGTGGACTTGGGTTCCACTCTGCTACTACTTGGACGGGGCCGTTGAGGGCACGACTAGTGTGAGACTTCTTACAGAAGCCGGATTCTCTTCTCCACCGCTGCCTTCGGGAGCATTATGGGGATGATATCTGGAACAGCTCTCTGAGGTGGAGGGACTCCAAATCCTGGGCTGTCATCCTTAGTGGAGCTCAGAGCCTTCTACCTCTCATCCGGTGGAAACTTTCTAACGGGAAAAAGGTACATGTTCTCTCCCAGACTTGGCTGGATGATATACCTCTTTGCAGGAGACCTACCTTCATCAATGTGGCTGCACTTGAAGACCTCCGGGTGTGCTCCTTCATACAGCCAGATCGTCTGTGGGACACTCCAAAGCTGGAGTGTCACTTTGGTCATGATTTGGTGGACCAGATCAAAAGGGTGGTGCTGCACTCTGATTTAGAGATGGATGAGCTAGAACTTATACACATCCTGCTAAGCAAGTCCCTCACGGCACTTGCTTATGAGGCCCTCTTCCCTCCTGGTGATACTCACTGTTCCTAGCTTCAGAAGTTCCAGCTGCATCCACGGGAGAGGTTCTTTTGGTGGCGTGTCCTTAAAGGGGCGTTGCCAACATTCACATGGCTACGTCATAGGGGGCTGACAGAGGAAGTCCAGTGCCCTTGGGGCTGCACCGAGGAGGAGGACTTGGAGCATATTCTGATTAGATGCACACTCACGATGGCTGTCCTACAGGTTCTTTCCTCTTAGGGTTTTCTCATGCCTTCCTTTATCTGTTCTTAGGATCTCTTCAAAGCATTCGACAGCATCCCCAAGGCTAATCTAGCTTAGGGCAAGGCATACTGCTATGTCATATACCAGGTTTGGAGGACTAGGAACGCCAAGACTCATGGCCGCCCTCATGGAACCCCCAAGGAGCTTGCTGCAAACATATTGGAGGAATTCACCAACACCTCCGCCTTTCTATTTCGAGAGAAATGGGAGCTCCAGCAGCCACATCGACTGATTCCTCACACTTCTTAGACTCCCCCCTCCCAGATGGCTTAAGGCCAATGTTGATGGTGCACTCTTATCCTCTGGCTTGGCAGGTATCAGAGTTGTGATTAGAGATGATACTTGCAACCTCATCAAGGCTGCTGGTATTCATCTTCAGCACTGGGATAGCACACAGGTGGAGCTGCAGGCTATGCTTGCAATTAGACACATTCTGGAGCCATGGATGTATGAATAGAAGGGGCTGATCTTGGAAGGCGACAACCACGGGGTGGTGACTTACCTCCAAAGAAGCTAGAAACTTATCGGACTACTCTCCCAAAGACACGATATTGGCTTCCATGATTTCCACCGTGATCTTCTCACACATCTGCGAGACCGTAACCGACCGGTGACATCGCACACTTACTCTCGAGTCTGACTTTGTATGGCACTCTTATGATGCTTGTATCTTTCCTACTACTTTTTCTATTATTTTAGAGGATGACCATGAGCATGTTGCTTCAGCCTAGTTTGTTTTTTCTAGCTTTGCACTTTTGTGCTCCTTTGTAACCCTCTTATATTATTAATGCAATGTGCAACTTTCAAGGAACCCAAAAACTTTGTTATGATGGATGATGGTAACACTCATTTCTTCCATACTGTTGCTTCCTCTAGACATCATACCAATAGGATTAATTGTGTTATGATGGATGATGGGAGGCAGGTGGATAGCCAGGAGGCTATAGCTAAGATATTTACCACTTACTTCCAGAAGAAATGGGTTGAGGGGGCAGTCTCCCTTGAGAACTGGCCTACCCTGCCTCTTGAGCAACAGGTGCCTTCCACATCACTCCCCTTCTTGATGCTTCTATGACTGATGATGAAGTTTGGGAGGCTCTTAACTCTATGGGGCCCAATCGAGCACCGGGTCAGGATGGGATCACTGCTTCCTTTTACAAGCAGTTTTGGAGATGTGTGAAGCCCGACGTTACTACAACCATCCAGGAGTTCTTTAGTACCTCCCACATGGATGCCTCGTGGAAGGATACCCTCATTGTCCTAATCCCCAAGGTTGCCGGATTAACCGCCTCCAAGTAACCGCTTTATGTCAGACCATCTATAACCTGATTGCTAAGATCCTGGTCAACAGATTGAAGCACCTCTTACTGAGCCTTATTTCTGAGGAGCGGGGAGCCTTTGTCCCCCAGCAGAACATCTCTCACCACTGCCTCCTTGCCCAAGAAATCTTCAACAAATTTCAACATTCTACCTCGCAGGTTGGGTTCATGGCAATCAAGGTGGATATGGAGTAGGCCTATGATAGGATGAGCTGGAAAACCTTGGAGCAGATGCTCTTTTCTCTAGGATTTCCTGCCAAATTTAGCAAATAGGTCATTCAGTGTGTCACCCATCCCAGGTACTCAATTCTTTTGAATGGCAGAAGGTCTGAGTGGGTTAGCGCTCACTGTGGCTTTTGGCAAGGGTGTCCTCTCTCACCCTACATATTCATTATGTGTTCTAAGCTGCTTACACAGGCCTTCAAGCAGTGGGGAGCCAACTTAGGCATGACAAGGACTGAGGTACTGATCTCCACTCTTGATGACATATTCTACCTCCTCGTGCCTCAGTGGCCCATGGAAAATAAATCAAGGCTATCCTTGATGACTACTGTGCTTGGACGGGGCAGCGCATCAATAGTGCCATGACAGCCATCTTGTTCAGCAAGGCTGCAAAAAGATGGAGGACCAACCGCATTACTAGACTAGTTGGGTTCAGGAGGGTCCGGAGATGACTATCCGGAATCAAGTGCGGCGTTGTAAGACGAACCATTCCATGCTGATTCAGAGGGCCAGGGAGAATATTTCTACCTAGGGATCATGGCACCTCTCCTCACGGCGCGTACACTCATTTCCATTGCTACCGGATCCATTTACCAGCTGACACATACTATTTTTCCTATGAATGTGTTGCAGGAGATCGAGAAGATGTGCAGATCATTCTTGTGGAACAAGAGCTCCTACCAGAAGATCATCCATTATGTGAAGTGGGCCTCTATCTGTACTTCTAAAAAGCTTGGTGGACTTGGGTTTCACTCTGCCATAACTTGGATTGGCCCCTGGTGGCACGACGCCTGGGATTTCTTACGAAGCGACTCTTTGCTCTTTAGCTGTTATGGGGATGATATCTAGGACAGCCTCGAGAGGTGACTCCAAGTCATGGGCTGTCATTCTCAGTGGAGCTCAGAGCCTCAAACCCCTGATTCGTTGGAAGCAAATTGACGGGAACAAGGTACATGTCCTCTCCCATACTTGGTTGACTGACATCCCACTTTCTAGGAGACCCACCTTCATTGATGCTACTACTCTGGAAGGCCTCTGGGTGTGCTCTTTCATTCAGCTAGACCAATCTTGGGACATTGAAAGATTGGAGCTCCACTATGGTCAGGATCTAGTGGACCAAATCATAGTGGTGCTACTGATTGGGCGATGAGCAACAGTGCACCTACCTCTAAGCAAGTCCCTTACTGCACTTGCTTACGAGGCCCACTTCCCACCCACTAGCCCTATCAGCCAGTGGCTTCAGAAGTTCTAGCTGCATCCACGGGAGAAGCTCTTTTGGTGGTGTGTCTTGAAAGGGGCTTTGCCAACTTTCACCTGGCTCCGATAGAGGGGGCTGACAGAGAAAGTCCAGTGTCCTTAGGGCTGCACCGAGCAGGAGGACTTGGAGCATATTCTGACCAGATGGTCTCTCATGATGGCTATCCTACAGGTTCTTTCCTCTTGAGGTTTTGTCATGCCTTCCTTTATCTATTCTTAGGATCTTTTCAAGGCATTCGACAGCATCCCCAAGACTGATCTTGCTTGGGACAAGGCATACTGCTATGTCATATACTAGGCTTGGAGAACTAGGAATGTCAAGACTCACGGTCGCCCTCATGGAACCCCCAAGGTGCTTGCTGCAAATATCTTGGAGGCATTCACCAACACTTCCTCCTTTTCCATTTTGAGAGCAATGGGAGCTCCAGTAGCCACACCGGCTGATTTCTCACACTTCTTAGACTCCCCCCCTCTCGGATGGCTTAAGGCCAATGTTGATGGTGCACTCTTATCCTCTGGCTTGGCAGGTATCAGAGTTTTGATCAGAGAAGATACTTGCAACCTCATCAAGGCTGCTGGTATTCATCTTCAACACTGGGATAGCACACTGGTGGAGCTGCAGGCTATGCTTGCAATCAGATAGATTTTGGAGCCTTGGATGTATGAATACAAGGGGCTGATCTTGGAAGGAGACAACCACGGGGTGGTGACTTACCTCCAACAGATCTTGCAGCAGACTTACTGGACTATTCTCCCAGCACAGGCACCTGATATTGGCTTTCTTACAGATTTCCACCAGATGATCTTCTCACACATCAAGCCGGGTGACATACACAACTCACTTGAGTTTGACTTTGTGTGGCACTCTTATGATGCTTGTATCTTTCCTACTGCTTTTTCTATCATTTTAGAGGATGACCGTGAGCATGTTGCTCCGGCCTAGTTTGTTTGTCTTTTCTAGCTTTGCACTTTTGTGCTCTTTTGTAAACATCTTTTATTATTAATGTAATATGCAACTTTCAAGGAACCCAAAAACTTTTCCCGGAACCCAAAAACTTTGGAGGCTCTCATTTCCATGGATTTTTTCTCTCTCCTTGGTGCAGCTCTCCAAGAATTTCTTTTCGCCATGGCGGGGGGTGGCTGGCGGTCACCTCCTCCACGAGACAAGGCGTCAAGAAGGGAAGGCCGAGAAGGTGGTAAGGCCTCGGTTACTATTCATTCTGTAGGGGGTGGTGGCAAGTCGGTGACGCATGGGACGGACAAGGCTTGCCAAGGATGGACGATCAGATGGATGCCGATCTTGATCAAGAAAGACATCGCCGATGACACATGGTCTATGGGATGGGCAAAGCCGCTGGCGCGGGCCTTGGGATGACGGTCCATCGGTTCTTGATTCTTTCAAGAACCCGACAGACTCTGGCTACCGCTTCACCAGAGTCGATGATCCGGAGTTGGCACAAGCAGGACGAAAGCTGCGGCCAGTGCAGCTGCCCGCTTGGTGGTGCTGGGGAAGCGGCAGGCACGGGCCAGAGCGCCGCTGGCGCGACCGCGCACTGGGGAGGGGCCGCAATGCAGCGTGTGCGACGGACGTGGTAATAATCTGGCGGTGTGGAATGTTTTAGCAGCACACTGAGTGAGGGGGGCCGCCAACCAGAGGGGGTGAGTGTGATGGAGACCGGCAGGGCTTGACCAGAGCAAGGCGGCAAGGGCGCAGGGCGAAATAGCGGCCGTGGCAAGGGTCAGGGCTGGGATATGGGCTAGCCTTGCCGAGACATTGCCAATGGGACTGATGCCATGCATGATGATGACGGCATGTTGGGACAAGCTGCTGATCTCACCAAAGGAGGTATGTCCAATCCTATGGCTGTGTTTGCGGGTGATGTGGCTGTGGCCAAAGCTTCTCTTGGTGATTCTTCTAGCATTGCTCATGCCGGACACCCAATCCTGAATGGGGCAACTACACATGATGTCCATATGGCTGATTCCTATGCTACAGGATAGTGCACACAACATGTTTGTGGAAATGCCTCTAAAGACCCGAATTCTTTTTTTTTTTTGAGAAAATCTCAATGGCTCAAAAAAGGGCCTATTCCAATCCTACCTCCAATCCTTAGGAGACCACTTCTTAATGGGTAAACCCAATAACTATGCATGGCCATCCTAGCCTTATTCAAACCAATCCATGGAAGAAGAAGGAGTTCATTAAACTTGGACCAGTGGACAAAGCTTCAGCCTACATGGAAGATGGCTCTACCATTAAGCTTGATGATCAAGTAGTGGATGATAACTAGACAAAGCTTGAAAGGGCATTGGTGGGAAAGATTCTTGGGAGAAGACCCTTCTTCTTCTTCCTTAATGCTGATCTTTAGAGGAAGTGGGGCCAATGGGGGACCTTCAAATTGGTAATGATTGCCCCAGACTGTTTTATCTGCATCTTTGAGACTACAGAAGCTAGAGATGTTGTGCTGATGAATGGGCCATAGTTTGTGGCAGGGAACGTCATTGGTCTGGATAAGTGGACTCTTACATTTAATCCTAAATTCCTTCATGGGTTGTGCACCCCTATCTGGGTAAGATATCCTAACCTTCCTCTCCTTTATTGGGACAACACCAATCTTGCTAGGATTGCTTCTTTCTTTGGGGAGCCATTGTGGGTGGATCACCAAACCAATAGCTGGGGACAAAGCCTGTATGCTAGGGTCTGTATTAGGCTGGACCTCTCCAACAAACTCCCAATGGGAGTATGGATCAATGGAAGACATGGCAGATTCTTCCAACCAGTTGAGTATGAGGGCATTACTCAGGTATGTTTTGCTTATGGCAAGGTGGGCCACAAAGTTGATTCCTGCCCAAGCATCCCATCCACGACTCTTGCACTGGGCTTAGGTAAATCACATCCCCCTCCTCATATGCAGGAAAGCAGCAAGGATCCTTTGAAGGGGAAAGCTCAGACTCAGGGTGTTAAGGGTGGGGAGGCCAGTACTTCCAGGAGTCCCTCCACCTTCATGGAGGACAGCTTTGACAAGAGGATGGAGCATCAACCTACTGTTCCTCACTCTCTTCCCACTCAGCCACTAGCTACTACTTCAGAGGACTATGGACCTTGGGTTCTGGTCACCCGAAAAAAGAAACCTAAGCCCCCTCAGGCTGCAGGAAAGCTAAGGTAGGAGGGAAACCAGGGCACAAAACTGGACCTCCCACTATAGTTGCACCTTCGCTCAGGTACCCCCACCTCAGGCCCCTCTACTATAGAAGATCCTCCCTTCTGTTGATATCAGTAGTACTCCTACTTTCCAAGCCCCTGCTTTGGAGAAGCCCAAGAAAGCACCCACGGAGAAGGGCAGTAAGAGTGGCAGCAACAAACCAAGGGTCTCAAAGGCCCACTTTGAAAGGGAGCTCCTTGAGTTGGGATGGCTTGAGGTACTCCCAAAGAAGAGAAAGAAGACTCCTCTAACACCTACTAGCGGTGGGGACACTTCCCCTATGGTTACTTGATGTCTTCCATACTTTTCTAGAATTGTAGGGGGGTCGCAAGAAGACAACGGGCAACTACCTACGGCACCTTATTGGTGGACATGACTTGTGTATTATTGGCTTGATGGAGACTAGAATTGAGCAGATTTCAAGGCATGATGTGGATAAGTTAGCTGGGAGGAATTGACAATTTCTCTGTCATCCATCTATGGGAAACTCTGGAGGGATCATCATTCTTTGCCGACAGGACCTAGTTGGCTTCTCACCCACTACCATTTCTGATCAAATTATGATAGGTACCGTTTCTTTGCACAACAGTGTGCAGTGGACCATTGTATGGGTCTATAGCAAAAAAGCGTACCATGATAGGAGGGTGCTCTGGAAACTTATGGAGGCAAATTTGGATCAGCAGTTACCTTCCATCATCGGGGGTGACTTCAACTACATTCTACACCAAGAAGACAAGAAAGGTGGAAAGAGGTTTTCTTATTCTACTATAGCTCAATACATGGAAGACTGCATGGTCACCACTGACCTTCATGAGCTTGTGTTTGTTGGGCCAAAATTCACCTGGACCAACAACAAGGATGGGAGGAGCAAAATTTGGGTTCACCTTGATCGGGTTTTGGTCAACTCTGCTGCCTCTAATCTCTTGGGGGATAGCAAGGTCTGCCACCTCCCCCGGATTGCCTCATACCACTACCCTCTTTTGCTTTCTATGAGTTCTCTTTCTCCTAATCGGCCTTAGAGATGGGTTAAATTTGAGGATACCTAGCTTTCCTACCCTATGGTTTGGAAACTGGTATGGAAGAATTGGTGTAAGGAAGACTTTGGCTCCAATGCTGCTATTCTCCAAAGAAAGAGTGCCCATACTCTGCGGGCCCTCTTTCATTGGAGCAAGAAAAAGTTGAGGGATCTCCACTTGATCAAGGATAGTCTGAAAAAGGACATTGCCACTCTCCAGGACTCTGATTGCTCTACCGTGGGCCTAACCCCTTCTCAGGAGGCTGAACTTCACTTTAAAGTCATTGAGCTGAATTCTACTCTTGCCAGGCTCAATACTTGGTGGAAGCAGAGGGCAAAAGTTAGGAGCATGAAGATGGGAACACCCACTTCTTTCATACTATTGCCTCCTCACGACATCGTTCTAACAGGATCAGCTCTGTTCAGAGGGAGGATGGGAGCTTGGTGGAAAGCCCTGAGGCTGTTTCTAATGAATTCACTACCTTCTTCAAGCAGAAATGGGTGGAAGGAGTTGTCTCCCTTGACAACTGGCCGACCATTCCTATTGATCTACAGGTACCTTCTGCTGCCAAACCTTTACTTGATGCATTTGTTTCTGAGCATGAGATTTGGGATGCCATCCACTCTATGGGGGCCAATCGATCCCCTGGCCTAGATGGAATTTCGGCCACCTTCTTTAAGTAGTTTTGGCAATGTGTGAAGAAGGATGTTGTTGCTATCCAAGAATTCTTTGTCACATCCCGCATGGAGGAAGCTTGGAAGGAGACCCTTATTATTCTAATACCCAAAGTTGTAGGTTCTAGCAGTCCTTTCAAATTTCGGCCTATCAGCCTGTGTCAGACCATCTACAAGGTGGTTGCAAAAATCCTGGTAAATAGACTAAAGCACCTCCTCCCTGGCCTTATTTCTGAAGAGCAAGGAGCCTTTGTTCCTCGAAGGAACATTTCCCACCATTGCCTACTTGCCTAAGAAATCTTCAACAAATTGCAGCATTCAACCTCTCAGGTAGGCTTTATGGCAATCAAGATTGATATGGAGCAAGCTTATGATCGTATGTGCTGGAAAACTCATAGGATGATGCTGTCGTTGATGGGGTTCCCTGAGTGCTTCAACAATTGGATGTTGCAGTGTGTTACTCACCCAAAATTCTCCATATTACTGAATGGTAAAAGAACTGACTCGATTGATGCTCAGTGTGGGTTCAGACAGGGGTGCCCACTCTCACCATACTTGTTCATTCTGTGCTCTGAATTGCTGACTTTGGCATTTAAGCAGAGGGGACCGGAGTTGGGCATGGGTTTGACAGCTAGAGGTACTTGCATCACTCACCTCCTTTATGCTGACGATATCTTTATTACTTCACAAGCATTGGAGGGGCATGCCAAGCAGATAAGGAGTATCCTACAGGCTTATTTTTTCTGGACAGGGCAGAGGATTAATTGTGCCAAGTCTTCCATTTTGTTTAGTAGAGCTGCTAAATGATGGAGGACAAATCACATTACTAGATTGCTGGGGTACAGCCGCATGCAAGAATTTGACTATCTTGGTATTAAGTTGGCAATGAGGAGGCTTTACAAGAGCGATCATTCCACTCTGATTCAGCGGGCTAAGGAGACGATTATGGTATGGGGTTCTCGTCACCTCTCTTTGGCAGGCCGTGCTACTCTCATCTCCTCTTCTCTCCTGCCAAGTTCTATTTACCAGCTTACACATTCCATCATGCCTATGAATGTGTTGCAGGACATTGAGTGACTTTACAGGTCCTTCCTCTAGGACAAGAGCTCCACTCATCAGAGTCTTCATTATGTCAAATGGGCTACCGTGTGCACTCCACAGAAGTTGGGTGGACTTGGCTTCCATTCCACTGACGCCCCAGCACGACTTACATGGGACTTCCTTCTGAAGCCTGCATCCCTTCTCCACCATTGCCTTCGGGATCATTATGGTGTAGATATATGGGACAGCACTTTGAGGAGAGGTGACTCCAAGACTTGGGCTGTCATTCTGAGTGGAGCCCAGAGCCTTGGACCCCTCATTCAGTGGAGGATTGCTGATGGAAGCAAGGTACATGTTTTGTCACACATTTGGCTGACTGACGCTCCTCTTTCCAGAAGACCCACCTATATGGATGTTGCTAGCCTTGAAGACCAGCGGGTGGCTAATTTTATTCAGGATAACAGGACCTGGGATATGGCCAAGCTGCAAGGACTTTTTGGCCAGAAGGTTATTGAGCAAATTTCAAGGGTGCCTCTTCACCCTGACTTAGTGGAAGATGAGCCTAAGTTGATCCACCTTCTGATTGATAAGTCTTTGACTGCCTTAGCCTATGCAACTCTCTTTCCATAGGAGAATTCTACACATCTGTGGCTCCATAAGCTTAGGTTACATCCTCGAGAAAGGTTCTTTTGGTGGCGTATTCTGAAGGATGCCTTGCCGACCCTCTCCTAGCTGCAAAGAAGGGGACTGGTGGAAGATGTCCAATGTCCCTGGGGTTTCTCTGAGGAAGAATACTTGGACCATGTCCTGACTAAGTGCTACCTCACGACTGTTGTCATGTAGGTTCTCTCCACTTGGGGGTTTGCTATCCCTTCCTTTGCAAATTCCCAAGATCTTTTCAGGGGCCTTGATCGGATCCCCAAGGCTAGCATGGCCTGGGGGAGAGCTTACTGTAATATGATCTACCAAGTCTGGAGGACCAGGAATGCGAAGACTCATGGCCGACCGCACTTTTGCCTTCCCCTTCCGTGAGCAATGGGAGCTCCACCAGCCTCATCGGCTGTTTACCCCTTCTTCCTGGGCTCCCCCTCCCGGCTGGCTCAAGGCAAATGTTGATGGTGCCCTTCTCCCGTCTAGCCTTGCAGGTATTGGTGTTGTGATCAGAGATGAGTCTGGGAGATTCATCAAGGCTGCAGGACTACATCTCCAGATTGGACAGTACCTTTGTTGAGTTGCATGCTATGCTTGCCTTCAAGTAGATTGTAGAGCCTTGGATGTTTGAGTACAAGGGTCTAGTTCTTGAAGGAGACAACTTGGCAGTGGTGACTTACCTTCAGAAGACTCTTCAGCAGGCTTTTTGATCTGCTGCTCCGCCTAAGGAACCGGACGTGGGATTCCTCAGAGACTTCACCAGGTGCTCTTCTCTCACACAGTCAGAGAGCACAATCGACTTGCAGATTTTTGTGCTAAGCTTGCTACACAAGCTGATTTTGTTTGGCATTCAGTTGATGCTTATAGCATCCCTGCTTCTTTTTTTGATATTTTAGATGATGATAAGAAGCTTATGGCTTCTTCTTAGTTTTTATTTAGTTGTTGCACTTTGGTGCTTTTTGCAACCCCCCTTTTTTATTAATGCAACTTTCAAGAAACCCAAAAACTTTGGGGGCTCTTTCACCTAATTTTTTTCTCTCTCTGAGGCTGGCTTTCCAATACTCTCTTCTCTCATGTGGGGTGGTGGTCACCACCACAAGGGATAGGGGCTAGGAGGGAAGGCCGAAGGTGGCAAGAAGGAAAGGGGCCATGGCAAGGAGGTGCTAGGGACGACAAGGGTTTTGGCTGGGATGGTCTGATTTTGACATTGAAATGCATGGAGAAGGTGGCGACTTCTCCAAAGAACTTACAAGGCTTCTCTGGCAAGAGGAGGCACTCGGGTTGGTAAGTGGTGGTGCTGGTTTGGCCGAAAAGATGGATTTTAAAAAATCCCAAGTCCTCATTAGACTCGCAGAATGAAAGTCTACACTGCCAGCAGGCATGGCTTTGCAGGAGGTGTGAGGCCAAGTGGTTGTCCCATAGCCTGGCTGTGGCGAGGAGCTGGCCGCGAACGCCGAAGTCAGGGACGGCACGCCAATTACTGGGGGTGCGATCGGGAAGGCGGGCGCATAAATTGCACATGACGCCAGCAACCAGCTCATGAAAATTGCGATGGGCTCACGACCAAGGGATAACGCGAACGAGCAGCAAAGGCGCGCTAAGGCAGCAAGCATGAGCGCGCCAGCCATGACAGGCTTCTACAGTGTTGATGCAAAGCCACATGGAATTAGTGCGCGAGAAAGCCCCGTGAGGGCGAGCATAGCAAGACGCACGCGAGGATGCCGAGGACAAGCCAACCGTATTCACTCGCTACCGGGCCAAATTACATTGAACTAGATCTGAACCGGGCCTAGCAAGTGGCCAATGGGGATGCTGATATGAATGATGATGAAGATCAAGCTGGACTTACTAAGGCTAATACACACACAAAGGCAAAATTGAGAGCATTGAAGGGATCCAATTCGGCCAAGGTATGTTCTACAATGTGTGTGGTATGGATGACATTGGGGCTAGTTTCCCGGACCATAGGGATGATTTTTTAGGTGGGGATCATGTCAGACACCCAATTGCAAGTGGGGCGGCTAACCAAGATGTCTCTATGGCTGATCACATTTCTCCAAGACAGTGCACACAAGGTGTTTGCACTAATGCCAAAGTGAACCCGAGCACCTTTGCTTGGGGTGTGCATCAAGGATTGAACAAAGGGAAGGGCAAGGCTACTACTAACCCTTTGTTTGAAGATAATAGCCTTTTTAGAGAGGCTTTTCCTAGAGCTTCAAATGGTGCTAGCTCTCGGCCAAGGGAGGGCAATGATCAAGCTAACCCTTGGAAGAAGAAGGAGTATGTTAAATTAGGGCATGTAGATAAAAATGCAGCACTCATGGAGGATGGCATTACTGTTCTACTTGATGACCAATCTGTGGATGACAATCAATTGAAGTTTCAAAGAGCACTTATTGGAAAGGTATTTGGGAGAAGACCATCATATTTTTATCTCAATGCAGATCTGCAGAGGAAGTGGAGTCGATGGGGGCTTTCAAATTAATTATGGTTGCCCCAGATTGCTTCGTTTGCATCTTTGACACACCGAGGCTAGAGATGCTTGATGAATGGGCCTTGCGTGAAATATTATTGGGTTGAATAAGTGGACTCCCACTTTCAATCCCAAATCTTTTCATCTCTCCAATTTGGGTATGCTTTCCTAACCCCACACCGGGATAACACTAATAATGTCGATCGCTTCCTTCATTGGAGAGCCTCTGTGGGTGGATCACCCAACAAACTCATGGGGCAAAGCATGTTTGCAAGGTATGCATCGCTTGATCTTTCACGTAAACTCCCCCAGAGTTTGGATCCATGGAAAGGTTTTTCCAAAAGTTGAGTATGAGGGAATTACTCAACCTTTGCTTAAAGGTGGGACACAAGGTTGCTTCTTGCCCCACCAAGGGGATCCTCAGCCCCACTATGGGTAAGACTTCCTCTTCTCCCTCTGCACAATGTGCATGAGTCTATGCAAAACTTGGCCCACCTAATTTAGCGAGAAGGGGAATGTAGCACCAGAATCCTACTAAAGGCAAGATGTTGACACAAGTTATTCCACCACCTACCTACTGAGGAACCCACTTCCTTTGAGTATGGTCCTTGGGTGCTGGTCACCAGAAAGAAGAGAACTAACAACAAGCAGCAATAAAGTAACTTGAAGAAGAAGGAAGGTGGGAAGCAAGGCCATAAAGGTGTCCAACCTACAGCTACTCATTCCCAGGGAAGAGCTCCTCCATAAGGAGCACCTTCAAAGTAGTCCCTCCATACTGCTGAAGCCTCTTCAGCTCCCATATTCCAAGCCAAAGCCACAGTGGAGAAGCTCAAAAAGCCAGTGCGGGAGAAGGCAACCATGCATACTACCACAAAGGCAAGGGTGTCTCAAGCACACTTTGAGAGAGAGCTGTAGAATTTGGGGCCAATTGAGGCCAACTCAAAGAAGAAAAAGGCACACAGTGAATCACTGTGTGTGTGTATAAATCCCCATGGTGACTTAATGTCATTCATCCTTTTTTGGAATTATAGGGGGGCCCAAAAGAAAATTATGGGCCACTACCCACACCATGGGGTGGCCATGATATCTCAGATGATTGGCCTAGTGGAAACTAGGATTGAGGAGATCTCGGAAGTGGACAAGTTGGAAGCGGCAGTTCATTTGTCATCCCTACGAGAATTCGTGGGATCATTATTATTTGGCAAAGTAATCATTTTCTCAACCGACTGATAGTGGAAGTGTTAATACCTAAGGACTCTTGCTAATAAAGACTATCACAGGACACTTTGTGACTATTCTTAGAGTGGATCCTACCATTATGGAGATTTTAACCGATCTCGACCATAAGAAGGAGGAAGCCTTCCTCCTCCTTTTTCCTCCACTAACCATGAGCTTAATTTTGTTAACAATTCACATGGACTAATAAGGATGGCAAAGTAAGATTTGGGTCACTGACAGGATCCTTGTCAACTCCTTGGCATCCAACTTACTCGAGACAGAAGGTCGGCCACCTTTCTCATTGCTTCACTGCCCTTTATTTCTTTTAGTCACTAGATTGACCACATCGATGGCAACAATTTGAGGAGATGTGGCTTTCTTACCCTATGGTCTAGAAGCTTGTGTGGCAGAAATGGGGGAAAAATGACTTTGGCTCTAAAGCTGATATTCTCCATCGTAAAAGTAGCAGAACATTGAAGGCCCTCTTTCAATGGAGCAAAAACAAGATGAAGGATCTGAACTCTCTGAAGTATAAATTGGAGGAAGACATTGCTGAACTCTAGATCATTGATTGTTCTAATGATGGTCTGTCCACTACACAGGAGGCTGATCTTCATTCCAAGGTTGTGGAGCTGAATTCTACTCTTGCTAGACTAAACACTTGGTGGAAACAGAGAGCCAAGTCTAGATGGCTTCAACAGAGAGATGGTAATACTCACTTTTTCCACACTGTTTCTTCTGCTAGACATCGTACTAATAGAATCAATAGTGTCATGAGTGAGGATGGAAGCATTCGGGACACGAGGACATTACTTCACCACTTTCTTCGCATAAGTGGATCAAGGGGATGTTTCACTTGATGATTGGTCTACCATTCCGGCGTGGTGTACCTCCTCATGTCAAAACTCTTCTTGATGCTAACATTATTGAGTAGGAAATTTGGGAGGCCTTACACTCGATGGGGCCCAATCAAGCTCCAGGATTGGATGGGATTACCTCGTCCTTCTACAAGCAATTATGGCAGTGTGTGAAGGAGGATGTTATTGCAGCTGTTCAGGAGTTATTTCTCACTTCCCACATGGATGATAATTGGAAAGAGATGCTCATTGTGCTGATTCTGAAGAGTGCTGGGGCCAACTGCCCATCCAAGTTTTGACCCATTAGTCTATGTTAGACCATTTACAAGCTGGTTGTAAAGATCCTGGTTAATAGACTAAAGCATATCCTCCTTGCCATCATCTCTGAGGAGCAAGGTGCCTTTGTGCCACAGAGGAACATCTCTCATCACTGCCTCTTAGCCCAAGAAATCTTTAATAAGCTTAAGCACTCAACCTCTCAAGTTGGGGGCATGGTGATCAAGATTGACATTGAGCAGGCATATGATCGCATGAGTTGGAAGACTTTGGAGAAAGTCCTGGTTCTGATGGGTTTCCCTCTCACATTTAGCAAGTGGATGATGTAGTGTATTACATTCCTGAAGTTCTCTATCTTGCTAAATGGAAGACGAGCTGAGTGGATTGATGCTCAGTGTGGTTTTTGACAAGGGTATCCGCTCTCCCCTTACTTGTTCATCATGTGCTCTGAGCTTCTTACCCAAGCCTTCAAGCAGAAGGGGCCCCAGCTGGGCATGTCTCTGACTACTGGAGGTACCTACATCTCTCATCTTTTATATGCTGATGATATTATTATTTCTTCTCAGACATCAGTTGCACATGGCAAACAAATTAGAGGCATTCTTGAGGAGTACTGTGCCTGGACTGGGCAGCATATCAATGCTACTAAATTTGCTATCATCTTGATGCCGCAAACTGATGGAGGACAAATCGATTGTTAGGATGCGTGAGAGAGTCCATGAGATGGATTATCTTGGCCTCAAGCTAGCACTACGAAAACTTCACAGGAGTGATTACTCTCAGTTGATTCATCAAAGGGAGAAGATTCTAGCTTGGGGATCCCGTTTATCCCTTGTGGGCCACTCCACCCTGCTCTCTTTAGCTCTACTACCTGGATCAGCTTACCAGATTACACACACCATCATCCCTTCAAATGTTTTGCTGGAGATTGAGAAGCTTTGCAGATCCTTCCTCTGGGATAAGAGCTCCACATAGAAGAGTGTCCATTATGTCAAGTGAAATGACATATGTTCACCTCAGAAGGTTGGGGGCCTTGCTTCATTCACCACCACTTGACGTCCTTTGGGAACGGCTAGCAGGACTTCATTGAAGCCTACTACTCTTCTACACCCATGCTGAGAGGGTATGGTGATGATATTTGGGGAGTTCTTTGAGAAGGGGTGATTCCAAGTCCTAGTGTCCCTTCTTAGTGAGCCCAAAGCCTCAAGCATATTATCTGGAGGATTGTCGATGGGAGAGTACTCTCACATACTTGGTCGAGATTTTTCCTCCAGGAGACCAACCTTCATTGATGTAGTGCCTGGAGGATCGGGATGAAGTGCCTTCATTCGACCAAATAGAAGTCGGGACAGCCAAATTGGAGCTCACCATGACCTTGTTGAGTGATCAAAGGAGTGGTGACTCACACTTAGTGGCTATATCCCGTGAGTCGACTCATCTACCCCTAGATAAGTCTCACGCTTGCTTATGATGCTCTCCAGATTGCTCTTATTATCGGCTCAAGAGGTTTGCTCCATCCTTGGAGAAGGTATTTTGGTGGCATTTTGAAGGGTGTTATCCCAACCCTTTTGGTCATGTGGACTTGTGGAGGAGGTTCAATGCCAGTGGGGATGCTCTAAAGCTGAGGATCTGGACCACATACTGACTAGATGCTCTCTCACTGCCACGGTCCTAAAGGTTCTTGCTACTTGGGGGCTTGTTATGCCTTCCTTTGCCACATCACAAGATCTCTTTATTGCTTTTGACCAAACCCCCAAGGACAGATCTACTTGGGGAAGAGCTTATTGTTCTGTTGTTTATCAAGTTTGAGGGCAGAATGCAAAGACTCATGGACGCCTTATGGAACCCCAAAATTCTTGCGAAAACATTTTGGAGGCTTTCACCAACACTGCATCCTTTCCTTATCATGAGCAATGGGAGCTCCACCAGCCACACCGACTATTTTCATACTCCTCCTGGACTCCCTCTGGATGGCTAAATGTGGACTAATGCTCACGTGTTGCTATTGGGGTGGTGATGAGATGGGACAATCTTATCAAGGCTGCGTATTCGCCCAGATTGGGATAGCACTTTGTGGAGATGCAGCCATGCTCCATCAAGCAACTTGAGCTGGATGCATGAGTTAAAGGGTATTATTCTTGAAGGACAACAACAGGTGGTGACCTACCTCCAAGATGCTTGAGAGTTCCGGATAGCCTCTCTAGCCCAGGCGCCTGATCTTGGCTTTCTCAATGACTTCCACCAGGTGTTGTTCTCTCACATACCAATACAGTGATGCACATTGCTACTACTGAGTTTGTATGGCATTCTCGATTTTGTTTTATCTTGCTTTTCATGTTATTTTGAGGATGATAGAAGCATTAGCTTCAAGTTAGCATGCTTTTCTTTTATTGTTAAACTTATTTAGTCTGTAATATCTTTCTTTATTAATGCAAATGCAAAATTTCAAGGAACCCAAAAACTTTGGGGGCTCTTTCATTTCCACGATTTCTTCTCTCTCTTGAGGGTGGCTTTCCAATACTCTCTTCTCTCCATGGTGGGGGGTGGCCGGTGGTCACCTCCTCCTACAAGGGATAAGGTGGCTAGGAGGGAAGGCCGAGAAGGTGGCAAGAAGGAAAGGGGCCATGGTAAGGAGGTGGTAGGGATGGATAAGGGTTTCGTTGCAAGGGATGGTCGGGTTGGTGCGGATTTTGACATGAAAATGCATGGAGAAGGTACTTCCAAAGAACCCAAGGCTTCTCAAGAGGAGGTGCTGGCAAGTGGTGGTGGGTTTGGAAAGATGGATTTTGAAAATCCAAGCTGCATAGACTCATCACTATACCAGTGGCTTGGTCTTCTGAGGCATAGAGGCTGAGGGTCCCAAGCCACGGTGCTACCGTGAGGAGCGGCACAATGGCTTGCACCAATCACCTGCAGAGCCCACGGGAGGGCTGATCGGAAGGCACAAATTGCACACGAGGCGATCTGCGGGAGATTATGTGGCAGCACGCTTAATGACGCGCGCGGCATGATCAACAAGGTGGTGCAGCATAAGCGCAGTGCGGTGTGCAGCATTAATGCGGGCTAAAAGCGGCTGCGGCAGCGTACGCCACAGACATGCACTGCGGGGCAATGGCAATTAGCATCAGCGAGAACAAAGACATGGCGCAGCACTAGCGGCAAAGAGGAGCCAGACAAGCCGCCAGCGCCTGTAATCGCTCACTCTGGCCGATTTACACAAAGGACTAGACATGCTAGACTGGCTGAGCAAGTGGCCAATGAGGATGCTGATATGCAAGATGATGAAGAACAAGCTGGCCTTACTAAGGCTAACAGCACGCACAAAGGTAAAACTGAGAGCACTGAAGGGACTCAATTCGGCCAAGGTATGTTCTACAATGTGTGTGATATGGATGACATTGGGGCTAATTGCCTGGACCATATGGATGATTTTTTGGAGATGGGGCGTCAGACACCCAATTGCAAGAGGCGACCAAGATGTCTCTATGGTCGATCACATAGCTGTAAGGGCACACAAGGTGTTTGCTCTAATGTTAAAGTGAACCCGAGCACCTTTGCTTGGGGTGTGCTTCAAGGATTGAACAAAGGGAAGGGCAAGGCTACTACTAACCCTTTGTTTAAAGACAATAGCCTTCCTAGAGAGGCTTTTCCTAGAACTTCAAATGGTGCTAGCTCTCGGCCAAGGGAGGGCAATGATCAAGCTAACCCTTGGAAGAAGGAGTATGTTTAATTGGGGCCTACAGATAAAAATGCAGCACTCATGGAGGATGGCATTACTGTTCTACTTGATGACCAAGCTGTGGATGACAATCAATTGTAGCTTGAAAGAGTACTTGTTGGGAAGGTATTGGGGAGAAGACCATCATATTTCTATCTCAATGTAGATCTGCAGAGGAAGTGGAGTCGATGGGGGGCTTTCAAGTTAATTATGGTTGCCCCAAATTGCTTGGTTTGCATCTTTGACACTATTGAGGCTAGAGATGCATTCTTGATGAATGGGCTTTGGCTCATTGCAGGGAATGTTATTGGGTTGGATAAGTGGACTCCCACTTTCAATCCTAAATCTTTTCATGGGCTCTCCTCTCCGATCTGGGTATGCTTTCCTAACCTCCCCCTACTTTACTGGGATAACACTAATATTGCCAGAATCGCTTCCTTCATTGGAGAGCCTCTGTGGGTGGATCACCCAACAAACTCATGGGGCCAAAGCATGTTTGCCAGAGTATGCATCAGGCTTGATCTTTCACAGAAAATCCCCCTTAGAGTTTGGATCCATGGAAGAAATGGAAGGTTTTTCCAACATGTTGAGTATGAGGGGGTTACTCAACTTTGCTTTGCTTGTGGAAAGGTGGGGCACAAGGTTGATTCTTGCCCCACCAAGGGGGTTCCTCCAGCTGCTCCCACTATGGGTAAGACTTCCTCTTCTCCTCCTGTTCAGACTAATGTGCATGAGTCTATGCAGAACTTGGCCCAGCCTGCTTTAGCTGAGAAGGGGGAATGTAGCACTACCAATCAGTATCCTACTAAAGGCAAGGATGTTGAGACACAACAAGCTATTCCACCATCGATTCCTACATAGCCTGAGGAACCCACTTCTTTTGAGTATGGTCCGGGTGTCACCGTGAAGAAGAGAAACTAACAACAAGCAGAATAATAACTTAAAGAACAAGGAAGGTGGGAAGCAAGGCCATAAGGTGGCCAACCCATGCCTACTCATTCCCCTGAAGAGCTCCTCCACAAGGAGCACCTTCAAAGCAATTCCTCCCTACCGCCGAAGCCTCTTCAGCTCCCATATTCCAAGCCAAAACCACAATGGAGAAGCTCAAAAAGCAGGTGTGGGAGAAGGCAACCATGCATACTACCACAAAGGCAAGGGTGTCTCAAGCACACTTTGAGAGAGAGCTGCAGAATTTAGGGCCAATTGAGGCCAACTCAAAGAAGAGGAAAAAGGCACACAGTGAATCACCTAGGGGGGGGGGATAAATCCCACATGGTGACTTAATGTCATCCATCATTTTTTGGAATTGTAGTGGGGCCCAAAAGAAAACTACGGGCCACTACCTACGCCACCTAATTGGTGGCCATGATATCTGATGATTGGCCTGGTGGAAACTAGGATTGAGGAGATCTCTGGGTGGAAGTGGAGTTGGTTGGCAAATGCGCTTCATTTTTCATCCTTCTATAGGGAATTCTAGTGGAATTATTATTCTGTGGCAAAGTAACCTGATTGGGTTTACCCCAACTGTTCTTACTGATCAGATAGTACTAGGAAGTGTTAGTATGCCTAATAACACCCAGTGGACTCTTGGCTAGGTTTATGCTAATAAAGATTATTACTATAGGAGGACACTTTGGCAGACTATTCTTAGCATAGTGGATCAGCAGTCCCCTGCTATTATTGGTGGAGATTTTAACTGCATCCTGACTCAACAGGATAAGAAGGGAGGGAAGTCTTTCTCTTACTCACAGGCGGTGCGGGAAATGGAGGATTGCATGGTCTCTGCTGACTTACATGAGCTTAATTTTGTTGGCCAACAATTCACATGGACCAATAATAAGGATGGCAGAAGTAAGATTTGGGTCAGACTCGACAGGATCTTTATCAACTCCATGGTATCCAACTTACTCAGAGACATGAAGGTCAGTCACCTTTCTCGTATTGCTTCTGATCATTATCCTTTATTGCTTTCAGTTACTTCCACTACATTTGATAGACCACATCGGTGGCTACGATTTCAGGAGATGTGGCTTTCTTACCCCATGGCCTGGAAGCTTGTGTGGCAGAAATGGAGAAAAAATGACTATGGCTCTAAAGTTGATATTCTCCAACAAAAAAGCAGCAGAACATTGAAGGCCCTCTTTCATTGCAGCAAAAATAAGATGAAGGATCTTAGCTCTCTGAAGAGTAAATTGGAGGAAGACATTGTTGAACTCCAGATCATTGATTGTTCTGACGATGGTTTGTCCACTACACAGGAGGCTGATCTTCGTTCCAAGGTGGTGGAGCTAAATTCTACTCTTGTTAAGCTAAACACTTGGTGAAAACAGAGGGCCAAGTCCAGATGGCTTCAATAGAGAGATGGTAATACTCACTTTTTTCACACTATTGCTTCTGCTAGACATCGTACCAATAGAATCAATAGTGTCATGAGTGAGGATGGAAGCATTCGGAGCCAAGACATTACTCGCTTCACCACTTTCTTCCGCATAAGTGGATCAAGGGGATGTTTCACTTGATGATTGGCCTACCATTCTCGAGTGCGTGTACCTCCTCATGTCAAAACTCTTCTTGATGCTAACATTACCGGCGTGAAATTTGGGAGGCCTTACACTCGATGGGGCCCAATCGAAGCTCGATTGATGGGATTACCTCATCCTTCTACAAGCTCGCAAGGTGTGAAGGAGGATGTTATTGTACTGCTCGAGAGTTCTTTCTCAGTTCCCGCATGGATGACAACTGGAAAGAGATGCTCATTGTGCTGATTTCGAACTGTCCATCCAATTTTTGGCCCATTAGTCTATGTCAGACCATTTACAAGCTGGTTGTAAAGATCCTGGTTAATAGACTGAAGCATGTCCTCCCTGCCATCATCTATGAGGAGCAAGGTGCCTTTGTGCCATAGAGGAACATCTCACATTACAGCCTCCTAGCCCAAGAAATCTTTAATAAGCTTAAGCACTCAACCTCTCAGGTTGGGGCATGATGATCAAGATTGACATGGAGTAGGCATATGATGGCATGAGTTAGAAGACATTGGAGAAAGTCCTGGTTCTGATGGGTTTCCCTCCTACATTCAGCAAGTGGGTGATGTAGTGTATTACATTCTCAAAGTTTTCTATCTTGCTAAATGGAAGACGGGCTGAGTGGATTGATGCTCAGTGTGGTTTTCGACAAGGGTGTCCGCTCTCCCCTTACTTGTTCATCTTGTGCTCTGAGCTTCTTACCCAAGCCTTCAAGCAGAAGGGGCCCCTGGCATGTCTCTACACTGAGGTACTGATCTCACATCTTTATATAATGATATTATTATTGCTTCTGCATCGCTTGCACATGGCAAACAAATTACATTCTTGAGGAGTACTATGCTGATCGGCGATCAATGTCGCTAAATGCTATCATCTTCATATGCTACAACTAGATGGAGGACAAATCGATTGCTAGGATGCTTGGGTTTAGGAGAGTCCGGAGATGGATTATCTTGGCCTCACTACTAAGACTTCACAGAGTGATTACTCAGTTGATTCATCTGCAAGGGAGAAGATTCTATTGGGGATCCCATCACCTATCCCTCATGGGCCGCCTCCACCCCTTCCCACCGCCTGGATCTACATTACACATACCATCATCCCTTCAAATGTTTTGTTGGAGATTGAGAAGCTTTGCAGATCCTTCCTCTGGGATAAGAGCTCCACACATAAGAGTGACCACTATATCAAGTGGAATGACATATGTTCACCTCAGAAGGTTGGGGGCCTTGGTTTTTATTCATCCTTCACTTGGCCTGGTCCTTTAAGGGAACGGCTTGCCTGGGACTTCATTCAAAAGCCTACTACTCTTCTACACCGGTGCCTGTGGGAGAAGTATGGTGATGATATTTGGGGGAATTCTTTGAGAAGGGGTGATTCCAAGTCCTGGGCCATCCTTCTCAGTGGAGCCCAAAGCCTCAAGCATATTATCCGGTGGAGGATTGCTGATGGGAGCAAGGTGCAGGTTCTCTCACATACTTGACTGACAAATTTTTCCCTCTCCAGGAGACCGACCTTCATTGATGTAGCTGCCCTTGAGGACCAGATGTTGAGTGCCTTCATTCAACCAGAAAGAAGCTAGAACACTGCCAAATTGGAGCCTCACTTTGGCCATGACCTTGTTGAGCTGATCAAAGGAGTGGTGACTCACTGCACTTAGTGGCGATATCCCGTGAGTGACTCATCTACCCCTAGGTAAGTCTCACTTCACTTGCTTATGATGCTCTTTTCCCACAAGATTGCTCTTGTTATCAGTGGCTCAAGAGGTTTCGGCTCCATCCCTGGGAGAAGGTATTTTGGTGGCGCATTTTGAAGGGTGTTATCCCAACCCTTTTTTGGCTGCATTAACAGCGACTTGTGGAGGAGGTTCAATGCCCGTGGGGATGCTCTAAAGCTGAGGATCTGGACCACATTCTGACTAGATGCTCTCACACTGCTGCGGTCTTAAAGGTTCTTGCTACTTGGGGGCTTGTTATGCCTTCTTTTTCCACATCACAGGATCTCTTTGCTGCTTTTGACAAAACCCCCAAGGATAGATCTACTTGGGGAAGAGCTTACTATTTTGTTGTTTATCAAGTTTGGAGGGCCAAGAATGCAAAGACTCATGGACGGCCTTATGGAACTCCCAAAATTCTTACGGTAAACATTTTGGAGGCTTTCACCAACACTGCATCCTTTCCTTTCGTGAGCAATGGGAGCTCCACCACCACACCTTATTTTCATACTCCTCCTGACTCCTCCGGATGGCTAAAGGTTAATGTGGATGGTGCACCGCCCCGGTGTTGCAAGTATTGGGTGGTGATCGAGATGACATGGGCAATCTTATCAAGGTCAGGTATTCCCCAAAGATTGGGATAGCACTTTGTGGAGATGCAGCCATCGCCATAAAGCAACTTGTTGAGCTGGATGCATGAGTTGAAGGGTATCATTCTTGAAGGAGACAACACGGTGACCTACCTCCGTAAGATGCTTCAGAGTTACTGACGCCTTCTCTAGCTTAGCGATCTTGGCTTCTCGAGTTCCACCGTGTGTGTTTCTCTCACATCACCGACTACAATCGGTTAGGATTTTTGTGCACACTTTGCTACTACTGAGTTTGTATGGCATTCTTGATTTTGTTTTATCCCTCCCGCTTTCATATTATTTTGAGGATGATAGGAAGCATTTAGCTTCAAGTTAGCATGCTTTTCTTTTTGCTGAACTTGTTTAGTTTGTAATATCTTTTTCTTTATTAATGCAAATGCAAAATTTCAAGGAACCCAAAAACTTTGGGAGGCTTTTTATTTCCACGGCTTTTCTTCTCTCTCTAGGGCATGGTTTTCTCCTAGAGTTTCTCTCACTATGGCAGGAGGTGGCCGACGGTCACCTCCTCCTTGGGATAAGACGGGAAGAGGAGGAAAAGAAGGGCACAAAGAAATCGACAATTCACTCTGCGGCCGGAATTATTGAGACTGCGGGCTATTGGCAAGGAGGTGGTGGCTTGGCTTGGAGGAGTAGACGGATCGAACCTTCGAGCGCCTATTCATTCGCATGGAAGCAGGGAACGCCGGATCGGCCAGGTTGGGAAGGATGGCTCGCCAGTTCTTGATCTTGGCAAGAACCCGATTACTGTAGACTCTGCACTGGAAACGGGCACAGGATTCACTGTAGAGTCTGCAATGGATGTAGATCTTCTTCTTGAGGCGGTGTGTGAAGGTAGTCTTGCCGCCGCAACATCGGCTTACTGGCGGTGCGGAGGGCGCTTGGCGGTAGCAGTGAGACAACCCGGAAGCGGGACGGCATGCACTCGCATGCACCGATGGGGGTGCAGTGCCGTGCCCGAGCACGGCCCAGCAGCGACTCCATGGCATGTAAGATGGGGCTTAGCGTTCGAGCAAGGAACATAGGCGCATGCCAGCGCATGTCGCGAGCACTAGCTCCACGACACAATCCGGGGCTTCACGCAGCACCTGAGGCGGTTGCTAGACAAACTTGGCAACCATCCTGGACAAGCGAGTGATCTAGCTGAGGGAGGTAATTCTGAACCCATGGCTTATTGTGTTGATGAGGAGGTCAGTTTTTTGGACTCCATGGATGCCCTATAGGAATGGATAATGTCGGACACCCATTCTCCAATGGGGCGGCTGCTTCCGACCTCCATATGGCTGACAAGGATGCTACAGCACAGTGCGCACAAGATGCTTGTGAAAATGTCCAAGCAAACCCGACCCAATTTTTTTGGGGTGTTTCTCACAAACCATCTAAGGGAGGTGGATCAACAACTACTAACCCTCTTTTGAGCATCCCACCAAGGGGGGTTAGACAAACAAACAATCATATTCTTGGCCAACTCAAGGTCAAGCTAGCTCTACTCCTTCTAACCCCTGAAAGCGCAAAAAATTTGTGAAGCTTGGCCCTGTGGATAAATCTTCAGCTCTAATGGAGGATGGCTCTACTATTCTAGATGATGATGTTGATGAAGCTGATAAAGCCCTTGTGGCGAGGATACTTAGGAGAAGACTTTCTATTTTCTTAATGCTAACCTACAGAGGAAATGGGGGCAGTGGGGTGCCTTCAAGCTGGTTATGGTCTCCCCTAATTACTTTGTTTGCCTCTTTAACATAATTGAAGCTCGAGATGCTGTCCTCATGAATGGCTCTTGGTTTGTGGAGGGAAATGTCATCGGGTTAGACAATTGGACTCCAACCTTCAACCCTAAGTCTCTCATGGGTTGTCCTCTCCTATTTGGGTCAAATTCCCTAATATACCTCTCTTGTATTGGGACAATATTAACATTGCCAGGGTTGCTTCTTTTTTTGGAGAGCCATTGTGGGTGGATCATCCCACCAATTGCTATGGGCAAAGCCTATATGCTAGAGTTTGCATCAAAATTGACCTCTCTAGTAAGCTTCCCACAGGTGTATGGATTCATGGAAGAAATGACTGGTTCTTCCAACCAGTTGAGTATGAGGGGATTACCTAACTGTGTTTTACCTGTGGCAGGGTTGGCCATAAGATGGATTCTTGCCCTACCACCTCAGATCTCCAACAAGCACGTAAACAACCTCTAGCAAGCTAATACCAACTTCCCTTTGCAAGATAAAACTCAAGCTTCAGTATTTGAGAATGGTGAAAGCAGTTCTGCCCAAATCATTTCTAATCATGTGGTTATGGATAAGGGAGGAAAAAGCTTGATACTCACACTCACACCATCATATCTTCCATTTGAGTATGGGCCTTGGGTGCTTGTTACCTACAAGAAGAAGACTAGGCCTGCTCAAGCCTCAGACCAAGGGGAGACAACTTGAACATGCTAGGCCGAATAGGGTGCCTCCACCACAGGCCACACCTTCTCAGGACTTCCTTCTGGGTATTGATATCTTAAAACCTCTTGTCTTCCAAGCCCCTACAAATTTGGAAAAAATTGCTAAACCTCCTCGGGACAAGGGGGGCAAGAATAACATTTGCAAACCAAGGGTCTCCAAGGGTCTCCAAGGCCCACTTTCAAAGGGAGCTTCAAAACTTGGGGCAAGGTGAGACTCTTCTTAAAAAGAGGAAGAAGGCTCCACACACACCACCAGATGGTGGGGACGGGTCCCCTATGGTGGATTAATGTCTTCCATCCTCTTCTGGAACTGTAGGGGTGCCCAGATGAAAACAACGAGCAACTACCTACGCCACCTCATAGGTGGCCATAACTTATGCATCATTGGCCTGGTGAAGACTAGGATTGAGCAGATTACTAGGCGGGAGGTGGACAAGCTAGATGGGCAATTCTCTATCACCCTTCGTGGAATTTCGGAGGTATGATTATCTTATGGCGGACTGGTTGATTTCCATCCTCTTATCCTCATCAGGTGTTGGGAAGGTCACATGATTGATAACTCTCAGTGGATGCTTGGTTGGGTGTATGCCAACAAAGCTTATCATAGTAGGAGAGTGCTTTGGCAGGACATCATTGATAATATTAACCAGCAGGTGCCAACTATCATTGGAGGTGACTTCAATTGTATCTTATCTCAGCAGGACAAGAAGGGGGGAAGAGGTTTACCTACTCTCAGGCTATTCAGGAGATGGAAGCTTGCTTGACCACTTCTGACTTACATGATCTAGACTTCATTGGCCTTAGGTATACCTGGACCAATAACAAAGATGGGAGAAGCAAGATCTGGGTTTAGCTGGATCGTGTCCTAGTCAATTCTGTGGCTTCTAACACCCTTAGAGATACTAAGGTTCATTACTTACCTTGTATTTCTTCAGATCATTGTCTAATTCTTCTTTCAGTTTCTACTACTCCATATATACCACCATAGTGCTAGCTCCATTTTGAGGACACTTGGCTATCCTACCCGATAGTGTGGAGGCTTGTATGGCAAAAGTGGAGCAAGGCTGACTATGGTACCAAGGCTGATGTGCTCCAAAGAATAAGCACACTACGCTCTTTTCATTGGAGAAGTCAAGAACCTCCACTTGCTCAAGGAGGAGCTGGAGAGGGATATTGAAACCCTCCAGACACTGATTGTTCTGACATAGGTCTCACTATGGTTCAGGAGGGTGAGCTTCACTCCAAGGTGATTGATCTGAACTCTACTTTGGCTAGGCTCACACGGTGGAAGCAGAGGAGACTAGATGGCTTGAGGGATGGTAACACTCATTTCTTCCATAATGTTGCTTCCCTGACATGCACCAATAGGGTTAGCGTGTTATGATGGATGATGGAAGGCGTGGATAGCCGGCTATACGAGATCTTTACCACTTACTTTAAGAAATGGGTTGAGGGGTCTCCTTGAGGCGGCCTACCCCTCTTGAGCACGTACCTTCTCACTCCCCTTCTTAATGCTTCTATGACTGATGATGAAGTTTGGGAGGCCCTTAGCTCTATGGGGCCCAATCGAGCTCCGGGTCTGGATGGGATCACTACTTCCTTTTACAAGTAGTTTTGGAGATGTGTGAAGCCCGACGTTATTGCAGCCATCCAAGAGTTCTTTACTACCTCCCACATGGATGACTCATGGAAGGATACCCTCATTGTCCTGATCCCCAAGGTTCTTTGGAGCCAACGCCTCAATCGTGTCAGTTTATGTCAGACCATCTATAAGTTGATTGCCAAGATCCTGGTCAACAGATTGAAGCACCTCTTACCAAGCCTTATTTCTAAGGAGCAGGGAGCCTTTGTCCCCCAGCAGAACATCTCTCACCACTGTCTCCTTGCCCAAGAAATCTTCAACAAATTTCAACATTCTACCTCGCAGGTTGGGTTCATGGCAATCAAGGTGGATATGGAGCAGGCCTATGACAGGATGAGCTGGCAAACCTTAAAGCATATGCTCTTTTCTCTAGGATTTCCTGCCAAATTCAGCAAATGGGTCATTCGGTGTGTCACCCATCCTAGGTACTCCATTCTTTTGAATGGCAGAAGGACTGAGTGGGTTAGCGCTCATTATGGCTTTCGATAAGGGTGTCCTCTCTCACCCTACCTTTTCATTCTGTGTTCTGAGCTGCTTACACAGGCCTTCAAGCAGCGGGGAGCCAACTTAGGCATGACAGTGTCTTCTAGAGGTACTCGTATCTCCAACTTACTTCATGTTGATGACATTCTGATTACCTCTCAAGCCATAGTGGCCCATGGTAAATAAATCAAGGCTATCCTTGATGACTACTGTGCTTGGATGGGGCAGTGCATCAATAGTGCCAAGACAGCCATCTTGTTTAGCAAGGCAGCAAAAAGATGGAGGACCAACCGCATTACTAGACTTGTTGGGTTCAAGAGGGTCCAGGAGATAGACTATCTGGGAATCAAGCTGGCCATGTGGATGTTGTACAGGATAGACCATTCCCAGCTGATTCAGAGGGCCAGGGAGAAGATTTCTACCTGGGGATCATGGCACCTCTCCCTGGCTAGTTGTGCCACACTCATTTCCACAGCTCTGCTGCCCGGATCCATTTACCAGCTGACACATATTATTTTGCCTATGAATGTGTTGCAGGAGATTGAGAAGATGTGCATATCATTCTTGTGGAACAAGACTCTTCCCAGAAGAGCATCCATTATGTGAAGTGGGCCTCTATCTATACTCCTAGAGGCTTGGTGGACTTGGGTTTCCACTGCCACCACTGACCCCTCAGCACGACTACTGGGATTTCTTCAGCCGACTCCCTCCTGCACCACTTATGGGGATGATATCTGGGATAGCTCCCTGAGGCGGGGTGACTCCAAGTCATGGGCTATCATTCTCAGCGGAGCTCAGAGCCTCAAACCCCTGATTCATTGGAAGCTGGCTGATGAAAATAAGGTACATGTCCTTTTCCCAGACTTGGTTGACTGACATCCCACTTTCCAGGAGAGCCACCTTCATTGATGCTGCTACTCTGGAAGGCCTCCAGGTGTGCTCTTTCATTCACTGTGATCTTGGGACATTGAAAGATTGGAGCTCACTGGGCAAGATCGGTGGACCAAATCACAGGAGTGGTGCTACATACTGATTTAGTAGCTGATGAGCCAGAACTGGTGCACCTTCCTCTAAGCAAGTCCCTTACTGCACTTTATTACAAGGCTCTCTTCCCACCCACTGGCCCTGTCAGCTAGTGGCTTCAGAAGTTCTAGCTGCATCCACGGGAGAAGCTCTTTTGGTGGCGTGTCCTGAAAGGGGTTTTGCCAACTTTCACTTGGCTCCGACAGAGGGGGCTGATAGAGGAAGTCCAGTGTCCTTGGGGCTGTATCGAGGAGGAGGACTTGGAGCATATTCTGATCAGATGCTCTCTCATGACAGCTGTCCTACAGGTTCTTTCCTCTTGGGGTTTTATCATGCCTTCCTTTATCTGTTCTCAGGATCTTTTCAAGGCATTCGACAGCATCCCCAAGGTTGAACTAGCTTGGGGCAAGGCATACTGTTATGTCATATACCAGGTTTGGAGGACTAGGAATGCCAAGACTCACGGTCGCCCTCATGGAACCCCCAAGGTACTTGCTGCAAACATCTTGGAGGCATTCACCAATACCTTCTCCTTTCCATTTCGAGAGCAATGGTAGCTCCAGCAGCCACATCGGTTCATTCCTCACACTTCTTGGACTCCCCCACCTCCCAGATGGCTTAAGGCCAATGTTGATGGTGCACTCTTATCCTCTGGCTTGGCAAGTATCGGAGTTGTGATCAGAGATGATACTTGCAATCTCATCAAGGCTGCTGGTATTCATCTTAAGCACTGGGATAGCACACAGGTGGAGCTACAGGATATGCTTGCAATCAGACAAATTCTGGAGCCATGGATGTATGAATACAAGGGGTTGATCTTGGAAGGCGACAACCATAGGGTGGTGACTTACCTCCAACAGACCTTGCAGCAGACTTATTAGACTACTCTCCTAGCACAGGCACCTGATATTGGCTTCCTTACAGATTTCCACCAGGTGATCTTCTCAAACATCAGTAGAGACCGGAACTGATTGGCAGATTACTGTGCATGACTTCCTACTGAGTCTAACTTTGTGTGGCACTCTTATGATGCTTGTATCTTTCCTACTACTTTTTCTATCATTTTAGAGGATGACTATGAGCTTGTTGCTCTGGCCTAGTTTGTTTGTCATTTCTAGCTTGCACTTTTATGCTCTTTTGTAACCATCTTATATTATTAATGCAATATGCAACTTTCAAGGAACCCAAAAACTTTGATTTCTCACAAGGTGCCGGTGGAGTCCTAAAAGCAACATCCTCCGATCCCTAGTCGACATCATTTATGGTTGAGACTAGGACAGTATATGATCGATCATCTTCAAGCCCCCAACTTTTGTTTTTGATTAATGAAAACATCCTTGGCAAATGCTTTCACAGTGGTTCGTATTTCATAAATCCAAGAATTTCACCTCTAATTATGAAATACGAATGCCCCTGACCGTCCCTCTTAATCATTAGTCCGATCTCGAAGGCCAACATAATAGGACTGAAATCCTGTGGTGTTATCCCATGCTAATGTATCCAGAGCGTGGGCTTGCTTTGAGCACTCTAATTTCTTCAAAGTAATGGCGGGAGGCCCGACAATTAAGGCCGAATGCATCACATAAGGGATGACAGTGACTGCAGAAGCGGACCAACCCAAGGTTCATCTACGAGCTTTTTAACTGCAACAACTTAAATATACGCTATTGGAGCTAGAATTACCGCAGCTGCTGGCACTAGACTTGCCCTCCAATGGATCCTCATTAAGGGGTTTAGATTGTACTCATTCCAATGACTAGACTCAAAGAGCCTGATATTGTTATTTATTGTCACTATCTCCCCATGTCAGGATTGGATAATTTGCACGCCTGCTACCTTCCTTGGATGTGGTACCCGTCTCTCAGGCTCCCTCTCCGAAATCAAACCCTAATTCTCCGTCACCCGTCACCACCATGGTAGGCCCCTATCCTACCATTGAAAGTTGATATGGCAGATATTCGAATGATGCGTCGCTGACACAAGGGCTGTGCGATCCGACCAGTTATCATGAATCAGGCGCATCGGCCTTTTACCTAATAAATGCATCCCTTCCAGAAGTTAGGGTTTGGTGCACGTATTAGCTCTAGAATAACTATGGTTATCTGAGTAGCACATACCATCAAACAAACTATAACTAATTTAATGAGCCATTCACAGTTTCACAGTCTAAAATAGTTCATACTTACACATGCATGGCTTAATCTTTGAGACAAGCATATGAATACTGGCAGGATCAACCATGTAGCACATCCTCGACACAACAATGATCTAGCCCAACACAACCATGTATATATATATATATATATATATATATATATATATATATATATATATATATATGGAGGGAAAGAATGAGTGCATCAGGATGAAGGCACAATCACCTCCGAATAAACTAACCCGGGCAAGGCAAGGTGGCCGTGACACCAAGACCCGATTTCTAAGAGCCACATTCACAACAATATGACGAGACCCTTCATCCACCACCTAAGATACAAGAATGCCGAGGGGACGGCTCCCCAAGATGAGGATGGAAGGGTCTCATTTCACAGGGCAGTCTCCATGCCATGAAAATGAGCATCAGAGGCTAATCCGTGACACATCGACAGATGTTAATACCGACAATGAAAGGATTCCCATCTCCAACAACCACCACAATCGATCTCCAAAATATTCTGAGGAGTGAGGAATTGAAAGGACTGCCACACCGATTGTTGGTCACACAAAGGCAACCACCTATCAATAAAAGTAGAGTCAACAACATCTCATGCGCATACGGGTCTCCAGCCTAAGCACATCACCAAGCCCAAAGGCATTGCTAAAAAATAGAGATCAAAAAATCTCTATCATCAAGCGAACCAAAGGGTCATGATAATGATGCAGATGGCAAGCTCCTGTGAGGCACATACATTCACATTAGAGCGGGAAGAAGCTCTATGTGGGATGTCAAGCTAACCTATACTACGAAGAGTGCGGTCGATTCGTATGCCACATGAAGCTCTTCCTTCGACTATGCCTAAAAAATCCATTCGATTCGCAACATGATGACATAAGATGAAGGAAGCATGCAAATCCAAAGATCATAGCATTATCTACCTTACATGCATGTCTGACAATAAAACAGTAAATCTGCTGCCCAATTCAGCTCATCTCTAATAGACAGGCAGGGCAAAATGCACATTTGGACCGGAAGTTCAAAGCCCAAAAGCTTACTTTTTTTGGACCCCAAATGCACCCATGAGCACCAATAGGAGGTTTTAGGAGGTTCCGCCTCAAAAATGTGGCTCGCCAATTTTGAGGAGTGAAGCGCACATGGGCACCCAGCCGCTTCTGAGCGCCAGTGCTGAGGCTGGGAGGGGAAGCGCCTGAGGTGTGGTCATGAGCTCACTGCCTGTGGCGTGGCAGCGTGAGCCGCCAGAGCGTCTGAGGCCGGCGCATGAGGCAGTGCGCTCAGCCTCCCGCCAGATGAGCCCGCACTGCCACCTGCGTCATGCGCCATGCCGCGTGTGAGATGATAAGGATGCTAAGCTCACATCTGCGGTTCATGTGATATCCGCCGCAGGCACTTGCCCCCACATCCGTCATTCGCCGCCTTCCACCGAGCACGCGCCATGTCATGATTGCCACTCGACTACCGATGCTTGTCCGATGGCGGTGGACACATCCATGACCGTCGACCATCGCGACTCGTATTCTCGCCGGCATTGCCGGCCTCGTCGCCGGACGGCTCGTCCTTCATGAGGATCAGGCACACCGCGCCCAAATATTTTGCGTGACCTTCGGGTCACTTTTTTGGGTGTGCGAGTGCTCGAATATTTTGAATATCTATCGGGTCATGTTTCTCGAGCATGTCAGCGCTCGCATTTTTTGGCTCGCATGCGCTGGATTTCCACCCAGATATTATTTTTCTCGTGCGGAATATCGAAGGCTCGTATGGGTGCCGTCGAGACAGGCGAAGCAGTTCTAGAATATAGTCACGAGGCGAGAGACGACATGGCATTGACGCCCTTCCCGCGCGCATGCCTCCATGAAGGAGGGTGTCATCGGAGTTCAGAATCTCTAAAAGCTTACTTTTTCACACATTCTTTCCAACGGTGCCTGCACGTCGCACGCGTGCTAATTTAATGGGACAAATGCCCTCGATTCCCACCCACAGATATTATTTTTCTCATGCGGCATATCAAAGGCTCATCTGACATGGCGGATAGCGGCAATGCATGGATCGAAAATAGGTGCGAACTAACATGTATGTCGACGGCGTCGGCGCATCGAGCATCGCGATCGCCGCCCTTCCATGCACGGTGTGCCTCTGCATGAAGGCGGAGTGGATGTCAGGTCGGGTCACTCCCTAATAGATGGGGCAGCCCAAAATGCAGTTTGTGGCCCCGGTAGTTCCAGAGAACTCACTTTTCATGACGCGCGTGCGTGCGGCGGTCGCACGCACCGCAAATTTCTGGGCAGCCAAACCCGCCGTTCTGGATGGGCAATAGGGGGGCATCTCTGCGACATAGGGCAAGATCTCAGTGGATCGTGGCGAAAGGCCACTCGCGTCTGATGCCCGTCGTGAATTTAAGTCATCGCAAGGATTGACGTCGTCCATTGATTGCATTTCGTCAGCGCGACATCTTAGTCTGAATGCCGTCCGTTCCCTCGGCAAGCCCCTAGTCGTGGTGGACGGCGGGTTAGCCATTTTTAGCGCGGATTCGACTTAGCGTTCAATCATAATCACGCACCATTAAGCATACTAGCTTTTCAACCAAGCGTGATGACCAATTATGTGAATCAATGGTTCCTCTCATATTAGGTTGAATTACTATCGCGGTACGATCATCAGTAGGGTAAAACTAACCTGTCTCACAAAGGTCTAGTTCCCACATTGGTGGGTGAACAATCCAACACTTGGTGAATTCTACTTCATAATGATAAGAAGAGCCGACATCGAAGGATCAAAAAGTAACGTCGCTATGAACGCTTGGCTGCCACAAACCAGTTATCCCTGTGGTAACTTTTCTGAAACCTCTAGCTTCAAATTCCGAACGACTAAAGGATTGATAAGCCACGCTTTCACGGTTCGTATTTGCACTAAAAATCAGAATCAAATAAGCTTTTACCCTTTTGTTCCACACGAGATTTCTGTTCTCATTGAGCTCATTTTAGGACACCTGCGTTATCTTTTAACGATGTGCGCCCCACTCGACAATGTCTTCCGCCGGGGATCGGTGAGACTTAAAAAAAAGGAGGGGCGGCCCGCCTCTATCTCTGGAATAAGTAAAATAACGTTAAAAGTAGTGGTATTTCATGCACGTGAGTGCTCCCACTATCTACACCTCTCAAGTCATTTCACAAAGTCGGACTAGAGTCAAGCTCGGTCTTCTTTCCCGATTCGCCCGTTCCACTTGGATAGTAGGCAGGGACAGTGGGAATCTCGTTAATCCATTCATGCGCGTCACTAATTAGATGAGGCATTTGGCTACCTTAAGAGAGCCATAGTTACTCCCGCCGTTTACCCGCGCTTGGTTGAATTTCTTCACTTTGACATTGAGGAGCAATCACATTGCGTGAGCATCCGCTGGGACCATCGCAATGCTTTATTTTAAGCGTCAGTTCCCCCATACCAATTGATTCGGTTGTTCCGGGGGAATGCTCGTGGTTCAATCCATCCCCGACCCACGCGACCAGCTCTCCACGAGGCGGCTCCCAATCCAGACAGCGATGGATTGGGACTCGTGACCCCCATGCCCTCGAGTCAATCCTTTTCGAGTTACATCCATTTTGTCGACTTCCCCCTACATTGCTCCATCGACCGGAGGCATTTGGAGGCGATGCGGTTATGAGTACGGCGTGGATGACACTCGACCTCCGGATTTTCGAGGGGCTGCCGGCATGGGGCCGCTCAATGTCGGCTCTTCCGGGACCCTACCTCCGGTGAGCCATTTCAGGCGGTGGGTGTTAAGCGAAAGATAACTCTTCTGAGGCCCCGCCGACATCTTGGACTACCAAATGTGTCACGGCCACATCTCCGGCTCAGAATTTTAACCCTCCCGTCTCTTAGGATCGTAACCCATGTGCAAGTATCGTTCACATGGAACCTTTCCCCTTCAAAGCTCTCATTTGAATATTTGCTACTACCACCAAGATCACCGGCAGCTCCGCGACTCGCGCCCGTGTTTCTGGCGACGTCGTGCCCCTACTCATCTCATCGATGGGTGTGGGTGTGGGTCATTAACAGCATCCATTTTGAGGGGCTAGTTGATTCGGTAGGTGAGTTGTTACACACTCTTTAGTGGATTTCGACTTCCATGACCATCGTCTTGTTGTCTTAATCGACCAACACCTTTTGTGGGTTATGGGTTAGTGCGCAGTTAGGCACCGTAACCCGACTTCCGATTTATCCTGCATTGCCAGTTCTTCTTACCAAAAATGGCCCACTTGGAGCCCTCGATTACGTGCGCGGCTCAGCGCCCCATCTACATTTAAAGTTTGAGAATAGGTTGAGGCGTTGTGCCCCGATACCTCTAATCATTGGCTTTACGATAGAACTCACGGGGCTTTATCGAGGGAAACGGAGGAACCGGCTACTAGATGGTTGATTAGTCTTTTATATTCTCGAGTCGGGGCGAGCGATTTGCGTCGGTATGCTGCGGGCCTCCACGAGTTTCCTCAGCCGCCCTTCGGGCATAGTTCACCATCTTTGGTCCCGACCGCATGCTCTCACTCGAACCCTTCACAGAAGATCCGGGTCGGTCAGCGGTGCACCACGAGAGGATCCATGCATGACTTCCTTGCGCCCAGACCGACACCGTCGGCTCGCGCATGTCGGCTCCGCAGTGTTTCAAGGTCGAATGGGAGCCGGGCCATCAGCGAGAACACGGGAGCCCCATGGGGCTTGCCTGGATGGCGCACGTCATGCCCGGCCGCGATGGTGTCTCCTCCTCGACGCGGGCTCGCCGGGAAGGCCTGCTGATCAGTGCCTGGCCAGCGGGTGGATAGAGAGCCTTTTCTTCAGCGGGGCGCACCGACCCCCATCCGCTTCCCTCCCGATAATTTCAAGCACTCTTTGACTCTCTTTTCAAAGTCCTTTTCATCTTTCTCTCGCAGTACTTGTTCGCTATCGGTCTCTCGCCTGTATTTAGCCTTGGATGGAATTTGCTCGCCCGATTGCATTCTAAACAACCCGACTTCATGAGCTCGCATTGGCGGGGTTGGTGAGCGGAACTTGGGCCTAGTCCATCACTGAGGATGCTTCTCCAGACTACAATCTGAGCCACCGCACGGCAGCCCGATTCCCATGCTGGGCATGTCCCGGTTCGCTCGCTATTACTAGGCGAATCCTCGTAAGTTTCTTCTCCTCTGCTTAATAATATGCTTAAACTCAGCGGGTGGCCTCGTCCATCCTGGGGTCGCATTCCAAGCCGCCACATGCAGATTGGTGCATGGGTCGAGATCACCTCGGGGGCACCGTCATTCTCTCAGGCTCCGCACTAGATAACACGGGCTGTGCTCACAGCTTTCACCCACCCCTCGTTGCCGCTGACCGGCCGAGCGACAAACGACCCTTGACCCACCAGGGGAGGCATGGCCAGACCACCTGGTCATGCCTCGGCCGCACCCATCGGTGATGGAGTTGGCATGGTGACCGATGCGATGCGTGGAGCGTGCCGGCGGCCCTGCGCAACTTGCATTCAAAGACTCGATGGTTTGTGGGATTGCACGCTGCGTGCATTTGCGCTCTTCATCGATCACGAGAGATATCCATTCTAGAGTTGTGTCCATCTGCATGGAGCGTGATGATGCTCTACACCACCGAGCGATGCGGGGCCCGTGCCTTTCGATTTTTCCTTGGCATGGAGCTGAGCCAGTTTGTGTTTCATCCATCCCCGGCCGTGCCACCCGCACCCTTCCCAGGAGGGGATGAGGCGACGGCCAGGACGGTCATCCTGTGGTGGCAACTACCACCGCTCACTTCACGAGTTCTCCGAATCGCTCGATGTGTTTCGGTCTCGACAATGATCCTTCCGCAGGTTCACCTACGGAAACCTTGTTACGACTTCTCCTTCCTCTAAATGATAAGGTTCAATGGACTTCTCGCCGAGTCACGGGCGGCGGACCACCCGCGTCGCAGCAATCCGAACACTTCACCGACCATTCAATCGGTAGGAGCGGCAGGCGTGTACAACGGGGTAGGGATAGTCAGCGGCGATGACTCCTTACTAGGAATTCCGTTGAAGACCAACAATTGCAATGAACTATCCCCATCATGATGAAATTTTCAAAAGATTACTCGGGCCTGTCGACCAAGGCTATATACTCATTAAATACATCAGTGTAGCGTGCGTGCGGCCCAGAACATCTAAGGGCATCACAGACCTATTAATGCCTCAAACTTTCGTGGCCTAAACGGCCATAGTCCCTCTAAGAAGCTGGTCGCGGAGGTTGAACTCCGCATAGCTAGTTAGCAGGCTGAGGTCTCGTTCGTTAACGGAATTAACCAGACAAATCGCTCCATCAACTAAGAAGAGCCATGCAGCACCACCCATAGAATCAAGAAAGAGCTCTCAATCTGTCAATCCTTATTATGTCTGGACCTAGTAAGTTTTCCCGCGTTGAGTCAAATTAAGCGACAGGCTCCACTTCTGGTGGCTTTCGTCAGGGTTGTCCTCTCTCACCCTACCTCTTCATTCTATGCTCTGAGCTTCTATCATTGGAATTCAGGTTGAGGGGAGCCAATCTTGGCATGACAGTAGTTACTGGAGGTACCTGCATTTCAAACCTTCTTTATGCTGATGACATACTAATTATTTCCCAGGCTTTGGTGGCTCATGGCAAGCAAATCAAGGACATCCTTGATGATCACTGTGCTTGGACTGGGTAGTGCATCAACTATATCAAGACTTCCATCCTCTTTAGCAAAGCAGTAAAAAGATGGAGGACAAATCACATTACTAGATCCATCAGGTTCAGGAGAGTCCAAGAGATGGACTATTTGGGTATAAAGCTGGCAATGCGAAGGCGGATCACTCCAGTTGATTATGCTGGGAGAAGATTGCACGGGGCTGAGGCACCTCTCCTGGATGGTCTACCCTCATTTCTTCAACCGATGCGGATCCATCGGTGACACACACTACTTTGCCTATGAATGTGTTGCGGGAGGTCGAGATGTCTGTCCTTTCTTTGGGATAAGAGCCCTACCCAGCGGAGCATCCATTATGTGAAGTGGGCCACCATTTGTACACCCAAGAGGCTTGGTGGGCTTGGGTTCCACTCTGCTACTACTTGGACGGGGCCGTTGAGGGGACGACTGGCGTGGGATTTCTTATAGAAGCCGGATTCTCTTCTCCATCGCTGCCTTCAGAAGCGTTATGGGGATGATATCTGGAACAGCTCTTTGAAGCGGGGGACTCCAAATCTTGGGCTGTAATCCTTAGTGGAGCTCAGAGCCTTCTGCCTCTCATCCGGTGGAAACTTGTTGACGAGAAGAAGGTACATGTTCTCTCCCAGACTTGGCTGGCTGATATTCCACTTCACAGGAGACCTACCTTTGTCGATGCGGCTACTTGAAGACTTCCAGATGTGCTCCTTCATACAGCCGGATCGTCTGTGGGACACTCCAAAGTTGGAGCTTCACTTTGGTCATGAGTTGGTGGACAAGATCAAAAGGGTGGTGCTGCACTCTGATTTAGAGGTGGATGAGCTAGAACTTATACACATCCCACTAAGCAAGTCTCTCACGGCACTTGCTTATGAGGCTCTCTTTCCTCCTGGCGATACTCACTATTCATGGCTTCAGAAGTTTCAGCTGCATCCATGGGAGAAGCTCTTTTGGTATATCCTGAAAGGGGCTTTGCCAACATTCACTGGCTCAGAGGCGATGAGAAGTCTACTGGCTACACCGAGGAGGAGGACTTGGAGCATATTCCGATTAGATGCTCTCTCACGATGGCTATCCTACAAGTTCTTTCCTCTTGGGGTTTTGTCATGCCTTCCTTTATCTGCTCTCAGGATCTCTTCAAGGCATTCGACAGCATCCCCAAGGCTGATCTAGCTTGGGGCAAGGCATACTGCTATGTCATATACCAAGTTTGGAGGACTAGGACCAGCAAGACCCACGACCGCCCTCATGGAACCCAAGGTGCTTGCTGCAAACATCTTGGAGGCATTCACCAACACCTCCGCCTTTCCATTTGAGAGCAATGGGAGCTCCAGCAGCCACATCGACTGATTCCTCACACTTCTTGGACTCCCCCCTCTGGATGGCTTTAAGGCCAATGTTGATGGTGCACTCTTATCCTCTGGCTTGGCAAGTATCAGAGTTGCGATTAGAGATGATACTTGCAACCTTATTAAGGCTGCTGGTATTCATCTTCAGCACTGGAACAGCACACAGGTGGAGCTACATGTTATGCTTGCAATTAGACAGATTTTGGAGCCATGGATGTATGAATACAAGGGGCTGATCTTGGAAGACGACAACCACGGGGTGGTAACTTACCTCCAATAGACTTACTGGACTACTCTTCCAGCACAGGCACCTGATATTGGCTTCCTTATTGATTTCCACCAGGTGATCTTCTCACACATCTGCAGAGACCGTGAATGGCGGTCACACGACTTGCTACTGAGTCTGACTTTGTGTGGCACTCTTATGATGCTTGTATCTTTCCTACTACTTTTTCTATTATTTTAGAGGATGAGCATGAGCATGTCGCTCTGGCCTAGTTTGTTTGCCTTTTCTAGCTTTGCACTTTTGTGCTCTTTTTTAACCTTCTTTTATTATTAATGCAATATGTAACTTTCAAGGAACCCAAAAACTTTGGGAACCCAAAAACTTTGAGGCTCTTTCATTTCTCTTCTTTTCTTCTCTCTCTTATTTTCTAGTGAGAGAAGCTCTGGGTATGCGGGGGTGACCATGGGTCACCCCCTCACTCGAGAAGGAGTGGGGGTGGTGGTGGAGCCTTGGAGGTAAAGGCTTCTAACATGAAAGGAGGTGTTGGAGGGAGTTCAGCCAGCAAAGGAGGTTGGCCAGGAAGCTCCAAGGGGAGGCATGGAAACCATGGACCAAAGGGAGAAGAGGCATATGCTGAATAACAAGAAGGAGGCAGCAGCCTCCCTCTAGGAGTGGATGTGTCTCAATTTCTGCAGCAACCAAAGATGCAAACATGGAACTGGACACCAATGTTAGCTGCAGCTCACGGGTTGAGGAAGGAGTGCAATGTCATGACACCTGCAGTCTCTGATCGATAATGGAGCGGTGCAACAGCACGGTCGAAACAAGCGGCAATGGAACAATGTCCATGATGCTAGAGAATCCTGAAAAGCAATCCAATTCCGGCCAGGCACTACGGCCTAATGGCATGTTGTGGCATCACACCACTCAAGTAATGGAGATGGATCTTTGCGGTAGATGATAGTCAATTGGGGCCATGCAAGCTCATCTAGCGCTTGGTGCCACCGAGACCCGATGCTCATGGAGGTCATGTGAGCAAATCTCTCGGTGCAGCAGAACCGGGCGGGAACGGTCGAACAGAATGCTGGGGAGGCGGTGATGGCGGAATTGAAGTGCACTCTAGATCAAGTGCAAGTGCTCACGGGGAACTCCGACCAACCCGGGATCCATGGCTGCGATAGAAGGTATGTCCAATGTGATCTACCCTATGTGTCCTGGTGAGTCGAGGGCGAGTGGCCCACAATAGTTAAATTACAATTCCCTTGTTGTAGATTCTTATGTTGTGTTAGATATGGATGTTGAATAGGGAAAGATTTCCAGCCTTCCACACTGGGAAGGGCTGACCCCCATGCACTGATTCCATGAATTCTCAGACATGCACACATGGTGTTTGTGGTTTGCCTCAAAGACATCCGATGGGGGAAATGGCCAGCAAGCAAGCAGAATTTCTGTCCCAATGCAGAAGGGGTCTAATGCATCTAATGCCCATCTTCAGATGGCTTCAACAAAGCCAAATAGCCCAAGTTCACATGCTCGGTTCTCCAACATGAACGGTTGCCAACCGGCCAGTTTTCACCAATGGGCGCTATCCAAAAATTGATCCAATGAATATGTGTGCTACCTCTATGCCACTGGACATGAGGAGACAAGGTACAGCTACAACCAATGCTTAGAGGTGGCCAATAGTTGTCCCACTTGCCAAAATCAGTTTCGACAAAGTTAAAGATAAGGATGGGGTGGGAGTAACCCTTGACGATAGCTTGATGCAAAATAATATCCAGTGACTAGAAGCAGCTCTTATTAAGAGATTGTTAGGCAAGAAACTCCTCTTCTACTTCCTCAATAATGACCTCAAACACAAATGGAGCCAGTGGGGGGAATTCGAATTGGTTCTTGTTGGACCTGATTGTTTTTTATGTATCTTCCAATCTGTCGAAGCCAGTGATGCAGTTCTTAGTAATGGACCTTGGTTTATCGCTGGCAATGTCATTGCTATGGACAGATGGACCCCCACTTTATCTCCTGACTCACTATTAGGCTTGACCACACCCTTATGGATGCGACTCCCTGGGTTACCACTCATTTATTGGGATGATAACAATCTAGCTCGAATAGCTTCATTCGTTGGTGAACCATTATGGATAGATAACCAAACTAGCAAATGGGGTCAAATCACATATGCACGGATCTGTGTCAAGGTGGATCTATAGAAGAAACTTCCTCTGGGAATTTGGATCAATGGCTACAAAGGTGGTTTCTTTCAAAAAGTTGAGTATGAGGGTATTGCCCAATTATGCTTCCATTGCAGCAAAGTTGGACACAAGCGGACGTGTCCAGATAAAGCAAAATTGACAAGGCCATGCCACCCATCGAAACTACCAACTCCCAACCCAACTCAGCGAACCCACCCTTCGACAAATCGGTGCGAGAATTCAGCAAAGATTCAGCCGGTTGGTATAAACTCTCGCTCAACCAACAAAACATCCACCAACATCTGACAAAACTACTGGCAGTAGCAATCCTGCTGATTTCAGCAATAAAAGCCTTCAAAAAAGAGGGAAAGAGCCCATTGCCAATGCTGATTTGACTATCAGAATTTCTGATAGGCAAGCATTCTGTTCTAATTGCACATTTTCAACAACCCAAGCCATAGGTAAAGAAGGCTCGATGCCTGACTCAACTTGACTTAGGGAATTCATATGGACCCTAGACATTGGTGCAAAGAAGGAAGAATCGGCCTCCTAAAATAGAAAACCAGAACAAGATGTCCAAGGGTAACACTACAAAATAGAAAACTGCTATGGAACAAAACCGAGCGCATCGATGGAAAAGTCAGACGCAGTTCTAATAACTCTTAAGAGAATAGAGGAAGTTACCCAATGCCATCTCCACATGACAAAGGAAAGGGGGAGTCATCCGCAACTCAAATTCCCACAATTTTTTCTGCAGCCAAGGAAACTAAAGATGCCACCACATTATTCAAACACAATAAAGCAAAAAAGTGGGCAAGGCCGTGTTTCTAAAACACATTTTCAGTGGGAACTTGGTCAGCTTGGGCCGATCAAAGTGATACCACGGAAATGAAAAAAGAGTGAATTCCACATCGATGGAGGGGGGGAGACCTCCCGCAACGTCCACCCATGACTTCCGTCATAATATGGAATTATCGGGGAGTCCGTAAGAAGGCCACGGGCCACTATCTCTGGCAAATTCTTGTGGAGCATCATGCTCTTTTCATCGGCTTTATAGAAACTAAAGTGACGGACATCACTAGAAGGGAGATTAATCAAATTATGGGGCGCAACTAGATTTTTTTACTACAACCTGCTGTAGGAAAATCTGGAGGCATCCTTGCTCTTTGGAGAAATGATTTAATTACTTTCTCTCCTCTCACGCAAAATGAACAATGCATTATGGGAGACATACAGCTACCAGATAAAGCTATATGGAGGGTGACCATCTATTATGCTAACAAAGACTACCACATTCGGTGGAGACTTTGGGACACCTTAACTCCCTTGCTGAATAGCTTGCCATCCATTGTTGGGGGAGATTTTAACTGCATCTATGAGGCCAAAGACAAAAAAGGGGGGAAGCCTTTTAAAAGCTCACCGGCGGCAAATGAGATGATGGAATTCCTCACTAATGGGGACTTACATGAGCTGACTTTTACCGGCCCAAGATTCACATGGACCAACAACAAAGATAAAAATAGTCGAATATGGGTGCGCCTTGCTCGCTTCCTCATCAACTCCATTGCAACCAACCTCCTCCCCTTTGCACAAACTAAACACCTTTCAAGGATTGCTTCTGATCATTGTCCTATTCTTCTCCAAATCAACTCTAAGGAGATGTGGAAATCACAACGGTGGTTGAAATTTGAAGACACCTAGCTTTCATATCATATGGCTTGGAAATTAGTGTGGAGATGTTGGCAAGGTAACTATGAAGGATCCAGGGCTGAAAACTTGGACAGGAAATGCAGTCGTACACTAAGGAACTTATTCCACTGGAGCAAAAATAAGCTCAAAGATTTGAGTAAGCAAAGGGACTCCCTGAGAAAATTTTGCAACTTCTGAGTGATTGCTCTCCAGGGGATGAGAGCAAAGAAAGAGACCTCCAACTCAAGGCAAATGAGCTGAACTCAACCCTGGCCCGTTTATCTTGTTGGTGGCGGCAAAGAGCTAAAGTCAAGTGGGCTGAAGAGGGGGATGCCTACACACATTACTTTCACATCGTTGCAACTGCTAGAAAGAGGTCAAATAGAATCAACACCCTCAAACTTGATGACAGCCAGATTACGGAAGACCCGGTCCTCATCCACCAAGCTTTTATGAAATTTTTTCAGTGGAAGTGGAGTGCACATCCCATTACTACTAACAATTGGCCTTCGTTTGCTGAAATCAACACCATCCCATCTCAGGTCTGTGATCTTTTGGAAGCAGATATCAACAAAGTTGAAATTTGAGAGGCGATCAAATCAATGGGTACTAATCGTTACTAGGATTGATCACAACATCCTTCTACAAGTACTTTTGGAGGATCATTGGCCAAGATGTTGTGGTACAAGGAATGGTGGAACCATGATTCCTCAGTGTAAGGAAACCTTGGTAATTCTCTTGCCCAAGTCCTCTAATGCTGATTGTCTTGCGAAATACAGACCCATAAGTCTATGCAGAACCACCTACAAAGTCATAGCAAAAATTCTAGTGTGCCGGCTGAAAAATATTCTACCAAATATCATTTTTTAAGAGCAGGGTGCCTTTGTGCCTACTAGATCTATTTCCCACCACTACTTGGCGGCCCAAGAAATTATTAATAAATTCCAACACTCCACCTCTAAGGAGAGATTCATGGCCATTAAAATTGACATGGAGCAAGCATATGATAAGATGAGTTGGGAAACCTTAACTATAATCCTACAACAATTTGGGTTACCCATGAAGTTCCGGAATTGGATTCTCCAGTGCATTTCCTCGTCTTCCTTCTCCCTCTTGTTAAATGGGCAAAGAACTGAATGGATACAAGCTAGTTGTGGATTCCGACAAGGATGCTCATTATCTCCCTACCTTTTATCCTTTGCTCAGAACTGTTATCCTTAGCTATCAAGCAACATGGGGCTGAATTTGGTGTGCCTATTGCTAACGGGGGAACACACATATCAAACCTTCTTTATGCAGATGATATTTTATTCACCACAAAAGCTTCCATTTCCCATGCAAAGGGTGCCCTCCAAATTCTGAAAAATTATTGCAAGTGGACAGGGTAGCGTATCAATTCCACCAAAACTGTCATTGTTTTCAGCAAAGCCATACACAGATGGAAGGCCAACAGAATCACTAGGCTCACTGGATTCAGAAGAGTTGAGGAGCTTGATTACTTGGGCATTAAACTTGCCATGAGGAAATTAAAAACAACAGACTTTCAGCAGCTACTACAAAAGGCAAGAGGCAAAATCAGCTCTTGGGGAGTTAAACACCTTTCAATGGCGGGCCGACATACACTTATAAGGACATCCTTGCTTTGCATCTCTATGTACCAAACAACCCACACCGAAATACCCAAGGGAATTACTAAGGAGATTGAAAAGCTTGCTAGGAACTTTCTTTGGAAAGGAAATAACAACCAGCATTGCATACACTATGTTCCTTGGGACAAAATCTTAAAAAAGGAGGCCTTGGCTTACACATGGTCGAAAGCTGGAATGGCCCCCTAAGGGCTAGAATAGCTTGGGAATTCCTCTCTAAACGACATGTGCTCTCAAATGCTTGATTGAGAAGTATGGGCTGAACCCATGGCTTAGGGAACCCAAATGGGGGGACTCCAATTGCTTGAAAATTATCCAGGATGGTGCTCACAGCCTGAATCAAAATCTGAAATGGAAGATTAGTAATGGTAAAGAGGTGGACTTCCTAAACTCTACTTGGATTTCAGACCTTCCTCTTTCCAAATGGCCTACCTTTCTCAACATGGAGTGCATGGAGGAATGGAAGGTAAAAAACCTGATTGCTGAAAATAGAAGATGGAATACTGAAAATCTGCATACCCTATTTGGTCCGGACCTTGCTAAACTCATTTCTAGGATTCCCATTATGGAGGAGCACCAAAATGACATCCCAAAGCTCATCAAGGCACCCATGGGGACAACTCTCACTTCCATATTATACAAAATTTGTAATGTTGAAATTTTAGATTGGCCCTACAGCATGCAGAATTTGCAGCTCCCACCTAGGGAAAAGCTATTTTGGTGGTAGCTTATCAAGGATTCCTTGTCGACTAATGCTTGGCTTGCTCGTCGAGGATAACTGATACCACCCTTTGCCCTTGGGGGTGTAATCAGGAAGAGACTACTGAACATATTGCTATTCAATGTTCCGTTACAAGCAACATAATCCAAATTTTGGCAAATTAAGGCTGTTCAATCCCAATTTTCAGCAACCTGCAAAATTTACTCCAAGCTCTCATTGAGGTATGCAATGATAACTTATGTTGGGCTAGAATGTATCGTACAATTGTTTACCAGGTTTGGAGAACCCGTACTACCAAGACCCACGGCCACAGCCATGATTCCCCGAAGACTATTGCTGCCTCGATTCTAAGCTCCATCACGCATTCTGCCTCTTATCCTCTCCAGAAGCAATGGGACATCACCCAGCCCTATGAGGTGATCAAACCAAATTTGTGGTGTCCTCCCCCTCCTGGCTGGATCAAGGCTAATGTCGATGGCTCCCTCCGTCCCAATGGGTTGGCCGGTATTGCAGTGGTGCTAAGGGATGAAAATGGCAACTTCCTCAAAGCCATGGGTCATTATTTTCAGCATTGGGATAGCACATCAGTTGAATTGGCGGCTATGCTCTACACTAGCAAAATTATTGAGCCGTGGATGACCGAATACAAGGGCATTATCATTGAAGGGGATAATATTGGTGTGGTGGATCACCTCAAACTTTCTCTTAACAATGAAATTTGGCGAGCGACTTCCGGATGCTCGACATCGTTTTAGAAGAACTTCCACCAGGTTATTTTTGCATACACAAACAGATCTAACAACACTATTGCAGAATTTTGTGCAAATATAGCTACTAGCTTTGATTTTGTATGGCATAGTCTAGATAACCACACTATTCCTCCATAGTTTTTTGCGCTTTTGGAGAAGGATAGGAAATATGCTGTTAGTAGCTAGTTTTTGCTTTCTTTAGTTTTTCTACATTATAATCAGCTTTTTCATTATCAATGCAAATGCATCTTTTCAAGAAACCCAAAAACTTTAGATCGGCTCTCATTTCCAAGCCCCTCTCTCTCTCTCTAGGGTGCAGAATTCCAAACTCTCTCTCTCTCTATGGCGGGGGGTGGCCGTCGGTCACCTCCTCACTGGGACAAGGCAACAAGGAAGGATGGCAAGCTTGCGGGTACTATTCACGCTGCAAGGGTAGATGAAAAATGGGCGGTGCTCGGTTCGGCCTATGGTGGCGTGCGAACGGACGGCTTGGATGTTCTTGATGGCAAGAAGTTTGGGACTGTTCATTCTGTAGGGAATGGCTCTACTGTAGAGTCTACACGGGATGGTGGGAAGGCAGCGACGCTCAGGACGGACAAGGAATGTCCAAGAACGGACGATCGAATGGAGGCCGGTCTTGATTAGGGGAGACATCCAGCCAATGAAGTCTATACTGTAGACTCTGCACGGCCCATGGGACAAGGAGTGGTGCTCAGGTTGGTAGGCGTCGGTCTTGGGATGAGCAGTTGCGGTTCTTGATGCAGAAGCGGCTACTATAGACTGCGTGTCTGCTACCGATTCTTGGGCTCGTGGGACTTGGACATTGCATTGCGGCGTCAGAGAGAGGCATTCTTGAGGCGGTCAGCCACAACAGGTAGGGGGGGCACACGGCGGTAGGCGGAGACATCCGGAGGTGGGTATGGGCCAGGCGGGTGCACTAATCATGCAACGGCGCATGCAACTCGCACGCATGTCATGTCGGGTGCGTGGATTGTGCATTGGGCTTAGAAAGCGTGCAGCCGCATAAGTGTGTGTCGGCAAGCGCCTGATTAGTCGCGCAGGGGATAGCTGATGCGTGAACTGTCGAGGAAGGAGCACTAGCGTGTAGGGCTTGTCTGTGGGTGCAACACTCGGAATGGACGGTGATGGCCTAGTCGGGTTAGTCAATTTTGATCCCATGGCTTGTTGTGATGATGATAGGGCAAACTTCTCAGTCCCCATGGATGCCTCTACAGGGGAGACGCCTGTCGGACACCCACCACCCAGTGGGGCCGATGTTTATGACCTCCATATGACCAATTCCAATGCTTCAGCTCAGTGCACTCAAGGTGCTTGTGGTAATGCCTCTAAAGCACCGACCAACTTTTTTTGGGGAGTCCTTGATGCTCTGGCTAAGGGAGGATGACCAGCAACCTCAAACCCACGATTTGAGCATGATTACCCTACTAAGGGGCCTTTGCCAAGATAAGCCAACAATGCCAATCCTCGGCCTACTCAAGGCCAAGCTGGTCACCCTCATTCCAACCCTTGGAAATGGAAGGAATTCATTAAGCTTAGTCCCGTAGACAAATCGACTGTTTCTATGGAAGATGGGAAAACTATTAGACTTGATGATGAAGCTGTGGATGACAATCAAATGAAGCTGGAAAAAGCCTTGGTGGGAAATATTCTAGGAAGGAGACCTTCCTTTTACTTCCTTAATGCTGATCTCCAAAGGAAATGGGGGCAATGGGGTGCCTTCAAACTGATCATGGTTGCTCAGGACTGCTTTGTCTGCCTGTTTGATACCATAGAAGCTAGAGATGCTATTTTGATGAATGGGCCCTGGTTTGTGGCAGGGAATGTCATAGGCTTGGACAAGTGGTCTCCCACCTTTAACCCAAAGTCTCTAAATGGTTTAACTTCTCCAATTTGGGTAAGGTTCTCTAACTTACCCCTTTTATACTGGGATAACAATAATATTGCCAGAATTGCTTCCTTTCTTGGAGAACCCCTTTGGGTGGATCATCAAACCAACTGGCGGGAAAAGCACGTATGCGAGTGCAGTTAGACTTGATCTCTCTAGTAAACTCCCAATTGGAGTCTGGATTCATGGAAGGAATGGTAGGTTCTTTCAACTTGTGGAGTATGAGGGGATTACTCAACTGTGCTTTACTTGTGGAAAAATTGGCCATAAGGTGGATGCCTGCCCTACCACCCCACCCCATGTAACTGTGCCAAATTTGGGTAAGATTAAACCCCCTCCTTCTGTGCAAGTTCATATCAACACTATTATGCAGGGGAAAGCTCTAGATCAAGTGTTTGAGAAGGGAGAGAGTAGCACTGCCCATGTCAGTGCTGATTATGTGATTAGTGATAAAGGAAAAGCACCAGAGACTCAGATTGCTGCTCCCCCCTCCCCCCCAGGGACACCCAAGGCCTCCTCTACCATTGATGCTGACTATGGGCCTTGGGTTTTAGTCACTAGAAAGAAGAAAATGAGGCCAGCACATACTGCAATAAGGAATGTAGAAGGGAGTAAACCAGCCCAGAAGCCTGGATTGACGGGTGAAGAGGGACGGCCTATGAAGGTGCCTTCTTCAAAGGGCAGACCTCTCCAAGGGTTCCTTCCATAGGTTGATATTTCCACTCCCTCTATTTTCCAAAGCCCAGCTAGCTTGGAAAAACCAACAAAACCTCCTAGAAAGAAGGGTGGCAAAAGCAGCAATAATAAGGCTAAGGCCCCTAAGGCCTATAAGGAGCAGAAGGCTGAAGACTTGAGGCTTGGAGAGTCACTCCTGAAGAAGAGAAAGAAGACTCCTCTGACACTTACTAGTGGCAGGGACACTGTCCCTATGGTTGATTGATGTCTTCCATACTCTTCTGGAATTGTAGGGGGGGCTCGCAAGAAGATGATGGGCAACTACCTATGCCACCTCATTGGTGGCCATGATCTCTATCTTATTGGCCTAGTGGAGACCAGGATTAAGCAGATTTCTAAACGGGAGGTGGACAAGCTAACTAATGCAACTGGCATTTTCTCTGTCACCCTTCCGTGGGAAACTCTGGAGGTATGATTATTTTATGGCGATATGAGCTGATGAATTTCCTTCCTATTATCCTTTCAGATCAATTGGTGGTGGGCAAGGTCAGTATGGTTGATAGTTCCTAATGGACCATGGGTTGGGTGTATGCCAACAAAGCTTACCACTGTAGGAGATTGCTTTGGCAGAATATCAAGGATAATGTGGATCTGCAGGTTCCAACTATCATTGGAGGTTGATAGTTCCCAATGGACCATGGAGCTCAGAGCCTTGAACCCCTCATTCGGTGGAGGATTGCTAATGGAAGTAAGGTACAGGTTTTGTCACACATTTGGTTGACTGACGCACCTCTTTCCAGGAGACCCACCTATATGGATGTTGCTAGCCTTGAAAACCAGTGAGTGGCTACTTTTATTCAGGATGACAGGACCTGGGATATGGCCAAACTGTAGGGAATTTTTGTCCAGGAGGTTATTGAGCAGATTACAAGGGTGTCTCTTCACCCTGACTTAGTGGAGGATGAGTCTAAGTTGATCCACCTTATGATTGGTAAGTCTTTGACTGCCTTAGCCTATGCAGCTCTCTTTCTATCGGAAAATTCTACACATCTGTGGCTCCAGAAGCTTAGGTTACATCCCCGGGAAAGGTTCTTTTGCGTATGCAAGGATGCCTTGACTCTCCTCGGCGCAAAGGAGAGGACCGGGTGGATGATGTCCAATGTGGGCTACTCAGGCGTAAGACTTGGACCATATCCTGACTAGGTGCTCCCTCACGACTGCTGTCATTCAGGTTCTCTCCTCTTGGGGATTTGCCATCCCTTCCTTTGCAAATTCCCAAGATCATGTCAGGGGCTTTGATGGTATCCCCAAGGCCAACATGGCCTGGGGGAGATCTTACTACAGTATGATCTATCAAGTCTTGAGGACTAGGAACGCCAAGACTCATGGCCGATCACATGCTACACCAAAGATTCTTGCAGCCAACATTTTAGAGGCATTCATCAACGCTTCTTCCTTCCCCTTCCATGAGTAATGGGAGCTCCACCAGCCTCATCAGCTGCTTACCCCTTCTTCCTGGGCTCCCCCTCCCGACTGGCTCAAGGCAAATGTTGATGGTGCCCTTCTCCCGTCTGGCCTTGCAGGTATTGGTGTTGTGATCAGAGATGAGTCTGGTAGATTCATCAAGGCTGCAGGACTTCATCTCCAGCACTGGGATAGTACCTTCATTGAGCTGCACGCTATGCTTGCCTTCAAGCAGATTATTGAGCCTTGGATGTTTGAGTACAAGGGTCTAGCTCTTGAAGGAGACAACTTGGCTGTGGTGACTTACCTTCAGAAGACTCTTCAGCAGGCTTTTTGGTCTACCTTTCCTCCTCAGAGCGCACAACCGACTTGCAGATTGCGTTAAGCTTGTTGCTGTTGTACATTCTGCTGATGCTTGTAACATCCCTCTCTGCTTTTTTTCATATTTTAGATGATGATAAGAAGCTTGTGGCTTCTTCTTAGTTTTTCTTAGTTGTTGCACTCTGGTGCTCTTTTGTAACCCCTTTTTATTATTAATGCAATATGCAACTTTCAAGGAACCCAAAAACTTTGGGAACCCAAAAACTTTGGGGAGGCTCTCATTTCCACGAATTTTTTCTCTCTCCTTGGTGCGGCTCTCCAAGACCTTCTTTCCTCCATGGCGGGGGGTGGCCGGCGGTCACCTCCTCCATGAGACAAGGCTTTAAGAAGGGAAGGCTGAGAAGGTGGTAAGGCCTCTACATCGCTCATAATGCAAGGCAAAGACACATGGACTGACAAGGTATGTCCAAGAACGACGACGGATGGAGGCCGATCTTGATCGTGGAAGACATCCGCTAAGTCTACACTCAGAGACTCGCATGGTCTATGGGACAAGGGCACTCAGTTGGCGGTGCATTGGGATGGACGGTCTGCCGGTTCTTGATTCTTGCAAGAACCCATCAGACTCGCAGTGGCGCGGCTTCACGGTAGAGTCCGCGATGATCTGAGGCGGCAGGCGGCAAAAGCCTAGCGCGACGAGTCACCGCTTGGTGGCGAGGAAGCTGCGCGCGAGCTAGCCGTGGCGCCAGAGTGCGCCGCCCCCGCCACTGTGGAGCGCGGCATGCGCATGCACAGACCGCATGGATCTGCGCACTAATTATGCAAGTGGCGAAAATGTCCGACGGGCGCAATTTTTTGAATGAGGGCTAATCAGCTCCGTGAGAAAAGCGATGGGTGCCGGTGGGTGTGACTACGCGCGCGGGCATGCACAAAGGGCGAGGGCGAGGTAGTGAAGCGGCTATGGCTTGGCTAGGGCCGCGCTCTTCCCGTGACATTACTGCCAATCTGACCGATGTTATAGGGAGGGCATTGACATGCTGGGACAAGCTGCTGATCTCACCGAAGGAGGTATGTCCGACCCTATGGTTGTGTTTGAGGATGATGTGGCTTCAGCCAAAACTTCTTTAGGTGATTCTATTCGCATTGCACATGCCGGACACCCAATTTGAATGGGGTGGCTGCCCATGATGTCCATATGGCTGATTGCTATGCTACAAGATAGTGCACACAACATGTTTGCGGATATGCCTCTGAAGACTCGAATTCATTTTTTTTGGGAAATCTCAATGGCTCGGCCAAAGGGCATATTCCAGCTACCTCCAATCCTTTGTTTGGAAACCAAAGCTCTCCTAGGAGACCATTATCGAGGGCTCCTAATGGGGAAAACCCGAGAACTATGCATGGCCATCCTGGCCTTGTTCAAACCAATCCATGGAAGAAGAAGGAGTTCATTAAACTTGGACCAGTGGATAAAGCTTCAGCCTACATGGAGGATGGCTCTACCATCAAGCTTGATAATCAAGTAGTGGATGATAACCAGACAAAGCATGAAAGGGATTTGGTGGGAAAGATTCTTGGGAGAAGACCCTCCTTCTTCTTCCCAATGACCTTTCGTGAGGCAAGTACCAATGGGGTACCTTCGGTGATGGTTGCTGCATCTGCTTTGTCCATCTTTGAGACAAATGCTAGAAGAATGTTGTCGATGAATGGGCCACGATTTATGGTAGGGAACGTCATTGGTTTAGATAAGTGGACTCCTACCTTTAATCCCAAATCCCTTCATGGGTTATCCTCCCCTATCTGGGTAAGATTTCCTAACCTTCCTCTCCTCTATTAGGACAACACTAATCTTACTAGGATTGCTTCTTTCTTTGGGGAGCCATTGTGGGTGGATCACCAAACTAACAACTGAGGACAAAGCCTGTATGTTAGGGTCTGTATTTGGCTGGACCTCTCCAACAAACTCCCAATGGGAGTATGGATCAATGGAAAACATGATCGATTCTTCCAACCAGTTGAGTATGAGGGCATTACTCAGTTATGTTTTGCCTGTGGCAAGGTGGGCCACAAAGTTGATTCCTGCCCAAGCATTCCAACCATGACTCCTGCACCGGGCTTAGGTAAATCACATCCCCCTCCTCATATGCAGGATAGCAGTAAGGATCCTTTGAAGGATAAAGCCCAGACTCAGGGTGCTAAGGGTGGGGAGGTCAGTACTTCTCGGAGTCCCTCCAGCTTCATGGAGGACAGCTTTGGCAAGAGGATGGAGCATCAGCCTGCTGTTCCTTACTCTCTTCCCACTCAGCCACTAGTTACTACTCCAAAGAACTATGGACCTTGGGTCCTGGTCACCTAGAAGAAGAAACTTAAGCCTCCTCAGGCTACAAGGAAAGCCAGGGAGGGGAGGGTTCTGGACCTCCTACTATTGTTACACCTTTGCTCAGTACCCCACCGGGCCCCCTCACTAAGATCCTCCCGCTGATATCGCCTCTACTTTGCAAGCCCCTGCTTTGTAGAAGCCCAAGAAAGCACCCAGGGAGAAGGGCAGTAAGAGTGGTAGTAGCAAACCAAGGGTCTCAAAGGCCCACTTTGAGAGGAGCTCCTTGAGTTGGGATGTCCTCCGACACCTACTAGCGGGGATGCTTTATGGTTGCTTGATGTCTTCCATACCTTTCTAGAATTGTAGGGGGACCCGAAGACAACTGGCACTCATACCTATGGGGCATGACTTATGTGATGGAGAGAATCAGTAGATTTCAAGGCATGATGTGGATAAGCTAGCTGGTAGGAATTGGCAGTTTCTTTGTCATCCGTCTATGGGAAATTCTGGAGGGATTATCATTCTTTGGCGACAGGACCTGGTTGGCTTCTCACCCACTATCATTTCTGATCAAATTGTGATAGGTACCATTTCTCTGCACAACAATGTGTAGTGGACCATTGGATGGGTTTATGGCAAAAAAGAATACCATGATCGGAGGGTGCTCTGGCAACTTATGGAGGCAAATGTGGATCAGCAGTTACCTACTATCATCGGGGGTGACTTCAATTGCATTCTTCATCAAGAAGACAAGAAAGGTGGAAAGAGGTTTTCTTACTCTACTGCAGTCCAGGACATGGAAGACTACATGGTCACCGCTGACCTTCATGAGCTTGAGTTTGTTGGGCCAAAATTCACCTGGACCAACAACAAGGATGGAAGGAGCAAAATCTGGGTTCGCCTTGATCGAGTTTTGGTCAACTCTGCTGCCTCTAATCTCTTGAGGGATAGCAAGGTCTGCCACCTCCCCCGGATTGCCTCAGACCACTGCCCTCTTTTGCTTTCTTTTAGTTCTCCTTATCTTGATTGGTCTCAGAGGTGGGTTAAATTTGAGGACACTTGGCTTTCCTACCCTATGGTCTGGAAACTGGTATGGAAGAATTGGTGCAAGAAAGTCTTTGGCTCCAAAGCTGCTATTCTCCAAAGAAAGAGTGCTCGTACTTAGTGGGCCCTCTTTCATTGGAGTAAAAACAAGTTGAGGGACCTCCACTCGATCAAGGATAGCCTGGAAAAGAACATTGCCACTCTTCAGGATTCTGATTGCTCTATTGTGGGCCTTACCCCTTCTCAGGAGGCTGAGCTTCGCTCCAAAGTTATTGAAACTCTTTCCGTGCTCAATACTTGAGTAGAGAGCAAAAGGTGGCTTCAACATGGGGATGGGAACACCCACTTCTTTCATCTATGTTGCCTCCTCACAACATCGCTTCAGATCAAGCTGTTCTTGAGAGGAGGATGGGAGTTTGGTGGAAAGCCTTGAGGCTATTCCTAATGAATTCACTACCTTCTTCAGGCAAAAATGGGTGGAAGGAGTTGTCTCCTTTGACAACTGGCCGACCATTCCTGCTGATCTCTAGGTACTTTCTACTACCAAACCTCTACTTGATGCATTGGTTTCTAAGTAGGAGATTTTGGATGCCATCCACTCTATGGGGGCCAATCGGTCCCCTGGCCTAGATGGAATTTTGGCCACCTTCTTTAAGTAGTTTTGGCAATGTATAAAGAAGGATGTTGTTGCTACTGTCCAAGAATTCTTTGTCACATCCCACATGGAGGAAGCTTGGAAGGAGACCTTTATTGTTCTGATACCCAAAGTTGTGGGTGTTAGCAGTCCTTCCAAATTTCGGCCTATCAGCCTGTGTTAGACCATCTACCAGGTGATTGCAAAAATCTTGGTGAATAGACTAAAGCACCTCCTCCCTGGTCTTATTTCTGAAGAGCAAGGAGCCTTTGTTCCTCAAAGGAACATTTCTCACCATTGCTTACTAGCCCAAGAAATATTCAACAAATTGCAGTATTCAACCTCTCAGGTAGGCTTTATGGTAATCAAGATTGATATGGAGCAAGCTTATGATCGTATGAGCTCGAAAACTCTAAGGATGATGCTGTTATTGATGGGATTCCCTAACTGCTTCAACAATTGGGTGTTGCAGTGTGTTAGTCACCCAAAATTCTCCATATTGCTGAATGGTAAAAGAACTGATAGGATTGATGCTCAGTGTGGATTCAGACAGGGGTGCCCACTCTCACCATACTTGTTCATTCTATGCTCTGAATTGCTGACTTTGGCGTTTAAGCAGAGGGGACCGAAGCTGGGCATGGGTTTGACAGCTAGAGGTACTTGCATCACTCACCTCCTTTATGCTGACGATATCCTTATTACTTCACAGGAGTTGGAGGGGCGTGCCAAGCAGATAAAGGGCATCCTACAAGAATATTGTTCCTGGACAGGGCAGAGGATTAATTATGCCAAGTCTGCCATTTTATTTAGTAAAGCTGCTAAATGATGGAGGACAAATCACATTACTAGATTGCTGGGGTATAGCCGCATGCAAGAATTTGACTATCTTGGTATTAAGTTGGCAATGAGGAGGCTTTATAAGAGCGATCATTCCACTCTGATCCAGCGGGCTAAGGAGAAGATTATGGCATGGGGTTCTCGTCACCTCTCTTTGGTAGGCCGTGCTACTCTCATCTCTTCCTCCCTCCTGCCAGGTTCTATTTACCAGCTTACACATACCATCATGCCTATGAATGTGTTGCAGGACTTTGAGCGACTTTGCAGGTCCTTCCTCTAGGACAAGAGCTCCACTCAGAGGAGTCTTCATTATGTCAAATGGGCTACCGTCTGCACTATGCAGAAGTTGGGTGGACTTGGTTTCCATTCGACCTCTACCTGGATAGGCCCCCTGTGGGCACGACTTGCATGGGACTTCCTTCAGATGCCTACATCCCTTCTCCACCACTGCATACGGGATCGTTATGGTGCATATATATGGGACAATACTTTAAGGAGAGGTGACTCCAAGACCTGGGCTGTCATTCTGAGTGGAGCTCAGAGCCTTGAACCCCTCATTCGGTGGAGGATTGCTAATGGAAGCAAGGTATAGGTTTTGTCACCCATTTGGCACCTCTTTCCAAGAGACCCACCTATATGGATGTTGCTACCTTGAAAATCAGTGAGTGGCTACTTTTATTCAGGATGACAGGACCTAGGATATGGCCAAACTGCAGGGACTTTTCGGCCAGGAGGTTATTGAGCATATTACAAGGGTGCCTCTTCACCCTGACTTAGTGGAGGATGAGCCTGAGTTGATCCACCTTCTGATTGGTAAGTCTTTGATTGCCTTAGTCTATGCAGCTCTCTTTCTGCAGAAAAATTCTACACATTTGTGGCTCCATAAGCTTAGGTTACATCCCCTAGAAAGGTTCTTTTGGTGGCATATTCTGAAGGATGCCTTGCCAACCCTCTCCTGGCTGTAAAGGAGAGGATTGGTGGATGATGTCCAATGTGTCTGGGGCTGCTCTGAGGCAGAAGACTTGGACCATATCCTGACTAGGTGCTCCCTCACGACTGCTGTCATTCAGGTTCTCTCCTCTTGGGGATTTGCCATCCCTTCCTTTGCAAATTCCCAAGATCTTTTCAAGGGCTTTGATCGTATCCCCAGGGCCAACATGGCCTGGGGGAGAGCTTACTGCAATATGATCTATCAAGTTTGGAGGACTAGGAATGCCAAGACTCATGGCCGACCGCATGCTACACCAAAGATTCTTGTAGCCAACATTTTAGATGCATTCACCAATGCTTCTGCCTTCCCCTTCCGTGAGCAATGGAGCTCCCACCTCATCTCATTTTTCTTTCTTCCACCGGGCTAAAGGAAAATGTTGATGGTGCCCTTCTCTCCGGCCTTGCGGTGTGTTATGATTAGAGATGAGTCTGATAGATTCATCAAGGTTGCAGGACTTCATCTCCAGCACTGGGACAGTACCTTCGTTGAGCTGCATGCTATGCTTGCCTTCAAGCATATTGTTGAGCCTTGGATGTTTGAGTACAAGGGTCTAGCTCTTGAAGGAGACAACTTGGCTGTGGTGACTTACCTTCAGAAGACTCTTCAGTAGGCTTTTTGGTCTGTCGTTCCTCCTCAGGCACCGAACGTTGAATTCCTCAGAGACTTCCACCAGGTGCTCTTCTCTCACACCATCAGAGCGCACAACTGACTTGCAGATTTCTGTGCTAAGCTTGCTACACAAGCTGATTTTGTTTGGCATTCTGTTGATGCTTGTAACATCCCCTCTGCCTTTTTTGATATTTTAGATGATGATAAGAAGCTTGTTGCTTATTCTTAGTTTTTCTTAGTTGTTGCACTCTGGTGCTCTTTTGTAGCCCCTTTTATTATTAATGCAATATGCAACTTTCAAGGAACCCAAAAACTTTGGGAGATTGCTCTTTCATTTCTCTTCTTTTCTTCTCTCTCTTATTTTTTATTGAGAGAAGCTCTGGGTATGCGGGGGGTGACCATGGGTCGCCCCCTCACTTGAGAAGGAGTGGGGGTGGTGGTAGCAAGGAGGGCAGCCGGCATGGTGGTGGTGGTGCTTTGGATGTGAGGCCGGCCAACATGAAGGGAGGTGCTGATGGTGGTTTGGCCAAGGAAGGCCGGGGAGAAGGGGAGACATGCCAAGGCTCTAAGGAGGAAGGTGGAGAAGATGGACAACAAGGAGGAGACAAGCAAAACCAGAGGCGGTCAGCTGATTTAAGACCATGGCGGAATCAACATGGAGCTAGACTCCATTGATGGTAGCAACCTAAGGGAGGAAGGAAGGCTGCAAGCTCACGGCCTTGAGGGAGAAGGCACGGCTCTAGGGTCCAATAGAACAGTAACTCCTAATGGAGGTGGCACAAGGCGGGGAACATTGCAAATGGAGGTTGATAAATGTGGCATGCCAATAAAAGGAAGCATGAGGCGCGGCTCTGCGGCCACTGATGGCAATGGAATAATAACTCTACAAGATAAAGTGCACTACAAATGGAGATTGATTTTGCTGGTGAGAGCAGCCCATGGGCAAGGAGGAATTTTCAGGCTCACGGCCTCATAGCAGGAGCCATGGATCTCAATTATACTACAACCGACTCAACACGATTGCCGTTACAGAGTTGGGCAAGTATGACTAATGGAACAGTGCCTATGGCCTTAGACACTGCTTCTATAGGCGGCTCCACCCCCAGCAACCATGCGGCAGCCAATATCATGGAGCATTGCGACATCCAATTGGAGGCATCTCAGCTGACAGCAACTGCACAAGATGCATAGAATTCCCATTCAAATAGAGTTGCGGCGGCGGTGAATGTCTCCTGCACGGGGGCTGGCTCCTCGGCACCAGCCAGACAAGTTGAATTCCAACCAATTCTTGGATCCATTGATAGCATTGCATCCATCACATGTATGAAGATTGCCAATTCATTCGCAAGTGTTGATGATCTTCACAGGTTGGGGGCGAGTGGCCCGCAACAGTTAAATTACAATTCCCTTGTTGTAGATTCTTGTGCTGTGTTAGATATGAATGTTGAATAGGAAAAGATTGCCAGCCTTCCACACCTGCTAGAAGGGGCTCAAAATGACCCCCAATGCATTGATTCCTTGAATTCTCAGACATGCACACATGGTGTTTGTGGTTTTGCCTCAAAGACTGCCGATGGGGGAAATTGCCAGCAATCAAGCAGATTTTCTGTCCCAATGCAGAAGGGGTCTAATCCATCTAATTCCCATCCTCATATGGCTTCAACAAAGCCAAATAGCCCAAGTTCACATGCTCGGTTCTCCAACATGAAGGTTCTCCAACGCTAGTTTTCGCCAATGGGCTGTCCAAAAATTCGATCCAATGAATAAGAGTGCCACCGAGGAGAGACAACTATATAATGCTTGAGGTGGCCAATAGTTGTCCCACTTGCCAAAATCAGTTTCGACAAAGTTAAAGATAAGGATGGGGTGGGAGTAACCCTTGATGACAGCTCGATGCAAAATAATATCAAGCGACTAGAAGCAGCTCTTGTTGGGAGATTGTTGGGCAAGAAACTCCCCTTCTACTTCCTCAATAATGACCTCAAATAGAAATGGAGCCAGTGAGGGGAATTTGAATTGGTTCTTGTTGGACCTGATTGTTTCTTATGTATCTTCCAATCTCAGATGGTTCTTGGTTTATCACGCAGCGCTGCCATGAACAAATGGACTCAGATTTCTCCCGAAGTAAAGGTTTAACTAACCCTTTATAGTTGCGACTCCCAGGCCTACCCCTCATCTATTGGGATGACAATAATTTGGCCCAAATTGCTTCATTCATTGGCGAACCAATGTGGATGGACAAACAAAAAGCAAATGGGGGCAAAGCACATATGCTCAGATTTGTTTTAAGGTTGACTTATCAAAGAGGCTACCTCCTGATATATGGATCAATGGCTACAAAGGCCACTTTTTTCAGAAAGTGGAATACAAAGGGATTACACAATTATGTTTCCAATGTGGAAAGGTTGGACATAAAGTTGAAGCTTGTCCTGAAAAGGCCAAAATGCATGCTCCTACAACACCTCTCAGCATACCCAATACTTCCCCCAACCATTTTCCAAACCAAACCACCCCCAAGGCTTTTCAAGAGTAGAAAAATAGCAATCATTCAGAGAGCAGTTCAGCAGCAACGCAAGGCATTCCCTCCATGTTTCATGTGCAACAAAATGACATTCACTCTTTGGATCAAGGGCAGCAACTATGCAAACCTACAATAATCAATACCAATACAGAAACCAATACACTTCTTGCTAAACAACCCAACCAATTCTGGAATCTTTTTGCCCCCCACTGCAGATTTTTTGCACCTATTTGGCACCACAACCCAAGTGAAAAGAAGCTATTAGTGATACTACAACTCAAATTGAGCTGGACAAGTCATATGGGCCATGGACATTGGTCACAAGGAGGAAGTCTAGGCCTCCTAAAGCAGAAAATCAGACCAAAGAGGAAACTTCAAAAGCTAGATCGATTGCTGAACCAAACAAAAATCTGTATAAAGGAAGAAGAGATAACACCCATTCTAAAGACTCCATAGGGCAAGACAACAAAATTTTGTTGCAAACTCATCAAGACAAGGGCAAGGGGGAACCATCCATACCTTAAAAAAAATAGTTTTTTTCTGCAGCCAAGGAAACTGAAGATTCCATCACATTATTTATACACAACAAAGCAAAAAATGGGCAAGGTCGTGTCTCTAAAAACCATTTTTAGTGGGAACTTGGTCAGCTGGGGCCGATCAAAGCGACACCATGAAAACAGAAAAAAAGTGAATTCCACATCGGCGGAGACCTTCGCAATGTCCACCATGACTTCCGGCTTCCGTCATAATGTGGAGCGTCTGTAAGAGAAGGCCACTAACTTGGAGCACCATGCTCTCTTCATCGGCCTTATAGAAACCAAAGTGGAGGACATCACTAGGAGAGAAATTGACAAAATTGCGGGGGCGCAATTGGGATCTTCTACACCAACCTTCGGTGGGAAAATCTGGAGGTATTCTTCCAATGTGGCATAAGGACATAATCACCTTCAACCCTATCATCCAGAATGACCAATGCATTATGGGGAACATCCAACTACCGGACAAGGCTTATTGGATGGTGTCTATTTGTTATGCCCATAAGGATTACTACATCCAGCGTGGGCTTTGGGATACTTTATATTCTTTCTTTGAATCAATCATGGGGGGTGATTTCAATTGGATATATGACTCAAGAAGGGGAAACAATTCACCTACTTTTAAAAGAGATGATGGATTTTTTCGGAGACCTCCATGAGCTGAATTTCACCAGCCCAAGATTCACATGGACCAACAACAAAGATAAAAATAGTCAGATCTGGGTTCGACTCGACCGCTTCCTCATCAACTCCGTTGCCTCCAACCTTCTTCCATTTGCTCAGACTAAACACCTTCCTAGAGTTGCATCGGATCCGCCCCATCCTTCAACTCACTCCATGGAGAAGTGGAAATCACCTGGCATGGCTAAAATTTGAAGACACTTGGCTTTCCTATCCTATGGCTTGGAAATTAGTTCAGAAAAGTTGGCAAGGCAACTATGAAGAGCCCAGGGATGAAAATTTGGATAGGAAATGCAGCCGTACACTGAGGAACTTATTCTACTAGAGCAAGAACAAGCTCAAAGACATAAGTAAGAAAAGGGACATCCTCCAAGGGGAAATTCTGCAACTACAAGTGGCTGATTGCTCTCCTCAAGGGATGAATGAGCAGCAAGAAAGAGACCTCCACCTCAAAGCAAACGAGCTGAACTCTACCCTTGCCCGTATATCTTCTGGCAAGGGCCAAAGTCGAGAGAGGGGATGCCAACACCCACTTCTTTCACACTGTTACAACCACTAGGAAGAGATCCAATAGAATCTCCATGCTCAAGCTTGATGATGACCATAAATCGGAAGACCCGATCTTGATCCACCAAGCCTTCATGAATTTTTTTCAGCAAAAATGGAGTGCTCATACTATCAATACTACCAATTGGCCTTGTTTTGCTGAAAGTAACAAAATCTCTTCTCAAGTTGCTGAGGTTTTGGAAGCGGACATCAACGAGGCTGAAATATGGGAGGTGATCAAATCTATGGGTGCTAACCGTGCCCTCGGGATTGATGGCATCACAACATCCTTCTACAAGCACTTTTGGAGAATCATTGGCCAAGATGTCATGGTGTCCGTCAAGGAGTTCTTTTTCAGTGATACCATGGCCCCTCAGTGGAAGGAAACCTTGGTCATCCTTGTGCCCAAATCCCAATCTTGTCACAAATTGCCCATATGTAGAGCTACTTACAAGCTCATAGCAAAATCCTTGTGTCTCGGTGAAGAACATTCTCCCCAACATCATTTCTAAAAGCAGGTGCCTTGTGCCTTCTAGATCCATCTCCCATCACCTGCTTAGAAATTATCAACAAATTCCAACTCTCCACCTCCAAGGAGAAATTTATGGCCATCAAAATTGATATGGAGCAAGCATATGACAAAATGAGCTGGGAAACCTTAGCTATAATTCTTCAAAAATTTGGCTTTCCAATGAAATATCAGAATTGGCTTCTCCAGTGTGTTTCATCGCCTACCATCTCCCTCTTATTAAATGGGCAAAGGATTGATTGGATTCATGCCAGTTGTGGGTTTCGACAGGGGTGCCTGCTATCTCCTTACCTTTTCAACCTCTGCTCAGAACTGTTACCTCTTGCTGTCAAGCAACATAGTGCAGATTTTGGAGTTGCCATTACCAATGGGAGAACTCGCATATCACACCTCCTTTATGCTGACGATATCCTCTTTGCAACTAAAGCCTCTATGGCCCATGCTAAGGGTCTCCTTCAAATTGAATTATTGTATTTGTGGCAGCGACAAATTCCTAAACTATCATTTTGTTCAGCAAATCCATACATAGATGGAAGGAAAGCGGAATCACTAGACTCATGGGCTTCAGAAGAGTTGAAGAGTTTGACTACTTGGGCATTAAGCTTGCTATGAGAAAGCTTAAAGCTACCAATTTTCTGCAACTTTGCAAAAGCAGGACAAAACCAGCTCATGGGGGTTAGACACCTTTCATGGCGGGATTAACTCTTATAAGAACTTCTTTGCTTTGTATCTCTATGTATCAAGCAACCCATACCGAAATCCCCAAGGGAATCACAAAGGAGATTGAGAAGCTTGCAAGGAACTTTCTTTGACAAGGAAATAACAACCAACATTGCATTCACTACATTCCTTGGGATAAAATCTGCATGCCTACCAACAAAGGGGGGCTCGGTTTGCACATGGCCGAAAGCTGGAATGGCCCCTTAAGGGCAAGAATCTCTTGGGATTTCATCTTTAAATCTGATACACTGCTCCATAAGTGCTTGGCCGAGAAGTATGGGCCGAACCCATGGCTAAAGGAACCCAAGCAGGGAGACTCCAATTGCTGAAAAATTATTCAGAATGGTGCTTATAGCCTGAACCAAAATCTGAAGTGGAGAATTAGTAATGGTAAAGCAGTGGACTTCCTCAACTCTAATTGGATTTTAGACCTTCCTCTTTCCAAATGGCCTACCTTTCTCAACATGGAGTGCATGGAGGAATGGAATGTAGAAAACCTGATTGTTGAAAATAGAAGATGGAATACAGAAAATCTGCATACCCTATTTGGGTTGGACCTTGCTAAACTCATTTCCAGCATTCCCATTATAAGGAGCACCAAAATGACATCCCAGAACTCATCAAGTCACCCATGGGAGCAACTCTCACATCCATATTGTACAAAATTTGCTTTGCTGAAATTCCAAATTGGCCCTACATGATGCAGAATTTGAAACTTCCACTTAGGGAAAAGTTGTTTTGGTGGCAGCTCATCAAGGATTCCTTGCCGACTAATGCCTGGCTTGCTCGTCGGGGATTAATTGATACCACCCTTTGCCCTTGGGGGTGTAATCAGGAAGAGACTGTTGAACATATTGCTGTTCAGTGTTCCGTTATAAGCAACATAATCCAGATTTTGGCAAATTGGGGTTGTTCAATCCCAATTTTCAGCAACCTGCAAAATTTACTCCAAGCTCTCATTGAGGTACGCAATGATAACTTATGTTAGGCTAGAATGTATTGTGCAATTGTTTACCAAGTTTGGAGAACCCATACTGCCAAGACCCACGGCCGCAGCCATGGTACCCCGAAGACTATTGTCTCGATTCTAAGCTCCATCACGCATTCTTCCTCTTATCCTCTCCAGAAGCAATGGGACATCACCCAGCCCTATGGGCTAATTAAACCAAATTTATGGTGTCCTCCCCCTCCTAGCTGGATCAAGGCTAATGTCGATGGCTCCCTCCTTCCCAATGGGTTGGTCGGTATTGCAGTGTGCTAAAGTATGAAAATGCAAACTTCCTCAAACCCATGGGTCATTGTTTTCAACATTGGGACAGCACATCAGTTGAAATAGCGGCTATGCTCTACACTAGCAAAATTATTGAGCCGTGGATGACCGAATACAAGGGCATTATCATTGAAGGGGATAATATTGATGTGGTGGATCACCTAAAACTTTCTCTGCAATGAAATATGGTAGAATGGACTTCCGATGCTCGACGCTTTCAAGAACTTCCACATGTTATTTTTGCATACACAAACAGATCTAACAACACTCTTGCAGACTTTTGTTCAGATATAGCTACTAGCTTTGATTTTGTATGGCATAGTCTAGATAACCACACTATTCCTCCACAGTTTTTTGCTCTTTTGAAGAAAGATAGGAAATATGCTGTTAGTAGCTAGTTTTTGCTTTCTTTAGCAGTTTTTCTACATTGTAATCATCTTTTTCATTATTAATGCAAATGCATCTTTTCAAGGAACCCAAAAACTTTGGGGAAAAGGCTCTTTCATTTCTCTTCTTTTCTTCTCTCTCTTATTTTCTAGTGAGAGAAGCTCTGTGTATGCGGGGGGTGACCAAGGGTCGCCCCCTCACTCAAGGAGGAGTGGGGGTGGTGGTAGCAAGGAGGGCAGCTGGCATGGTGGTGGTGGTGCTTTGGATGTGAGGCCGACCAACATGAAGGGAGGTGCTGGTGGTGGTTCGGCCAGCAGAGGAAATCGACCAGGGAGCTCCAAGGGGAGACATGGCAGCCTTGGCTCCAAAGAGGAGGAAGGAAGTAATGGACAGTAAGGAGGTGAAGGCAGCAGTCCCTTGGATGGAGCAGACCTAGGTCTACGTTCAGCAACCATGGAAGAAGGCCATATGGAACTAGACTCCACAGATGGCAGCAGGTCAAGGGAAGAAGATGGACTACAAATTCACGGCTATGTTAGAGGTGAAATGCCTCTTAATTCCAATGGAACAGTAACTCCAAGTGGAGAAGCTGAAAACACAGTAGGTAATGCAGAAAGCAATAAAACAACAGTAGCAATGGCTCTCAATTCCTCCTGTGGCATCAATTCACGGGCATAAGAAGATCTGCAGGTGGTTGGCTTTGCTGTGGGAGAAATGGAATTGGATTCCCATGAACCTATTATGGATAGCTTGACCAACCACTATCGAGCGACAGACTATAGTGGTTGTGCAACTATGGATATGGAGGCGGTTGCTGATTGCATTGCTGATGGTTATGGAAATGCGGCTGCGACCTCTAGACAGGATTGCGACAACCAGGAGGTGACTATGACCACTCAAATTGAGCGCCTTAACTCATACAGCGGCCAATTACTGGTGTCGTGGTGGGCAGAGAACAGAGGAAGCGCGAGCAACCATCGGGTGGCGCATCAATTGGTGGTGCCGGAAGAAGCCAAATTGACTGGAAATGCTAAAGCCAATCCAATTTCAGGTTCAATTGTGAGCTTAGCTGCCATCACAGGTATGTCAATGTAGTCTTCCATCATTAGAGCGAGTGGCTCTCGGGTCTTTGGGCAAGGCACCCCCAACAGCTTTGGGTTGACTGACCCCCCACTTTCCATTGATAATTTTGATTGTATGGAAGATAGAATTTGCGTGGAGGTGAATGCTCAACAGGTACACCACGCCAGCCTTCCAAATTTTCTAGAAGGGGCTGAAATCGACCCCCATAGCACTGACTTCTTAATTCTAGGAGAATGCACACAACATGTTTGTCAAAATGCCGCAGAGAAGAAGAAATTTGGCCAGCCAGCAAGCAAACTCTATGCACCTATGTAGGAAGGAGTTACTTCATCCACTGCCCTTCATCAGATGACTTCAGCACAGACATATAACTCAGGTTCTAAGGATCGATTTTCCAACTCCAAAGGACAACAACCAGCCAGATTTTTAGCACTTGGACAAAAGATGCCAATTACACCTGGATTACCAAACTAAGGGGCTGCCACCATACCACATGACATAATGAGACAAGGCACAACTACAAATAATGCTTGGAAGCGACTGGTGGTGGTCCCGCTTGCAAAATTCAAATTTGAAGAAGTTCAAAATAAGGATGGAGTGGGAGTGACCCTTGACAATCATTCTATGCAAAACAACATCAAGAGGCTGGAGGCAGCTCTTGTTGGGAGATTAGACAAAAACTCCCTTCTACTTCCTCAACATTGACCGAGACAAATGGAGTCAATGGGGATTTTGAGTTGCTCTTGGACGATTATTTAGGGTTTAGGATTATTTTTATTTTTTCAATCACAAGCCGTGACGCCTGAATGGACCGGGTTTATCACCGAACATCATTGCTATGGATAGATGGACCCCACTTTCTCTCGACTCACTATTAGCTTGACCACACCCTTATGGATGCGACTCCTTGGGCTACCACTCATTTATTGGGATGATAACAATCTAGCTCGAATAGCTTCATTCGTTGGTGAACCATTATGGATGGATAACCAAACTAGCAAATGGGGTCAAAGCACATATGCACGGATATGTGTCAAGGCGGATCTATCGAAGAAACTTCCTCGAGGAATTTGGATCAATGGCTACAAAGGCTGTTTCTTTCAAAAAGTTGAGTATGAGGGTATTGCCCAATTATGCTTCCATTGCAAAGTTGGACACAAGCCGGAGACTTGTCCGATAAAGCAAAATTGACAAGGCCACGCCACCCATCGCAAGCCTACCAACTCAACCCAACACAAGAAAGAACCACCACAAATGGGTGAATTCAGCAAAGAAAAATTTTCAGTTCATGTATAAACTCTATTGCTCAACCAACAAAAACATCCACCAACATACAGCAGGACTGCAGTAGCTTGGTCACCAATCCTGCTGCAGATTTCAGCAACAAAACTGCTTCTGAAAATAGAGGGAAAGAGCCCATTGCCAATGCAGATTTTAGCACTATGCAAAATTCCTGCAGCAGCTTGGCAAGCATTCCTGTTCCAGAATTCTGCACATTTTCAACAACCCAAGCCATAGGTAAAGAAGGCCCCTCTGATGCTATAGCTCAACCTGACTTAGGGAATTCATATGGACCCTGGACATTGGTGCAAAGAAGAAAGAATCAGCCTCCTAAAATAGAAAACCAAAATAAGATGTCCAAGGGTAACACTGCAAAATAGAAAACTGCTATGGCATAAAACCAGAAACTACATGCAAATGGAAAAGTCAGCACCCGTTCTAATAACTCTGAAGAGAATAGAGGAAGTTACCCAATGCCATCTCCACATGACAAAGGCAAGGGGGAGTCATCTGCAACTCAAATTCCCATAGTTTTTTCTGCAGCCAAGGAAACTGAAGATGCCACCACATTATTCAAATACAATAAAGCAAAAAGTGTGCAAGGCCGTGTTTCAAAAACATATTTTCAGCGGGAACTCGGTCAGCTTGGGCCGATCAAAGCGATACCACGAAAACATAAAAAGAGTGAATTCCACATCGACGGCGGGGGGAAGACCTCTTGTAACGTCCACCCATGACTTCCGTCATAATGTGGAATTGTCGGGGATTCTGTAAGAAGGCCACGGGCCACTATATCCGGCAAATTCTTGTGTAGCATCATGCTCTTTTCATTGGCCTTATAGAAACTAAAGTGGCGGACATCACTAGAAGGGAGATTGATCAAATTGTGGGGTGCAACTGGAGTTTTTTACAATAACCTGTTGTAGGAAAATCTGGAGGCATCCTTGCTCTTTGGAGAAATGATTTAATTACTTTCTCTCCTCTCACACAAAATGAACAATGCATTGTGGGAGACATACAGCCAGATAAAGCTATATGGAGGGTGACCATCATGCTAACAAAGACTACCACATTGGAGACTTTGGGACACCTTAACACCCTTGTCAATACCGTTGCCATCCATTGTTGGGGGAGATTTTAACTGCATCTATGAGGCCAAAGACAAAAAAGGGGGGAAGCCTTTTAAAAGTTCACCGGTGGCAAATGAGATGATGGAATTCCTCACCAATGGGGACTTACATGAGCTGACTTTTATCGGCCCAAGATTCACATGGACCAACAACAACGATAAAAATAGTCAAATATGGGTGCGCCTTGATCGCTTCCTCATCAACTCCATTGCATCCAACCACCTCCCCTTTGCACAAACTAAACATCTTTCAAGGATTGCATCTGATCATTGCCCTATTATTATCCAAATCAACTCTAAGGAGATGTGGAAATCACAACGGTGGCTGAAATTTGAAGACACTTGGCTTTCATATCCTATGGCTTGGAAATTAGTGTGGAGATGTTGGCAAGGTAACTATGAAGGGTCCGGGCTGAAAACTTGGAGTAAAATGCAGACACTAAGGAACTTATTCCACCGAGCAAAACAAGCTCAAAGATTTGAGTAAGCAAAGGGACTCTACAAGAGAAAATTCTACAACTATTGGTGATTGCTCTCCAGGGGATGACAGAGCAAAGAAGAAAGAGACCTCCAACTCAAGGCAAATGAGAACTCAACCCCGCCGCTTTATCTTGTTGGTGGCAGCAAAGAGCTAAAGTCAGGTGGGCTAAAGAGGGGGATGCCAACACACATTACTTTCACACCGTTGCAACTACTAGAAAGAGGTCAAATAGAATCAACACCCTCAAACTTGATGACGGCCAGACTACGGAAGAATCGGTCCTAATCCACCAAGCTTTTATGAACTTTTTTCAGCAGAAGTTGAGTGCACATCCCATTACTACTAACAATTGGCCTTCGTTTGCTAAAATCAACACCATCCCATCTCAGGTTTGTGATCTGTTGGAAGCGAATATCAATGAGGCTGAAATTTGGAAGGTGATCAAATCGATGGGTACTAATCGTGCCCCTGGGATTGATTGCATCACCACATCCTTCTACAAGTACTTTTGGAGGATCATTGGCCAACATGTTGTGGCGGTTGTCAAGGAATTTTTTGGTAGTGGAACCATGATTCCTTAGTGGAAGGAAACCTTGGTTATTCTCTTGCCCAAGTTTTCCAATACTGATTGTCCTGTGAAATACAGACCCATAAGCCTATGCAGAATCGCCTACAAAGTCATAGCAAAAATCCTAGTGTGCCGGCTGAAATACATTCTACCAAACATCATTTCTGAAGAGCAGGGTGCCTTTGTGCCTACTAGATCTATCTCCCACCAGCCATGCCCAAGAAATTATTAATAAATTCCAACACTCTGCCTCAAAGGAGGGATTCATGGCCATTAAAATTGACATAGAGCAAGCTTATGATAAAATGAGCTGGGAAACCTTAACTATAATCCTACATAAATTTGGGTTACCAATGAAGTTCTGGAATTGGATCCTCCAGTGCATTTCCTCCCCTTCCTTATCTCTCTTGTTAAATGGGCAAAGAATTGAATGGATACAAGCTAGTTGTGGATTCCGACAAGGGTGCCCGTTATCTCCCTACCTTTTCATCCTTTGCTCAGAACTACTATCCTTAGCTATCAAGCAACACGGTGTTGAGTTTGGTGTGCTTATCACCAATGGGGGAACACGCATATCACACCTTCTTTATGGAGATGACATTTTATTCAACACAAAAGCTTCCATTGCCCATGCAAAGGGTGTCCTCCAAATTCTGGAAAATTATTGCAACTGGATGGGGCAACGTATCAATTCCACCAAAACTGATTGTGTTCAGCAAAGCCATACACAGATGGAAGGCCAACAGAATCACCAGGCTCACTGGATTCAGAAGAGTTGAGGAGCTTGATTACTTGGGCATTAAACTTTCCATGAGGAAATTAAAAATAGCAGACTTTCAGCAGCTACTATCAAAGCTTCATTTCTCTTCTTTTCTTCTCTCTCTTGATTTCTAGTGAGAGAAGCTCTGCACTGGGGTGACCATGAGTCAGCCCCTCACCAAGAGGAGTGGGGTGGTGGTAGAAAGAGGGCGGCATGGTGGTGGTGGTGGTGGCTTGGAGGTGAGGCCGCCACCATGAAGGAGGTGGAGGTGGTTCTACCAAACAGAGCCAAGGAAGCTCCAAGGGGAGGTTTGCACACCTGGCTCCTTGGAGGATGGAAGCAATGAGATGAGGTGAAGCGCCTCATGACAGGAAGACTAGCACAGCGTGGGAAGAGGGTCGATGGAGCTGACACCCAGGGAGGCGGCAGAGGGAGAAGTTGAATCAAGGCCAAGATCGAGGTGGAATGCCTCTGTTCCAATGGAATAGTAGCTCCATGTGGAGGAGCAAAACGCCGCAGAGATGAAGCAATGGAGCGACTATGGCTGAACGATTTCAATGAAACAAGAATCGTTTGGGTTCCAAATCGAGATAAATTGGTATGGATATGGATTATCGCCAACGGCAACGAGGTATTAGAATACGCTCGCGACAATCATGCGGCACGCATTCTCCACTGCCGCTGATTGCTTTGGCTGATGGAAGTGCGAGAGGACTTGCGATCCAAAGCGACTCGACCTCCCAATTGAGCCTTAATTCCCACAAAATTGCTTTGCCGCATGGCCGAAAGCACGAGGAAATGCGATAGCATTGCACGTAATACGTACCAGGAGGGCAATTGGAGTGCACATTGGATCGATTGCAATTGGATAGGGAATTCCGCCAACCCCGTTCAATCGACAAAGATAGCCGCAATTGCGTATGCACAATGTGATCTCCCTAAGAGTCCCGGTGAGTCGACGGCAGAGAGGGCAAGGCATCTCTTGCGGCTTTGAGATGACCGACACCGGTAGATACAGTGGATGTCAATTCTCACAGTACTCCATGCCAAATTGGAGGGTAAACCGACCCCATACCTCGATTTCTTCAATCCAGAACACGACACAACCTATTTGTCGAAATGCCGAGAAAGTTCCAAGGGAATTTGGCCAAATAGCAAGCAACTCGATGTCCCTATGCATGAGGGGTTTCTCCATCCACGCTCTCCTCAAGTCAAGACGCCCATCTAATTTCAGTTCAAAGGATCGGTTTTCAAAGCCACCCACCGGATTTTCACCAAGGACAAAGACATAAAGTTCAACTTACCAAAACAAGTGCCTACCACACAAGACAAAGTGTCACATACAAACAATGCTTAGGACCAACAGCTTGTCCCACTTGCAAATACAAATTTGAAGAAGTGCAAGACAAAGATGGAGTGGGTGTCACCGATAACCACTCTATGCAAAACAATATCAAAGGCTTGAAGCGGCTTGTTGTAAAGCTAGGCAAGAAGCTCCCCTTCTACTACCTCAACATTGATCCGAGACAAATGGAGTCAATGGGGGAATTTTGAGTTGGTCCTTGTTGGCCCGGATTGCTTTTTATGTATTTTCCAATCTATTGAAGCCCGTGACATAGTTCTTAGCAATGGACCGTGGTTTATCGCAACGTCATCGCTATGGATAAATGGACCCCTTTCTCTCCATTCACTAACAGGCTTGACCACACCTCTCAGCGACTGACTACCACTCATTTATTGGGATGACAACAACCTCAGAATAGCTTCATTAGGGTGAACCATTATGGATGGATAACCAAACCAAGCAAATGGGGCAAAGCACATATGCTAGGATTTGTGTCAAGATCGATCTATCAAAACGACTCGGAATATGGATCCATGGCTACAACCGCTTCTTCCAAAAGGTGGAGTATGAAGGAATTTCTTATGCTTTAAATGTGGAATAGTTGGCCATAACAAGCTTGCCGAAAAGGCTAAATGCATGCTCTATCAATCCCTTCAGCCTCTCCCTTGTTCCACAAACCCATTGCAAAACCGGACCACCAAGGTCGCAAGAACAAAAAGCACCTATGCAAAATAATTGAACTCAACATGTCTTTCCCTCATTGGATGGAAGCGATCCTCCTTTTCAAGTTCAGAACCTTACAAAGCCACCAACATACCCAGCAGCAACCAGACCCCTCCTCCAAGCAAAGACCAAGATCGAAAAAAACAGTGTAACCCTGCTGCAGATTTCGCAACTTTTCAGCACCACTAGTCAAAGGAAAGGAACCCCATGGACACTATACTGGAGAATGACTTGGATAAGTCTTAATGGGCCATGGTCACTAGTCACAAGGAAGAAAATAGGCCTCCCAAAGCTGAAACTACCAAAGGAGGCACTCCCAAAGCAAAATCGTAGCAGATCAAAGCAAATCTGCACAAGGGAGGAAGAGATAATCTGATGACTCCAGTGACAGAATGAAATGCTAAACAAACTCACCATGTCAGAAAAGAGGATGCATCCACATCCCAAATGCAAATGTAAACCGCTCGAACTAGAGGAGGGGAAGATGCCACTACTTATTCAAACATAGCAAACCTAAGAGTGGGCAAAGCCGCAGTGTCTAAAGCACACTAACGAACTGGTCATTTGGACCAATCAAAGTCATCCCAAGGAAACAAAAAAGAGTGAATTCCACATCGACAAGGGGAGGTTCCTCCCAACGCCCACCCGTGACCTCCATCATTATGTGGAATGGGTCCAAAAGGCCACGGCCACTATCTCCAAGCTTGGAGAGCACCATGCTCTCTTCATAGGCCTTATAGAAACCAAAGTGGAGGATGTCACAAGGAAGGAAATTGATAATATTGCTGGCAAGATTTTCTACACCAACCAGTAGAGGAATATCGGAGGTATCCTTGCTCTTTGGAGAAGTGACTTAATCACTTTCTCTATTGTGCAAAATGAACAATGCATTGTTGGCACATACTGCCGATAAAGCTATATGGAGGGTGACCATTTGTTATGCTAACAAAGACTATCACATGGAGACTTTGGGACACCTTAACTCCTTCTTGAATACCAACTTGCGCCATTGTCGAGGAGATTTTAACTGCATCTATGAGGCTAAAAGACAAAAAAGGGGAAAGAAAAGCTCGGGCCAAGGCCAATGAGATGATGGAGTTCCTCACCAATGGGGACTTACATGACTTTACCTATTAGATTCACATGGACCAACAACAAAGATAAAACAGATATGGGTGCTTGATCGCTTCTTATCAACTCCATTGCTTCCAACCTCCTCCCCTTGCACAAACTAAACACCTTCAAGGATTGCATCGATCATTGCCCCATTCTTCTCCAAATCGCTAAGGAGAGTGGAAATCACAACTGGCTGAAATTTGAAGACACCGGCTTTATCCTATGGCTTGGAAATTAGTGTGGAAAAGTTGGCTATGAAGGGTCCGTGGCTGAAAACTTGGACAAAATGCAGCCGACACTAAGGAACTTATTGGAGTAAAACAAGCTCAAAGATTTGAGTAAGCAAAGGGACACCTCCAAGAAGAAATTCTAGAAGCAGATATTGCTCTCCTCAAGGGATGACCAGCAGAAGAAAGAGATCTCCTCAAAGCAAATGAGCTGAACTCTACCCTTGCCCGCTTATCTTGTTGGTGGTGGCAAAGAGCTAAAGCTAGGTCAAGAGGGGATGCCAACACACATTACTTTCATCTGCAAGAACGCTAGAAAGAGGTCCAATAGAATTAACACCCTCAAACTTGATGATGGCGTTGAGGACCCTTTTTAATCAACCAAGCTTTTATGAACTTTTTCAAAGTGGAGGGCACATCCATTACCACCAACAATTGGCCTTTGTTGAAATCAACACCATCTCACCTCGTATGTGATCTCACGGATGAGGATACTAATGAGATTGAAATATGGGAGGCGGTCAAATCGATGGGAGCTAATTGCACCGGTATTGGTATCACAACATCCTTTACAAACACTTTTGGAGGATTATTGGCCGTGATGTTGTATGCTATCAAGGAGTTTTTTGTAGTGGCAACTATGATTCCTCAATGGAAGGAAACCTTGGTTGTTCTTATACCTAAGTCCTCCAATGCTGATTGTCTGCAAAATATAGACCCATAAGCCTCAGAGAACTACAAAGTCATAGCAAAGATCCTACACCTGAAAAACATTCTACCAAATCTCAAGAGCGGTGCATTTGTGCCTTCTAGATCTATCTCCCACCACTGCCATGCCCAAGAAATCATGAATAAATTCCAACACTCCACCTCAAAGGAAGGTTTTATGGCAATTAAAATTGACATGGAACAAGCATATGACAAAAATGAGTGGGAAACCTTAGCCATCATCCTCAAGAGATTTGGATTACCATGAAGTTTCGAATTGGCTCCTGCATTTCCTCGCCTTCCTTCTCCCTCTTGTTAAATGGGCAAAGAACCGTGGATACAAGCGAGTGGTCCTCACAAGGGTGCCCGTATCTCCCTATCTTTTATCCTTTGCTTAGAACTACTTTAGCCATCAAGCAACATGGTGCTGAATTTGGTGTGCCTACTCGGGAACACGATATCACACCTTCTGCGATGACATTTTATTCGCCACCAAAGCTTCCATGGCTCATAAAAGGTGTCCTCCATATTCTGAAAAATTACTGCAGCTGGACGGGGCAGCGTATCAATGCAACCAAAACCGCCATTATTTTCAAAGAAGCCACACATAGATGGAAGGCAATCACCAGCTCAGCTTGGAAAGAGTGGAGGAGCTTGATTACTTGGGCATCAAGCTTGACATGAGGAAGTTAAAACCAGATTTTCATCAACTCCTCCAAAAGGCTAGAGACAAAATCAGCTCTTGGGAGTTAGACACCTTTCAATGGCGACTTACACTCATAAGGACATCCTTGTGCATCTCTATGTACCAAAAAACCGTAATTCCCAAGGGAATTACAGAGGGGATTGAAAAGCTTTAGGAACTTCCTTTGGCAAGGAAACAACAACCATCATTGCATACACTATGTTGCTTGGAACAAAATCTGCATGCCAACCAACAAAGGAGGCCTTGGACTACATGGTCGAAAGTCGAATGGACCCCAAGGGCTAGAATGGCTTGGGAATTCCTCTCTAAACCCACCAAGCCGCTCAAGTGCTTGATCGAGAAGTATGGGTTGGACCCATGGCATAGGGAACCTGCGGGAGACTCCAATTGCTGGAAAATTATTAATGGTGCTTCCACCTTGAACCTTAAAAGAATGGAGAATGCAAAAGAGGTGGACTTTCTAAACTCCATTTGGATATCCCACCGTCCAAATGGACATTTCTCAACATGGAGTGCATGGAGGAATGGAAGGTGGAAGACCGATTGAAAACAGAACTGAAAACTCAAAAAATTTGCACATCCTTTTTGGATTGGAGCTTGCTGAACTCATCTCATTTCTATTGAAGAGGAACATCAACATGACATCCAGCTCATCAAGGCACCTATGGGGACAACTCTCACATCCATTTTATACAAAATCTGCTTTGCTGAAATTTAGATTGTCCCTACACCATGCAGAATTTGAAACTCCCACCGTGAAAAGGTGGGCTCATCAACCACTCCTTGCCAAACAACACGGCTTCCAGGGGTTTAACTCACACCACCCTTTGCCTGGGGTGTAATCGATGAGACACTGAACACATTGCTGTCCAATGCTCCACGAACAACATTATCCAGATTTTGGCAACATATCGCTCAATCCCAATTTTCAGCAATTTGCAAGATTTACTCCAAGCTCACTAAGGTAATGCAGTGACAACTTATGTTGCTAGAATGTATTGTGCAATTGTGTACCGTGTGGATAAGTCGACCGCCAAGACTCATCCGTAGCCATGGTACCCAAGACTATTGCCGCCTCGATTCTAAGCTCCATCACACATTCTTCCTTACCTATCCGCAATGGGACATCACCCTTTTATGGGTGATCAAACTAAATTTGTGGTGTCCTCCCCGGGATCAAGGCTAACGTGGATGGCTCCTTCCCAATGGGGTGGCCTTAAAGTGGTGCTAAGGGATGCAAATGGCAACTTCCTCAAAGCCATGGGTCATTGTTTTCGCATTGGGACAAAGACATCGCTGAACTGAGGCTATGCTCTACACTAGCAAAATTATTGAACCGTGGATGATCAATACAAGGGCATTATCATTGAAGGAGATAATAAAGGTGTGGTGGATCACCTCAAACTTTCTCTTAACAATGAAATATGGTAACAGATGCTGCTCACATCGCCTTTCTCAAGAACTTCCACCGTTATTTTGTATACACAATAGATCTAACAACACTCTTGCACTTTTGTGCAGATATAGCTACTAGCTTTGATTTTGTATGGCATAGTCTAGATAATCACACTATTCCTTCAGCTTTTTTTGCTCTTTTGAGGAGGATAGGAAATATGCCGTTAGTAGCTAGTTTTTTGCTTTTAGCGCTTTCTTCTACATTGTAATCAGTTTTCTTTATTATCAATGCAAATGCATCTTTTCAGCAATGGCAGGCCGACTTACACTTATAAGGACTTCCTTACTTTGCATCACTATGTACCAAACAACCCACACCGAAATTCCCAAGGGAATTACTAAGGAGATTGAGAAGCTTGCTAGGAACTTCCTTTGTCAAGGAAATAACAACCAACATTGCATAGACTATGTTCCTTGGGACAAAATCTGCATGCCTACCAACAAAGGTGGCCTTGGCTTACACATGGCCAAAAGCTGGAATGGCCCCCTAAGGGCTAGAATAGCTTAGAAATTCCTCTCTAAACGACATCTTTGCTCCACAAATGCTTGATTGAGAAGTATGGGTGAACCCATGGCTTAGGGAACCCAAAGCGGGACTCCAATTGCTGGAAAATTATCCAGATGGTGCTACACTGAGCCAAATCGAAATGGAAGATTAGTAATGGTAAAGAGGTGGACTTCCTAAACTCTACTTGGATTTTAGACCTTCCTCTTTCCAAATGGCCTACCTTTCTCAACATGGAGTGCATGGAGGAATGGAAGGTAGAAAACCTGATTGCTAAAAATAGAAGATGGAATACTAAAAATTTGCATACCCTATTTGGTCCGGACCTTGATGAACTCATTTCTAGCATTCCCATTGTGGAGGAGCACCAAAATGACATCCCAGAGCTCATCAAGGCACCCATGGGGACAACTCTAACTTCCATATTATACAAAATCTATTTTGCTGAAATTTCATATTGGCCCTACAGCATGCAGAATTTGAAACTCCCACCTAAGGAAAAGCTGTTTTGGTGGCAGCTCATCAAAGACTCTTTGCCAACTAACACTTGGCTTGCTCATCATGGTTTAACTGACACCACCCTTTGCCCTTGGGGGTGTAATTAGGAAGAGACTGTCGAACACATTGCTGTCCAATGTTCCATCACACACAACATAATCTAGAATTTAGCAACATGGGGCTATTCAATCCTATTTTTCAGCAACTTGCAGGATTTACTCCAAGCCCTCACTGAGGTATGCAGTGATAACTTGTGTTAGGCTAGAATGTATTGTGCTATTATTTACCAGGTTTGGAGAACTCGTACAGCCAAGACTCATGATCGTAGCTATGGTACACCGAGAATTATTGCTGCCTCCATTCTTAGCTCCAACACATATTCTACCTCTTTTCCATTCCAGAAGCAATGGGACATCACCCAACCTTATGGGCGGATCAAACCTACATTGTGGTGTCCTCCCCCTCCTAGTTGGATCAAGGCAAATGTGGATGGCTCCTTGCTTTCTAATGGGTCGGCTGGTGTTGCATTAGTCTTAAGGGATGAGAATGGCAACTTCATCAAAGCCATGGGTCATTGCTTCCAACATTGGGACAGCACAACTGTGGAACTAGCGGCCATGCTCTACACCCAACACATCATTGAGCCTTGGATGACAGAATACAAAGGCATTGTCATTGAAGGGGACAACATTGGGGTGGTGGACCACCTCAAGCTTTCTCTTCATAATTAGATATGGCAGAACTGACTTCCTCACACTCCAGACATCAGTTTCTGAAGAACTTCCACCACGTCATTTTTACTTACACACAAAGATCTAACAATAGCTTAGCTGATTTTTGTGCAGATGTAGCTACTAGTTTTGATTTTATTTAGCATAGCTCAGATAACCACTCTATTCCTCAGTAGTTTTTTATGCTTTTGGAGGAGGATAGGAAACATGTTGTTAGTAGCTAAGTTTTACTTTCTTTTGCAACTTTTATAACTTGTAATCAGTCTTTTTCATTATCAATGCAAATACATCTTTTCAAGGAACCAAAAAACTTTGGAAGGCTCTTTCATTTCTCTTCTTTTCTTCTCTCTCTTATTTTCTAGTGAGAAGGTATGTGGGGGGTGAAGGAGCCCCTCACTCAGGAGTGGGGGTGGGTAGCAAGGAGGCGGCCCAAGGTGGTGGTGCCTTGGATGTGAGGCAACATGAAGGGTGTCTTGGTGGTGGTTTGGCCTGAGGAAGTCGACAGGAGCTCAAGGGGAGACATGGCAGCTAAGGCTCTAAGGAGGAAGGTGGAGTAGATGGGCATCAAGGAGGAGCTGACAGCTACTGGCGGTCCCAGCTCAGTTTTAAGAATAGTCAACATGGAGCTAGACTCCATTGATGGCGGCAACCTAAGGGAGGAGGAGGCGCAACTCACGGCCTTGATGGAGGAGGCATGGCACCGTTCCAATAGAACGTAACTCAAATGGAGGTATCGATAAGGCTCGCTTCTGATAACCATGGTCTGGACTCTACAATGGCATCAATTCACCAGGCGAGAAAGGACTGACGGCAACCAGAGGAGAAATGGAATTGGATTCCAATGAAACAGTAATAGCTTGCTCGGCCGCTCATAATCGGGCGACAGACTGATGTGACTTTATGGTAATGGAGATGGAGTCTGCCACAAATTGCACTACTGGTGCTTGCAGAAATGCGGCTACGACCGCTATGGTGTATAGTAACATTCAGAAAGCAGCTACTCCCACAAAAATGATGGCACAAATCGAGTGCCTCAGTTCAAATACCACACACATGCGTGGTGGCGAAAAATGGAGCGTGCGCTTCAGCGGCACTGGAGCGATGGAATACCGAAGCAATGGGATATCACCCACAAATGATCAAACCTACATTGTGGTGTCCTCCCCTCTCGTTGGATCAAGGAAAATGTGGATGGCTCCTTGCTTTTAATGGGTATCTTTGGTGTGCGTGGTCTTAAGGGATGAGAATGGCAACTTCATCAAAGCCATGGGTCATTGCTTCCAACATTGGGACAACACAACTGTGGAACTAGCGACCATGCTCTACACCCAACACATCATTAAGCCTTGGATGACAGAGTACAAAGGCATTGTCATTGAAGGGGACAACATTGGGGTGGTGAACCACCTCAAGCTCTCTCTTCACAATGAGATATGGCAAAACTGACTTTCTCACGCTCCAGACATCATCTTTCTTAAGAACTTCCACCAAGTCATTTTTACTTACACACAAAGATCTAATAATAGCATAGCTGATTTTTATGCGGATGTAGCTACTAGTTTTGATTTTGTTTGGCATAGATCAGATAACCACACTATTCCTTCGCAATTTTTTGTGCTTTTGGAGGAGGATAGGAAACATGCTTTTAGTAGCTAGTTTTTGCTTTCTTTTGCAACTTTTATAACTTGTAATCAGTCTTTTTCATTATCAATGCAAATGCATCTTTTCAAGGAACACAAAAACTTTGAAAAACTTTGGGAGCTCTTTCATTTCCACGCAAATTTTCTCTCCATAGTGGGGGGTGGCCGGCAGTCACATCCTCCTACAAGGGACAAGGCGGCTAAGAGGGAGGGCCAAGAAGGTGGCAAGAAGGAGAGGGGCCATGGCAAGGTGGTGCTAGGGATGGATAAGTTTTCTTTTGCAAAAGATGATTGGGTTGGTGCCGATCTTGACCTTGAAATGCAAGGGGGAGGTGGCAACCTCTCCAAAGAACCTTCAAGACTTCTCCGGCAAGAGGAGGCGCTCGGGTTGGCATGTGGTGGTGCTGGGTTGGCTGGCCAAATGGATCTTGATCATTCAAAGCCATCGGGTACTATAGACTCGGGTACTAGATTCTTGCAGCCACGCGTAACTGGCGGAGGCCTGAATGGGGCAGCAGATGTCCCAAGTCCGCGGCCCGGAGGAGGAGGGCTCTGCAGCGCACAAATCACGGGGAGGAGTCGCTAATTGGGGAGAGAGTGCAGTCGGGAAAGCTGTTGTGCTAATTGCACTGGCGATTGGACCACCGCAGAAATTGTCGGTGCTATCACCAGCGTAATGGTGACGGATGGCGCGGGGAAGGTGCATGGCGTCTAGTGCGCAATCACATTAGCGAGCAAAGCGCCTCGACGAGGCGTTTACCCGCCAAATCTGTGCATGCTAGCAAATGACAATGTGCGCGGCTAGCGGAAACCCATGGCGTAGTGCTTACCGGCGCCAGAGGAGGTTGCCGGGACAAGCCGACAAGCCCAAGGCGCCTTGTTCACTCTGCGTGCCATATTTGCTACAATGGACTAGACATGCTAGGCGGCAAGTAGCCAATGGGGATGCTAATATGCAAGATGATGGAGATCAAGCTGGCTTTACTAAGGCTAACAGTACACATAAAGGCAAAACCGAGAGCATTGAAGGGACCCAATTCGGCCAAGGTATGTCCTACAATATGTGAGAATTTGATGATGTTGGGGCTAGTTGCCCGGACCATATGGATGCTTGTACAGGTGATGAACATGTGGACACAAAATTGCAAGAGGGGCGGCTGACCATGATGTGTCTATGGTTGATCACATCACTACAAAGCAATGCACACAAGGTGTTTTCACTAATGCCACAGTGAACCCGAGCACCTTTGCTTGGGGTGTGCTTCAAGGTTTGGACAAGGGGAAAGGCAAGGCAACTACTAACCCTTTGTTTGAAGATAATAGCCTTTCTAGAGAGGCTCTACCTAGAGCTTCAAATGGTGCTACCTCTTGGCCAATGGAGGGCAAGCATCCTAATGATCAAGCCAACCCTTGGAAGAAGAAGGAATATGTAAAATTGGGGCCTATAGATAAAATGCAACACTCATGGAGGATGGCATTACTGTTCTACTTGATGACCAAGCTGTTGATGACAATCAATTGAAGCTTGAAAGAGCACTTGTTGGGAAGATATTGGAGAGAAGACCATCATATTTTTATCTCAATGCAGACCTGGAGAGGAAGTGGAGTCAGTGGGGGCTTTCAAATTAATTATGGTTGCCCCAGATTGCTTCGTTTACATCTTTGAAACTACTGAGGCTAGAGATGCAGTCTTGATGAATGGGCCTTGGTTCATTGCGGAGAATATTATTGGGTTGGATAAGTGGACTCCACTTTCAATCCCAAATCTCTTCATGGCCTCTCCTCTCCTATTTAGGTACGCTTTCCTAATCTCCCCTTACTTTACTGGGATAATACTAATATTGCCTGAATCACTTCCTTTATTGGAGAGCCTCTGTGGGTGGATCACCCAACAAACTCATGGGGGCAAAGCATGTTTTCCAGAGTCTGCATCAGACTTGATCTTTCACAGAAACTCCCCACTGGAGTCTAGATCCATGGAAGAAATGAAGGTTTTTCCAACATATTGAGTATGTGGGTATTACTCAACTCTACTTTGCTTGTGGAAAGGTGGGACACAAGGTTGACTCTTGCCCCACCAAGGAGCTTCCTCCAGTTGCTCCCACTATGGGTAAGACTTTTTCTTCTCCTCCTGTTTTGACCAATGTGCATGAGTCTATGTAGAACTTCACCCAGCCTGCTTTAGCTGAGAAGGGGGAATGTAGCACTGCCAATCAAAATCCCACTAAAGGCAAGAATGTTGAGACACAATAGGCTGTTCCACCACCTTTGCATACACAGCTTGAGGAATCCACTTCTTCTGAGTATGGTCCTTGGGTGCTGGTCACCAGGAAGAAGAAAACCAACAATAAGTAACAACAGGTTAGCTTGAAGAAGAAGGAAGGTGGGAAGCAAGGCCATAGAGGTGGCCAACCTGACCACTCATTCCCCAAGTGCTCCTCCACAAGAGCACCTTCAAAGTAGTCCCTCCCTAATGAAGCATCTAAGGCTCCCATATTCCAAGCCACGCACCATAGTGGAGAAACTCAAAAACTAGTGGAAGGCTACCACCACAAAGGCAAGGGTGTCACAGGCACACTTTGATAGGGAGCTACAAAATTTGGGGCCAACTGAGGCCCACTCAAAGAAGAGGAAGAAAGTTTATATTGAATTACCTGCGGGGGGGATAAATCCCCCATGGTAACTTAATGCCATCCATCCCCATTTTGGAATTATAGGGGGGCCAGAAAGAAAACTACGGGTCACTACCTACGCCACCTGATTGGTGGCCATGATATCTGTATTATTGGCCTAGTGGAAATTAGGATTGAGGAAATCTCTTGGCGGGAAGTGGACAAGTTGGTTGGAAGCAGCTGGCAGTTCATTTGTCATCCTTCTACAGAGAATTCTGGTGGTATTATTATTCTTTGGCGGAGTGATCTGATTGGATTCACCCAAACTGTTCTTACTGATCAGATCATTTTGAGAAGTGTTAGTATGCCTAATAACCCCTAGTGGACTCTTGGCTGGATTTATGTTAAGAAAGATTATCACTGCAGGAGAACACTTTGGCAGACTATTCTTAGCAATGTGGATCAGTAGCCCCCTACTATTATTGGTGGAGATTTCAACTGCATCCTGACTCAGTAGTATAAAAAGGGAGGGAAGCCTTTCTCTTACTCCCAGGAGGTGCGAGAGATGGAGGATTATATGGCCTCCACTGATTTACATGAGCTTGATTTTGTTGGCCAACAATTCACATGGACCAACAATAAGGATGGAAGAATTAAGATTTGGGTCAGACTCGATGGGATCCTTATCAACTCCTTGGAATCCAACCTACTCAGAGACACGATGGTCAGTCACCTTTCTTGTATTGCTTCTGACCACTTTCCCTTGTTGCTTTCAGTTACTTTCCCTATACGGGATAGACCACAACCGTGGCTATGATTTGAGGAGGTGCGGCTTTCTTACCCTATGGCCTGGAGACTTGTGTGGCAGAAATGGGGGAAAAATGATTATGGCTCTAAAGCTGATATTCTCCAACGAAAAAGTAGTAGAATGTTGAAGGCTCTCTTTCATTGGAGTAAAAGAAAGATGAAGGATCTGAACTCTCTGAAGAATAAATTGGAGGAGGATATTGCAGAACTCCAGATTATTGATTGTTCTGATGAAGGTCTGTCCACTACACAAGAGGTTGATCTTCATTCTAAAGTGGTGGAGTTGAATTCTACTCTTGCTAGGCTCAACACTTGGTGGAAGCAGAGAGCCAAGTCCAGATGGCTTCAGCAGGGAGATGGTAATACTCACTTTTTTCACGTTGTTGCTTCTGCAAGACATCACACCAATAGAATCAACAGTGTCATGAGTGATGATGGAAGCCTTCAGGACAATCCCGAGGACATTACTTCTGCCTTCACCACTTTCTTCCGGCATAAGTGGATTGAAGGGGATGTTTCACTTGATGATTGGCCTACAATTCCGAGTGACAGGCAGGTACCTCCTCATGTTAAATCTCTTCTTGATGCTAACATTACTGAGAAAAAATTTGGGAGGCCTTACACTCGATGGGGCCTAATCGAGCTCTAGGGTTGGATGGGATTACTTCATCCTTCTACAAGCAATTCTGGCGGTGTGTGAAGGATGATGTTATTGCAGCTGTTCAGAAGTTCTTTCTCACTTCCCGCATGGATGATAATTGGAAAGAGATGCTCATTATGCTGATTCCAAAGAGTGTTGGGGCCAACTGCCCATCCAAGTTTTGGCCTATTAGTCTATGTCAGACCATTTACAAACTTGTTGCAAAGATCCTAGTTAATATACTGAGGCATATCCACCCTGCCATCATCTCTAAGGAGCAAGGTGCCTTTGTACCACAGAGGAACATCTCACATCACTACCTCTCAGCCCAAGAAATCTTTAATAAGCTTAAGCAATCAACCTCTCAGGTTGGGGGCATGGTGATCAAGATTGACATGGAGCAGGCATATGATTGCATGAGTTAAAAGACTTTGGAGAAAGTCCTGGTTCTGATGGGTTTCCCTCCTACATTCAACAAGTGAGTGATGTAGTGTATTACATTCCCGAAGTTCTCTATCCTGTTGAATGGAAGACGAACTGAGTGGATTGATGCTTAGTGTGGTTTTTGACAAGGGTGTCCGCTCTCCCCTTACTTGTTCATCCTATACTCTGAGCTTCTTACCCAAGCCTTCAAATAGAAGGGGCCCCAGTTGGGCATGTCTCTAACTATTGGAGGTACGCATCTCTCACCTTTTATATGCTGATGATATTATTATTGTTTCTTAGGCATCAGTTGCACATGGAAAATAAATTAGAGGCATTCTTGAGGAGTACTATGCACGGGTGGGCATATCAATCTCGCTATCATCTTTAGCCATCTTTGCAGATGGAGAACAATTCATATTACTAGGTTGCTTGGGTTTAGGAGAGTCCAGAAGATGGATTATCTTGGCCTCAAGCTAGCACTACGAAGACTTCACAGGAGTGATTACTCTCAGCTAATCCATCAGGCAAGAGAGAAGATCTTAGCTTGGGGATCCCGTCAGCTATCCCTTGCAGGTCGCTCCACCCTCCTCTCTTCAGCTTTATTGCATGGATCAGCTTACCAGCTTGCACATACCATCATCCCTTCAAATGTTTTGCTAGAGATTGAGAAGCTTTGCAGATCCTTCCTCTGGGATAAGAGCTCCACACAGAAGAGTGTCCATTATGTCAAGTGGAATGATATATGTTCACCTCAGAAGGTTGGGGGCCTTGAGTTTCATTCTACCACACGACGGCCCTTTAAGGCACGGCAACCAGGACTTCATTGAAGCCTACTACTCTTCTACACTAATACTGCAGTATGGTGATGATATTTGGGAGTTCTTTGAGAAGGGTGATTCCAAGTCACTGGTCCCTCCGGTGGAGCTCAAAGCCTCAAGCATATTATCCGGTGGAGGATCGCTGATGGGAGCAAGGTGCAAGTACTCTCACATACTTGGCTGATAAATTTTTCCCTCTCTAGGAGATCGACCTTCATTGATGTAGCTGCCCTTGAGGATCAGATGTTGAGTGCCATCATTCGACCAGATAGAAGCTGGGACACTGCCAAATTGGAGCTTCATTTTGGCCATGACCTTGTTGAGCTGATCAAAGGAGTGGTGACTCACTCAGACTTAGTGGAGGATATCCTGGAGATGACTCATCTATCCCTAGGTAAGTCACTCACTTCGCTTGCTTATGATGTTCTGTTCCCGCAGGATTGCTCTTGTTATCAGTGACTCAAGAGGTTTCGGCTCCATCCCCAGGAGAAGTTATTTTGGTGGTGCATTTTGAAGGGTGCTATCCCAACCCTTTCTTGGCTGCATCAACGGGGACTTGTGGAGGAGGTACAATGCATGTGGGGCTGCTCTAAAGCTGAGGATTTGGACCATATTCTGACTAGATGCTCTCTCACTGTTGCGGTCCTGAAGGTTCTTGCTATTTGGGGGCTTGTTATGCCTTCTTTTGCCACATCATAGGATCTCTTTACTGATTTTGACCAAACCCCCAAAGACAGATCTACTTGGGGTAGAGCTTACTGTTCTATTATTTATCAAGTTTGGAGGGCCAGGAATGCAAAGACTCATGGGCGGCCTTATGGAACCCCCAAAATTCTTACGGCAAACATTTTGGAGGCTTTCACCAACACTGCATCCTTTCCTTTTCGTGAGCAATGGGAGCTCCACCAGCCACACTGGCTGTTTTCATACTCCTGCTGGACTCCCCCCTCCCGGATGGCTAAAGGCTAATGTTGACGGTGCACTGCTTTAGTCTGGTGTTGCAAGTATTGGGGTGGTGATCAGAGATGACATGGGCAATCTTATCAAAAGTATTCGGTTCCCAGGATAGCACCTTTTTGGAGATGCATGCCATGCTCACCATCAAGCAGCTTGTTGAGCCCTGGATGCATGAGTTGAAGGGTATCATTCTTGAAGGAGACAACCTCTATGGTGACCTACCTCAGAAGACACTTGTGAGTTCTTGGACAGCCTCTCAGCTTCAGTGCGATCTTGGCTTCCACAGTGAGTTCCACCAGGTGTTGTTCTCTCACATCAACAATCGATTAGGATTTTTATGCACACACTTTACTTACGAGTTTGTATGACATTCCTGATTTTTATTTTATCCCTCCTGCTTTTCATGTTATTTTGGAGGATGATAGGAAGCATTTAGCTTCAAGTTAGTTTGCTTTTCTTTTGTTGCTCATCTTATTTAGTCTGTAATATCTTTCTTTATTAATTCAAATGCAAATTTCAAGGACCCAAAAACTTTGGGGAGCTCTCATTTCCACAATTTTTTTCTCTCTCTTAGTCGCGGCTCTCTAAGATTCCCTTTCCCTCATGGCGAGGGGTGGCCGGAGGTCACCTCCTCCAAGAGACAAGATGACTAGGAAGGACGGCCAAGAAGGTGGCAAGCGCAGTGCTGTTCACTCTGCCGGGGTGGCAAGATGGTGGCACATGGAACGAACAAGGACTTTCTTAGCATGGACGATCGATCTTGCACCAATCTTAATCTTAGGAAACATAGGAGAGGCGGTGACCTCTCCATGGACTCTACTAGGCTTCTTGGGCAAGGGGAGGCGCTCGGGTTGGCAAGTGGTGGTGCTAGTTTGGTCAACCAAATGGATCTTGATTTTGCTAAGTCATCTGCAATGCAGATGCAGAGTCTGTGCAGATCAGACTTTCTGTGAAATTCTGCGACGTACCAAGCCTCATGTACTGTAGAGTCTGCGACCTTTGTCAGAACAATCAATAATCTGGAGTTTGGCAATGTTCTCCTCTAATTTACTCTTCAGAGAGTTTAGATCCTTCATCTTGCTTTTACTCCAATGAAAGAGAGCCTTCAACGTTTTGCTACTTTTCCATTGGAGAATATCAGCTTTAGAGCCATAATTATTTTTCACCCATTTCTGCCACACAAGCTTCCAGGCCATAGGGTAAGAAAGCCACACCTCCTCAAATCGTAGCCACCGATGTGGTCTCTCTGTCTTGGCCAGTAGCAACAAGGGCGGTGGTGAAAGCAATCGAGAAAGGTGGACCTTCATGTCTCACAGTAAGTTGGATGCCAAGGAGTTGACAAGGATCACAGTTCGACCCAAATCTTACTTCTGCCATCCTTATTGTTGGTCCATGTGAATTGTTGGCCAACAAAATCAAGCTCATGTAAGTCAGCGGAGGCCATACAATCCTCCATCTCATGCACTACCTACGAGTAAGAGAAAGGCTTCCCTCCCTTCTTATCCACCTGATTGGTGGCCATGATATTTGTATTATTGGCCTAGTGGAAACTAGGATTAAGGAGATCTCTCGACGGGAAGTGGACAAATTGGTTGGAAGCAGCTGGCAGTTCATTTGTCATCCTTCTATAGGGAATTCTGGCAGGATTATTATTCTTTGGCGGAGTGATCTGATTGGGTTCACCCCCAACTGTTCTTACTGATTAGATGGTTTTGGGAAGTGTTAGTATGCTAATAACACCCAGTGGACTCTTGGCTGGGTTTATGCTAATAAAGATTATCACTGTAGGAGAACACTTTGGCAGACTATTCTTAGCAATATGGATCAGTCCCTACTATTATTGGTGGAGATTTCAAGCGCATTGACTCAGGATATAAGAGAGGAAGCCTTTCTCTTACTCACAGGTGGTGCAGGAGATGGAGGATTGTATGGCCTCCGCTGACTTACATGAGCTTGATTTTGTTGGCCAATAATTCACATGGACCAACAATAAGGATGGCAGAAGTAAGATTTGGGTCAGACTCGACAGGATCCTTGTCAACTCCTTGGCATCCAACTTACTCAGAGACATGAAGGTCAGTCACCTTTCTCGTATTGCTTCTGACCACTGTCCCTTGTTGCTTTCAGTTACTTCCACTGCACAGGAGAGACCACATCGGTGGCTATGATTTGAGGAGGTGTGGCTTTCTTACCTATGGTCTGGAAGCTTGTGTGGCAAAAATGGGTGAAAAATGATTATGGCTCTAAAGCTGATATTCTCCAATGGAAAAGTAGCAGAATGTTGAAGGCTCTCTTTCATTAGAGTAAAAGCAAGATGAAGGATCTAAACTCTCTGAAGAGTAAATTAGAGGAGAACATTGCCAAACTCCAGATTATTGATTGTTCTGACAAAGGTATGTCCACTACACAGGAGGCTAATCTTCAGTCCAAAGTGGTGGACTTGAATTCTACTCTTGCTTGGCTCAACACTTGGTGGAAGTAGAGAGCCAAATCTAGATGGCTTCAATAGGGAGATGGTAATACTCACTTTTTTTCACCTGTTGCTTCTACAAGACATCGCACCAATAGAATCAACAGTGTCATGAATGATGATGGAAGCCTTCGGGATAGTCCTGAGGACATTACTTTTGCCTTCACCACTTTCTTCCGATATAAGTGGATTGAAGGGGATGTTTCACTTGATGATTGGCCTACCATTCCGAGCGACAAGTAGGTATCTTCTCATGTTAAATCTCTTCTTGATGCTAACATTACTGAGCAGGAAATTTGGGAGGCCTTACACTCGATGGGGCCTAATCGAGCTCCAGGGTTGGATGGGATTACTTCGTCCTTCTACAAGCAATTTTGGTGGTGTGTGAAGGATGATGTTATTGCAGTTGTTCAGGAGTTCTTTCTCACTTTTTGCATGGATGACAATTGGAAAGAGACGCTCATTTTGCTGATTCCGAAGAGTGCTAGGGCCAACTGCCCATCCAAGTTTTGGCCTATTAGTCTATGTCAGACCATTTACAAACTTGTAGCAAAAATCCTGGTTAATAGACTGAAGCATATCCTCCCTACCATCATCTTTGAGGAGTAAGGTGCCTTTGTACCATAGAGGAACATCTCACATCACTCCCTCTTAGCCCAGGAGATCTTTAATAAGCTTAAGCACTCAACCTCTCAGGTTGGGGGCATGGTGATCAAGATTGACATGGAGCAGGCATATGATCGCATGAGTTGGAAGACTTTGGAGAAAGTCCTAGTTCTGATGGGTTTCCCTCCTACACTCAGCAAGAGGGTGATGTAGTGTATTACATTCCCGAAGTTCTCTATCCTGCTAAATGGAAGACAGACTAAGTGGATTGATGCTTAGTGTGGTTTTCGGCAAGGTTGTCCGCTCTCCCCTTACTTGTTCATCCTGTGCTCTGAGCTTCTTACCCAAGCCTTCAAGCAGAAGGGGCCCCAGCTAGGCATGTCTCTGACTACTGTATTTACCTGCATCTCTCACCTTTTATATGCTAATGATATTATTATTGCTTCTCAGGCATCAGTTGCACATGGCAAACAAATTAGAGGCATTCTTGAGGAGTACTGTGCTTGGACTGGGTAGCCTATCAATGCTACTAAATCTGCTATCATCTTCAGCCGTGCTGCAACCAGATGGAGGACAAACCATATTTCTAGGTTGCTTGGGTTTAGGAGAGTCCAGGAGATGGATTATCTTGGCCTTAAGCACTCTGAGACTTCACGAGTGACTACTCTCGGTGATTCATCGAGGCAAGGAGAAGATCCTAGCTTGGGGATCCCATCACCCTATCCACTTGAGCCTCTCCACCCTCCTCTTGACTTTGTGCACAGTTAACACCATCTTACACATACCATCATCCCTTCAAATGTTTTGTTCGAGATTGAGAAGCTTTGTAGATCCTTCCTTTGGGATAAGAGTTCCACATAGAAGAGTATCCATTATGTCAAGTGGAATGATATATGTTCACCTCAGAAGGTTGGGGGCCTTGGGTTTCATTCAGCTACCACTTGGACTGGCCCTTTAAGGGCATGACTAGCCTGGGACTTCATTCAGAAGCCTACTACTCTTCTACACCGATGCCTGCGGGAGAAGTATGGTGATGATATTTGGGAGAGTTCTTTGAGAAGGGGTGATTCCAAGTCCTGGGTTGTCCTTCTCAGTGGAGCCCAAAGCCTCAAGCATATTATCCGGTGGAGGCTTGCTAATGGGAGCAAGGTGCGTACTCTCATACTTCGACAGATTTTTTCCTCCGTGAGAGACCCACCTTCATTGATGTAGCGCCTTGAGGATGTTGAGTGCCTTCATTCACCATATAGAAGCCGGGACACTACCAAATTGGAGCTCCATTTTGCCATGACCTTACTGAACATCAAAGGAGATATTATCAGGTGGAGGCTTGCTAATAGCAAGGTGCGGTACTCTCACATACTTGGCGATTTTTCCTCTCCAGGAGACCGACCTTCATTGATGTAGCTGCCCTTGAGGATCAGATGTTGAGTGCCTTCATTCGACCATATAGAAGCTGGGACACTACCAAATTGGAGCTCCATTTTTGCCATGACCTTATTGAGCTGATCAAAGGAGTGGTGACTTTTCACTTAGTGGCGGATATCCCAGGCGACTCATCCCCAGGTAAGTCACTCACTTCGCTTGCTTAAGATGCTCTATTCCCACAGGATTGCTCATGTTATCAGTGGCTCAAGAGGTTTCAGCTCCATCCCCGGGAGAAGTTATTTTGGTGGCGCATTTTGAAGGGTGTTATCCCAACCCTTTCTTGGCTGCATCTGCGGGGACTTGTGGAGGAGGTACAATGCCCATGGGGCTGCTCTGAAGCTGAGGATTTGGACCACATTCTGACTAGATGTTGTCTCACTAGTACAGTCCTGAAGGTTCTTGCTACTTGGGGGCTTGTTATGCCTTCTTTTGCCACATTACAAGATCTCTTTGCTACTTTTGACCAAACCCCCAAAGATAGATCTAATTAGGGTAGAGCTTACTGTTCGGTTGTTTATCAAGTTTGGAGGGCCAGGAATGTGAAGACTCATGGAAGGCCTTATGGAACCCCCAAAATTCTTGCGGTAAATATTTTGGAGGCTTTCACCAACACTGCATCCTTTCCCTTTCATGAGCAATGAGAGCTCCACCATCCACACTAACTATTTTCAAACTCCTCACGGACTCCCGGATGGCTAAAGGCTAATGTTGACAGTTACCGCTTGCTGAGGTATTGGGTATTGGGGTGATCAGAGATGACATGGGAAATCTTATCAAGGCTGCAGATATTCAATTCCAACATTGGGATAGCACCTTTGTGGAGATGCAGGCCATGCTCGCCATCAAGCAGCTTGTTGAGCCATGGATGCATGAGTTGAAGGGTATCATTCTTGAAGGAGACAACACTACTGTGGTGACCTACCTCCAGATGCTTGTGAGTTCTTGGACGACCTCTCTCTCCACAGCTGATCTTGGCTTCCTCAATGAGTTCCATCAGTTGCTATTCTCTCACATCAGCCAGGGCTACAATTGGTTGGATTTTTTGCACTACTTTACGAGTTTGTATGGCATTACACTTTTTTATTTTATCCCTCCCTACTTTTCATGTTATTTTGGAGGATGATAGGAAGCATTTAGCTTCAAGTTAGTCTGCTTTTCTTTTGTTATTGAACTTGTTTAGTCTGTAATATCTTTCTTTATTAATGTAAATGCAAATTTCAAGGAACCCAAAAACTTTGGCCCGAAACCCAAAAACTTTGGATCGGCTCTCATTTTCATGCCCCCCTCTCTCTCTAGGGTGCAGATTTCAGACTCTCTCTCTCTCTCTCTCTATGGGGGTGGCCGGTTGCCTCCTCACCGGGACAAGGCAACAAGGAAGGATGGCAAGCTTGCGGGTACTATTCACTCTGCACGGGCAGATGACAAATGGGCGGCGCTCGGTTCGGCCTATGGCAGCATGCGGATGAACGGCTTAGACATTCTTGATGGCAAGAAGGTTGGTACTATTCATTTTGCATGGCTTGGATCTGTAGATCACCGAAGGCTGGTGGCACTGGCTAGAGCAGCGATGGGATGAACGGATCGGAACCCTCTAACATGGCAAGAACTCGGCCACTGTTCACTCTGGAGGGCCTAGAGGACAAGGGCTGGCGGTCGGGATGGCCAGTGTTGGCAAGGAGATGGACGGATTGATGGGTCTTGATCTTGGCAAGAACCCGGTTACTATAGACTCTACATGATTTTTCGGTCTGATTCTTGTAAAGTCTGCGGGACTTAGACATTGCCACATGCGGCTGATGGCGTTCTTGCAGTCAAACAGCAAGCAAGGTGGGCGGCACCGGGGGCGTACCAGCGGTGCCAAGGGCTGACAATCTGGAGGCGGTGCGACAACCCAGTGCCAGATCACCCAAACAAATCTCCGGCGGGCATGCTGTCGCTGAGACGTGGAGGATTGCGCTAATGGCAGGGACAAGCATGGTGTGTGTGTTAGCACGCATGGCAAGGGTGCGGCAAATGCAAGTGTAAGCGACAGGGGTGCTACGCCAGTAGGTAGCGCATCGGTGTGAGCAAGCGCATGCGGAATAGCTGGTAGTGCGGCCTTCTATCGCTAGCAAGGGCTTCCTCTGCACAAATGGCCGGGGAGGCCTACAGGATCTCCCAATGTTTTGCTTGTGGCAAATTGGCCAAAGTGGACTCTGCCCACCTCCAAGTCTCCTCCACCTACACCAGTCACGGGTAAGCAATAATCTGCTCCTCCTATGCAGGCTAAGGGCAACACATCCATGTAGGGTACTTCCCAACCTTAGGAAGCTAAGAGGGGTGAGTGTAGCACCTCTCAGACTAGTACCAACCCTGTTGGATCTGGTAGAGGCAAAGGCTTGGAGCACCAGACAGCTGTCCATCAGCCCACCACCACCCAGCCTCCGGATCCTACTTCTATTGAGTATGGGACTTGGGTGCTGGTTACTAGGAAAAAGAATCCTAAGGCTGCCCAGGGACCCCTGAAGGCAAAGGGAGGAGAAAAACTGGGCCTTAAACCTACACGCCACTCTGACTTCTCATGAGGTACCACCACCACAGGATCCACCCCTATAGTAGTTACTCCCTACTATTGATACCTCTACCCCACCTATCTTTCAGGCCCCTGCTAGCCTGGACAAAGGCAAGAAACTCATTCGGGAGAAGGTTGCCAAAAGTATCGGGAGCAAGCCAAGGATCTCATGGGCCCACTTTGAGAGGGAGCTCCAGGAGTTGGGACAGAGCGGTGTTCTTCCAAAGAAGAGGAAAATGACTATAACTTCACCTTTAGATGGCAGGGATGCTTCCCCTATGGTTTCATGATGTCTTCCATTCTATTCTGGAACTGTAGGGGAGCCCGCAAGAAGATTACGGGCAACTACCTATGCCACCTAATCGATGGCCACGACCTTTGTCTTATTGGCTTGGTTGAGACTAGGATTGAGCAGATTTCTAGGTGGGAGGTGGACAAGCTAGCTGGGAGTAGCTAGCATTTTCTCTATCACCCTTCGGTGGTAAACTCTGGAGGTATGATTATATTATGGTGACATGAGCTGCTAAATTTCCTTCCTCTTATCCTTTCAGACCAGTTGGTGTTGGGCAAAGTCAGCATGGCTGATAGTTCCCAGTGGACAGTGGGTTGGGTGTATACTAACAAAGCCTACCACTGTAAGAGATTGCTTTGGCAGAATATCAGGGATAGTGTAGATCTGCAGATTCCAACTATTATTGGAGGTGACTTCAAATTCGACCGAATACAAGAAGGGGGGGAGGTTTACCTACTCCCAGTCATAAGATAGAAGAGGCGCATGAACATTGCTGACTTACATGACTTAAATTTCACTGGCCTAAGATTTACTTGGACTAACAACAAGGATGGGAGGAGCAAGATCTGGGTACAACTTGATCAGGTTCTGGTCAATTTTATGGCTTCAAACATACTCAGAGATACCAAGATTCATCACTTACCTCGTATTGCCTCTGATCATTGCCCACTCTTACTTTCAGTCTCCCCGGCTTCTCATTTGTCACCACGGCGATGGCTACGTTTTGAGGATACCTAGCTGTCCTACCCAATGGCTTGGAAACTTGTGTGGCAGAAATGGAGCAAGGTGGACTTTGGTACCAAAGCCGTTATGCTCCAAAGAAAGAGCTACCACACTTTAAGGGCACTCTTCCACTGGAGTAGGAACATGTTGAAGAACCTCCACCTGCTCAAGGAGAAGCTAGAGCAGGACATTGTCACCCTCCAACCTGCAGAGTGTACTGATGATGGTCTTACTATGGCACAGGATGGCGAGCTTCACTCCAAAGTTATTGAGCTTAACTCCACTTTAGCTAGGCTTAACACTTGGTGGAAGCAGAGGGAAAAGACTAGATGGCTACAGCAGGGTGATGGTAACACTCACTTCTTCCACACAGTTGCTTCTTCTCGACATCGCACTAACAGGGTCAGCGATGTTATGACGGATGATGGGAGATTGATGGATGGCAGGAGGCCATCTCTGACCTTTGCTTTCTTTTAGAAATGGGTGAGGCTGTCTCCCTTGACAACTGGCCTTCTCTGCCTTCTGAGTAGCAGGTACCTTCTCACATTACACCCCTTCTTGATGCTCCTGTGTCTGATGGTGAAGTTTGGGAGGCCGTGCACTCTATGGAGGCCAATTGGGCCTCGGGCCTAGATGGGATCACTTATCCTTCTACAAACACTTTTGGAGATGTGTGAAGACCGACATCATTACTGCAGTCTAGGAGTTCTTTAGTACCCCCCACATGAATGATTCATGAAAGGAAACTCTCATTGTCCTAATTTCTAAGGTAGCTGGTGCTGATTCCCCTTCCAAGTACTAGCCAATCAGCCTATGTCAGACCATCTATAAGCTGATCGTGAAGATCTTAGTGAATCGGTTGAAGCATCTCTTGCTGGTACTCATTTTTGAAGAGCAGGGTACTTTTGTCTCACAACGAAATATTTTCCATCATTGCCTTCTTGCCCAGGAGATCTTCAATAAGTTCCAACACTCCACCTCTCAGGTTGGCTTTATGGCTATCAAAGTAGATATGGAGCTGGTGTATGATAGGATGAGTTGGTGAACTCTAGAGTAGATGCTATCTCTTATGGGCTTCCTGGCCAAATTCAGCAACTGTGTACTGCAGTGTGTCTCTTACCCCAGGTACTCCATCCTGGTCAATGGCCGAAGGACCGAGTGGATCAGCGCTCATTGTGGTTTCTGCCAGGGGTGTTCTCTCTCACCCTACCTCTTCATTTTGTGTTCTGAGCTTCTTTCATTGGCATTCAAGTAGAGGGGGGCCAACCTTGGCATGACTATGGCTGCTAGAGGTACCTACATTTCCAACCTTTTTTATGCTGATGACATACTGATTATTTCCTAGGCGTTGGTGGCTCATGGCAAGAAAATCAAGGACATCCTTGATGATTACTATGGGCAATTGTGCACCAAGACTGCCATCCTATTTAGAAAAGCAGCAAAAAAATGGAGGACAAACTGCATCACTAGATCTATTGGATTCAGGAGAGTCCAGGAAATGGACTATCTGGGAATTAAGCAGGCAATGCGGAAGTTGTACAAAAGGGATCACTCATAGTTGATTCAGCAGGCCAAGGGGAAGATTACTGCCGGGGTCGCGGCACCTCTCACTGGCTGGCCGTGCTACCCTCATTTCTTCAGCTCTGATACTAGAATCCATCTACCAGCTGACACACACTACTTTGCCTATGAATGTGTTGTAGGAGGTCAAGAAGATGTGTAGGTCCTTCCTTTGGGACAAGAGCCCTACCTAGAAGAGCATCCATTATGTGAATTGGGCCACCATTTGTACACCTAGGAGAGTTGGGGGACTTGGGGTTCCACTCCAGGTGCCCGGATGGGCAGCCGCTTGGGACTTCTTACAGAAGCTGGACTCTCTTCTCCACCATTACCTATGGGAGCGTTATGGGGATGATATATGGAATAGCTCTCTAAGGCGGGGGGACTCCAAGACCTGGGCTGTCATCCTGAGTGGAGCTTAGAGCCTTCTTCCTCTCATCTGATGGAGACATGCTGACAGGAAAAAGGTACATGTTCTTTCCCAGACTTGGCTGCCTGATACTTCACTTCACAGGAGACCTACCTTCATTGATGCGACTATTCTTAAAGACCTCTAGGTATGCTCCTTCATACAGCCGGAACATCTATGGGACACTGCAAAGCTGGAACTTCACTTTGGGTAGGATCTGATGGACCAGATCAAAGGAGTGGTGTTGCACACTAACCTAGAGGCAGATGAGCCAGAGGTGATACACCTTCCGTTAAGCAAGTCCCTCATAGCACTTGCTTATGATGCTCTCTTCCCACCCAGTGGTAATCTCTACTCGTGGCTTCAGAAGTTCCAGCTGCATCCACGAGAGAAGTTTTTTTGGTGGCGAGTCCTGAAAGGGGCTTTACCAACATTCATCTAGCTCCATGAGAGGGGATTGACAGAGGAAATCCAGTGCCCTTAAGGCTGCACTGAGGAGGAAGACTTAGAGCATATTCTGACCAGATGTTCTCTCACGATGGCTATTCTGCAGGTTCTCTCATCTTGGGGTTTTGTTATGCCTTCTTTTACCTGTTCTCAGGATCTCTTCAAGGCATTCGACAGCATCACTAAAGCGGACTTAGCAGGGGTAAAGCTCGCTATGTCATATATGCAGTTTGGAGGACTAGGGACGCCAAGACTCACGGTAGCCCTCATGGAACCCCCAAGGTGCTTGCCGCAAACATCTTGGAGGTATTCACCAACACCTCCGCCTTTCCATTTCGAGAGCAATGGGAGCTCCATCAGCCACACCGGCTGATTCCTCACTCTTCTTGAGCTCTCCCCCCTCCCGGATGGCTAAAGGCTAATGTTGATGGTGCACTCCTACCTTCTAGCTTGGCAGGTATCGGGGTGGTGATTAGAGATGATACTTGCAACCTCATCAAGACTGCTGGTATTCACCTCCAACATTAGAATAGTACACAGGTGGAGTTGCAGGCTATGCTTGCAATTAGATAGATTCTAGAGCCGTGGATGTATGAGTACAAGGGGATGGTCTTGGAAGGCGACAACCACAGTGTGGTGACTTACCTACAGCAGACCATGTAGTAGGCTTACTGGACTTCTTTCTTGAGCACTATCTTCCTTGGGACTTCCACTAGGTGATCTTCTCACACATTTGTAGAGACCGTAACCGCTTGGCGGATTAATGCGACACTCTTGAGTTTGACTTTGTTGGCACTCTTATGATACTTGTATGTTTCCTACTGCTTTTTCTCTTATTTTAGAGGATGACCATGAGCATGTTGCTCCGGCTTAGCTTGTTTGTCTTTTCTTTCTTTGCACTTTTGCGCTAGTTGTAACCATTTTTTTACTTATTAATGCAATTGCAACTTTCATGGAACCTAAAAACTTTGGGAGGCTCTTTCATTTCTCTTCTTTTCTTCTCTCTCTTATTTTCTAGTGAGAGAAGCTCTAGGTATCTTGAGGGGTGACGGGGTTGCCCCTCACTCAAGGAGGAGTGGGGGTGGTGGTAGCAAGGAGGGCAGCTGGCATGGTGGTGGTGATGCTTTGGATGTGAGGCCGGCCAACATGAAGGGAGGTGCTGCTAGTGGCTCGGCCAGTAGAGGAAGTCGACCAAGGAGCTCCAAAGGGAGACATGACAGCCAAAGCTCTAAGGAGGAAGATGGAGAAGATGGGCGAAGAAGGAGACGGAACAAGCTAGAGTGATTTTGGCTCGATTTCCATGGGCGACAACATGGAGACTCCATTGATGGCGACCTAAGGGCCTGAAGAGGAGAGGCACGCGACTCTAGGGTGAACGGTAGCTCTTAAAGGAGGTGGCAACAAGGCTGCAGGACAGGGAACATTGCAAATGGAGGTTGATGCGGCTGGTGGCAATTGCCAACAGGCAAGGAAGGAGGCGCAAGGCCACGGCTCTCTACAAATGAGTAAGCAATGGAACAAGAACTCTGCAGACAAAGTACCGCAAATGGAGATTGATTTTCTTTGGTGATAGCCCACAGCAAGGAGGAATTTTTGCTCATGGCCTCATAGCAGCGCCATGGAACTTCGATATGCGCAGCGACTCTCGATTGCCATCATAGAGTCAGGGGCAAGTATGACCAATGGAACAGTGCCTATGGCCTTAGACCGCTTCTATAGGCTCCACCCAAGGCGGCGATATCATGGAGCATTGCGGCATCCCATTGGAGGCATCTCAATCGACAGCAACTGCACAAGCTGCATAGAATTCCCAATCAACCGGAGCTGCGGCAGTGGCGAATGTCTCCCGCACAGGGGCTGGCTCCTTGGCACCAGCCAGACATGTCGACTTCCAACCAATCTCTGGATCCATTGATAGCATTGCATCCATCACAGGTATGAAGAATGCCAATTCATTCGCAAGTGTTGATGATCTTCACAGGTCGGGGGCGAATGGCCCGCAACAGTTAAATTACAATTCCCTTGTTGTAGATTCTTGCGCTGTGTTAGATATGAATGTTGAATAGGGAAAGATTGCCAACCTTCCACATCTGCTGGAAGGGGCTGAAAATGATCCCCCGTGCACTGATTCCATGAATTCTCAGACATGCACACATGGTGTTTGTGGTTTTGCCTCAAAGGCGTAGATGGGGAAATGGCAAGCGGCAATTTTCCCAATGCGAGTCTAATGCATCTAATGCCCATATTCAGATGGCTTCAACAAAGCCAAATAGCCCAAGTTCACATGCTCAATTCTCCAACATGAAGGGTTGCCAACCGGCCAGTTTTTCAGCCAATGGACAAGGGCTATCCAAAAATTCTGATCCAATGAATAAGAGTGCTACCTCTATGCCACAGGACATGAGGAGACAAGGTACAACTACAACCAATGCTTGGAGGTGGCCAATAGTTGTCCCACTTGCCAAAATCAGTTTCGATAAAGTTAAAGATAAGGATGGGGTGGGAGTAACCCTTGACGACAGCTCAATGCAAAACAATATCAAGTGACTAGAAGCAGCTCTTGTTGGGAGATTGTTGGGCAAGAAACTCCCCTTCTACTTCCTCAATAATGACCTCAAATGCAAATGGAGCCAGTGGGGGGAATTCAAATTGGTTCTTATTGGACCTGATTGTTTCTTATGTATCTTCCAATCTCTGCGTGATGCGGTTCTTAGTAATGGACCTTGGTTTATCGGCGCGTCATTGCCATGGACAAATGGACTTCGGATTTCTCCCCTGAGTCGCTAAAAGGTTTAACTACCCCTTTATGGTTGTGACTCCCAGGCCTACCCCTCATCTATTGGGATGACAATAATTTGGCCTGAATTGCTTCATTCGTTGGAAAACCAATATGGATGGACAACCAAACAAGCAAATGGGGGCAAAGCACATATGCTCGGATTTGTGTTAAGGTTGACTTATCAAAGAGGCTACTTCCTGGTATATGGATTAATGGCTACAAAGGCTGCTTTTTTCAGAAAGTGGAATACGAAGGGATTACACAACTATGTTTCCAATGTGGAAAGGTTGAACATAAAGTTGAAGCTTGTCCTGAAAAGGCCGAAATGCATGCTCCTACAACACCTTTCAGCATACCCAACACTTCCCCCAACCATTTGCCAAACCAAACCACCCCCAAGGCTTTTCAAGAGCAAAAAAATAGCAATCATTCAGAAAGCAGTTCAGCAGCAATGCAAGGCATTCCCTCCATGGTTCAAGTGCAACAAAATGACATTCACTCTTTGGATCAAGGGCAACAATTATGCAAAGCTACAGCAATCAATACCAATACAAAAACCAGCACACTTCTTGCTAAACAACCCAACTAGTGCAGAATCTTTGCAACATTTTACCACCCACTGCGCAAATTTACCTATTTGGCACCACAACCCAAGGGAAAGGAAGCTATTAATGATACTTCAACTCAAATTGAGCTGGACAAGTCATATGGGCCATGGACATTGGTCACAAGGAGGAATTCTAGGCCTCCTAAAGCAGAAAATCAGACCAAAGGGGAAACTTCAAAAGCTAGATCAATTGCTGAACCAAACAAAAATCTGTACAAAGGAAGAAGAGATAACACCCATTCTAAAGACTCCATAGGGCAAGACAACAGAAAATTCGTTGCAAACTCATCAAGACAAGGGCAAGGGGGAACCATCCGCATACAAACAATTTTTTCTGACCAAGGAAGCGAAGATGCCACCACATTATTCAAACACAACAAAGCAAAAAGTGGGCAAGGCCGTGTCTTTAAAACACATTTTCAGCGGGAACTTGGTTAGCTGGGGCCGATCAAAGTGATACCACAGAAATGAAAAAAGAGTGAATTCCACATCGACGGTGGGGGGGGGGAGACCTCTCGTAACATCCACCCATGACTTCTGTCATAATGTGGAATTGTCGGGGAGTCCGTAAGAAGGCTACGGGCTACTACCTCCAGTAAATTCTTGGAGAGCACCATGCTCTCTTCATCAGCCTTATAGAAACCAAAGTGAAGGACATCACCAGGAGAGAAATTGACAAAATTGCAGGGCGCAATTGGGATTTTCTCCACCAACCTTCGGTGGGAAAATCTGGAGGTATTCTTGCGATGTGGCGTAAGGACTTAATCACCTTCAATGCTATCATCCAGAATGATCAATGCATAGTGGGGAACATCCAATTACCGGACAAGGATAATTGGATGGTGGCTATTTGTTATGCCCATAAGGATTACCACATTCGGCGTGGGCTTTGGGATACTATTATTCCTTTGCTAAACATGGAAATTCCTGCTATAGTGGGGGGAGATTCCAATTACATCTATGACCCTAATGATAAGAAGGGGGGGAAACACTTCACCTTCTCTCCGCGGCCAAAGAGATGATGAATTTTTTTACCAGCGGAGACCTCCATGAGCTGAATTTTACCGGCCCAAGATTCACATGGACCAACAACAAAGATAAAAATAGTCGTATATGGGTTCGCCTCAACCGCTTCCTCATAAACTCCACTTCCTCTAACCTTCTTCCTCTTGCACAGACTAAACACCTTCCCAGGGTTGCATCGGATCACTGCCCCATTGTCCTTCAACTCACTTCAGCGGAGAAGTGGAAATCCCAACAGTGGCTAAAATTTGAAGACACCTGGCTTTCTTATCCTATGGCTTGAAAATTAGTTTGGAGGAGTTGGCAAGGCAACTATAATGAGTCCAGGACGAAAAACTTGGATAGGAAATGCAGCCGTAAACTGAAGAACCTATTCTACTTGAGCAAGAACAAGCTTAAAGACTTGAGTAAGCAAAGTGACATCCTTCAAGAAATTGCAGACTTCATGCTCCCCACATGGGATGGGGCGGGGAAGAAAGAGACCTCCGCCTTAAAGCTAATGAACTGAACTCCACCCTTGCCCGTCTCTCTTTTTGGTGGCGGCAAAGGGCCAAAGTCAGGTGGGCTGACGAGGGGGATGCCAACACCCATTTCTTTCACACCATGGCAACCGCTAAAAGAGGTCCAACAGAATCAACATGCTTAAGCAGGATGACGGCCTAACTGCTGAAGACCCGGTCTTGATCCACCATGCCTTTATGAATTTTTTTCAGCAGAAATGGAGTGCTCATTCTATCACTACTGCCAATTGGCCTTATTTTGCTGAAAGTAACAAAATATCCTCTCAAGTTGCCGAGCTCTTGGAAGCGGACATCAATGAGGCTGAAATTTGGGAGGTGATCAAATCCATGGGTGCTAATCGTGCCCCCGGGATTGATGGTATTACAACATCCTTCTACAAGCACTTTTGGAGAATCTTTGGGCAAGATGTCATGGCGGCTGTCAAGGAGTTCTTTTACAGTGGTACCATGGCCCCTCAATGGAAGAAAACCTTGGTCATTCTCTTGCCCAAATCCCCCAATGCTGACTGTCCTACAAAATTCAGGCCCATAAGCCTATGTAGAACTGCTTACAAGCTCGTAGCAAAAATACTTGTGTCTCGGTTGAAGAATATTCTCCCCAACATCATCTCTGAAGAGTAGTGTGCCTTCGTGCCTACTAGATCCATCTCCCACCACTGTTTGGTGGCCCAAGAAATTATCAATAAATTCCAACACACCACCTCCAAGGAGGGATTTATGGCCATCAAAATTGATATGAAGCAAGCATATGACAAAATGAGTTGGGAAACCTTAGCTATAATCCTACAAAATTTGGGTTACCAACGAGATTCTAGAATTGGCTCCTCCAGTGCGTTTCATCACCTACCTTCTCCCTCCTGTTAAACGGGCAAAGGATGGATTGGATTCATGCTACTTGTGGGTTCCAACAAGGGTGCCCACTATCCCCTTACCTTTTCATCCTCTGTTCAGAACTATTATCTCTAGCAGTCAAGCAACATAGTACTGAATTTGGAGTTGCCATTGCCAACGGAGGAACTCGCATATCGCACCTTCTTTTGGCGACATCCTCTTCACAACTAAAGCTTCTATGGCTCATGCAAAGGGTCTCCTTCAAATTCTGAAAAATTATTGCGACTAGACAGGGCAGCGCATCAATTCTGCCAAAACTGTCATTGTGTTCAGCAAATCTATACATAGATGGAAGGCAAACAGAATCACTAGACTCATGGGCTTCAAGAGAGTTGAGGAACTTGACTACTTGAGCATCAAGCTTGCTATGAGGAAACTTAAAGCTGTAGATTTTCTACAACTTTTGCAAAAGGCAAGGGACAAAACCAGCACATGGGGAGTTAGACACCTTTCTATGGCGAGCCGCTTAACACTTATAAGAACTTTGTTTCTATGTATCTCTATGTATCAAGCAACCCACACCAAAATCCCCAAGGGAATCACAAAGGAGATTGAGAAGCTTGCAAGAAACTTTCTTTGGCAAGGAAATAACAACATTGCATACATTCCTTGGGAAAAATTTGTATGCTTACCAACAAAGGAGGGCTTGGCCTACACTTGGCAGCTGGAATGGCCCTTAAGGGCTAGAATAACAGGTTCATCTATAAACTGATATGCTACTCCATAAGTGCTTGGGAGAAGTATGGGCTGAACCCATGGCTTAGAGAACCCAAGCGGGGACTCTGGAAAATTAGTGAATGGTGTGCTGAACCGAACATAAAATGGAGGATTGCTAACGGCAAAGATGTTGATTTCAACTGCTTTGGATTGCCTACCTCTCTAAATGGCCAACTTTTATCAACATGGAATGCATGGAGGAATGGAATGTGGAGAACCTGGTTGCTGATAATGGGAGTTGGAAATCTGAAATTCTGCATGTGCTCTTTGGTTTGGAACTTGCTGAAATAATTTTCAGCATTCCTATTATGGAGGGGAAACTACATGATACTCCAGAGCTCATCAAGTCACCATTGGGGTCAACTCTCACCTCCACAATATACAAAATCTGCTTTGCTGAACTTCCAAACTGGCCCTACAACATGCAAAATTTGAAACCTCCCCCTAGGGAAAAGCTCTTTTGGTGGCAACTCATCAAAGACTCCTTGCCAACTAACACTTGGCTTGCTCGCCGGGATTTAACTGATACCACCCTTTGCCCTTGGGGGTGTAATCAAGGATCACGGAACATTGTCCTGTTCTTAACCAATACCATAATTCAAATGTTGGCTAAATGGGGATGTTTGATCCCCCAATTTTTGAACTTGCATGATTTGCCCCAAGCTCTCATTAAGAGCATAATGATAACTCTTGTTGGGCTAGAATGCATTGTGTTCACCGGTATGGAGAACCCATACTGAAAAGACTCATGGTTGTAGCCATGGTACTCCAAAGAGTATTGTTGCCTCTATACTAAGCTCCATCACACATTCCTCCTCCTATCCTTTCCAGAAGCAATGGGACATCACCCAGCCCTATGGGCTGATCAGACTTACTTTGTGGTGTCCTCCCCCTCTTGGTTGGATCAAGGCTAATGTGGATGGCTCCCTCCTCCCCAACGGGTTGGCTGGTATTGCAGTGGTGCTAAGGGATGAAAATGGCAACTTCCTCAAAGCCATGGGTCATGGTTTTCAGTATTGGGACAGCACATCAGTTGAATTGGCGGCTATGCTCTACACTAGCAATATTATTGAGCCATGGATGACCAAACACAAGGGCATTATCATTGAAGGGGATAACAGTGGTGTGGTGGATCACCTCAAACTTTCTCTTAACAATGAAATATGGCAGAACCGACTTCCGGATGCTCCTAACATCAATTTTTTGAAGAATTTCCACCAGGTTATTTTTGCTTATACACAGAGATCTAACAACTGTTTAGCTGACTTTTGTGCAGATATAGCTACTAGATTTGATTTTATTTGGCATAACTTAGATTGTCATACTATTCCTCTGCAGTTTTTTGTGCTTTTGGAGGAGGATAGGCAACATGATGTTAGTAGCTAGTTTTTGCTTTCTTTTACAACTTTTATAACTTGTAATCAATCTTTTTCATTATCAATGCAAATGCATCTTTTCAAGGAACCCTAAACCCTAAGAGGCTCTTTCATTACTCTTATTTTCTTCTCTTTCTTATTTTCTAGTGAGAGAAGCTCAAGGGGGGGTGACCATGATCACTCACTCAAGGAGGAGTGGGGGTGGTGGTAGCAAGGAGGGCAGCCGGCATGGTGGTGGTGGTGCTTTGGAGGTAAGGCCGGCCAACATGAAGGGAGGTACTGGTGGTGGTTTGGCCAGTAGAAGAAGTTGGCTAGGGAGCTCTAAGGGGAGACATGGCAGCCAAGGCTCTATGGAGGTTGATGGAGAAGATGGGCGAAGGAGGATAGCGCCAGTTAGCACCTAGGCTCGGCCACATGGCAAAGAATCAAGACATGGAGCTAGACTATGAGCCTGGGGGAGGAAGGAGGGCTACAAGCTCACGGCTTTGCTAGAGAAGGCACGGTAGCAGGTTCCAATCGAACAGTGACTCCTAATGGAGGTATTGACAAGGCTGCAGAAGCTATAGTAACCAATGGAATAGTAACCATGGCCGTGAACTCCTACAATGGCATCAATTCACGGGCAAGAAAGGACCAGCAGGCAGTGGACACTGTAGTAGAAGAAATGGAATTGGATTCCAATGAAACAGTAATAGCTTGCTCCGCTCATAATCTGGCAGCAGACCAATGTGACTTGCAATGGAGAGTCGCCAGAATTGCACCTCGATGCTAACAATCAACAATAGTGTAGTAACATTCGAAAAGCAGCTACTCCCATGGAAATAGCAGCTCAAATCGAGTGCCTCGCTCAAACAAGGTACACACGTGTCATGGCGGTGGAACGAGAAGCGCCGCGCACCCCAATTGGAGGCAACAGAGGAATACCGAATGAATGCAAATGCATAATTTAAGCAATACTAGGTTTGATTGATAGTCTAGCTGCCAGCATAGGTATGTCCAAGCAATCTCCCTTCAATGGAGTGAGTGGCTCTCGGGCATTAGGGCAAGGCAGCTCCGACGGTTTTGAGTTGATCGACCCCCAACCTTCCTTTGTAAATTCTGCTTGTATGGTAGATAGACATTGCTTGGATGTGAATACCCAATGTACAACATGTCGCTTCCATACTGGAAAGGTTGAAATCAACCCCCATAGCACTGATTTCATGAATCCAGAGGAATGCACACAACCTATTTGTAGAAATGCCTTAGAGAAGACTACAAGGGAAAATGCAAACCAATTGTTCAGAGGTGAGTCCAGCAGATAGGGGACATTCAGAATACCCACCTCCCATCCTCAGGAAACCACATCAAGGCCATCAAACATAAGCAAAATGACACACACTCCAAATAACCCTTGGAGGAAGCCGTTGTCCCACTTGCCAAAGTTCACTTTGATGAAATTAAAGACAATGAAGGAGTGGGTGTTACTCTTGATAATAACTCTATGCAATCCAATATCCAAAGACTTGAAGCAGCCCTAGTTGGTAAGCTACTTAGTAAAAGACTCCCTTTCTATTTCTTAAACAACGACCTAAAGCGAAAATGGAGCAAATGGGGTGAATTTAATTTAGTGCTAGTTGCGGCTGACTACTTCCTATGCATCTTCCAAACAATTGAGGCCCGTGATGCGGTTCTAATGGACCATGGTTCATTGTAGGAAATGTCATATGGACAAATGGAGTCCAACCTTCTCTTCTGGCTCATTGCAAGGCTTTACCTCTCCCATTTGGATGTGACTACCTAGCCTACCTCTCATCTATTGGGATAGTAATAACTTGGCTAGAATTGCTTCCTATGTTGGTGAGCCAATGTGGATGGACAATCAAACGAGCAAATGGGGTCAAAGTCTTTATGCTCAGGTATGTGTCAAAGTGGACCTCTCAAAAAGTCTCCCACCTGGAATCTGGATCAATGGAGTTAATGGCCGCTTCTTCCAAAAAGTTGAGTATGAAGGAATTGCTCAACTCTATTTCAAATGTGGTGTTGATATATGTCCAGATAACATGGCTCCCAATGTGCAACCCACCAACAAGAACAAAGCTCCCTCCTCTCTTTCAGTTCAGCAAACCACCCAACCACCTAATCAAGTGCAACAAATTTTCAGCACTTTAGCAAATCCTACAGCTCCAGGACAAGGTGTAGTTCCAGCCGACCAATCAAACAACATGCAGAAATTTTCAAGCCATTCGGCCAGCACATAAACTATAGAAATCTACACTATGGCAATAGCACATACCAAAGGAAAAATGGTCAGCAATGTCAATATAGCCAATGAAGAAGCTGAAGGGGCCTATGGGCCATGGACCTTAGTATCCAGGAGGAAGCCAAGACCCTCAAAACCTGAAAACAGCAATCACAACAGCAAGGGAGACACCACCAACAGAAAATCTGTAGCATAACAGAAACAGAGAATGCATAAAGAAAACAGAATCGGCACCAAAATAATGGGGGCTAGAAAGGAGGACAGCAGGGAAACAGACCATCAACAGCAAAGCATTGGTGAAGGGGAGGCCAACTCCAATAACTCTACACCTTCCTTCCAGGTTGTTAAAGGAACACATGATGACCTGAATTTGTTCAAGAACAGAAATGCAAAAACTGGACAGAATCAGATATCCAAGGCACACTTCAATAGAGAACTGGGTCAATTTGGCCCCATAAAAGCAGCTCCTTGGAAACGCAAGACAAGTGAATTCCATATTGACATTGGGGGGAATTCCTCCCATGATGTCTACCCATGACTTCCATCATAATATGGAATTGCCGAGGGGTCTGAAAGAAGGCCACGGGCCACTATCTCCGGAAAATTCTTGTGGAGCATCATGCTCTTTTCATTGGCCTTATAAAAACTAAAGTGACGGACATCACTAGAAGGGAGATTGATCAAATTGTGGGGCGCAACTGGAGTTTTTTACAACAACCTGCTGTAGAAAAATCTGGAGGCATCCTTGCTCTATGGAGAAATGACTTAATTACTTTTTCTCCTCTCACAAAAAATGAATAATGCATTATAGGAGACATTCAGCTGCCAGATAAAGCTACATGGAGGGTGACCATCTGTTATGCTAACAAAGACTACCACATTCGATGGAGACTTTGGGACACTTTAACTCCCTTGTTGAATACCAGCTTGTCATCCATTGTTGGGAGAGATTTTAACTATATCTATGAGGCCAAAGACAAAAAAGAGGAGAAGCCTTTTAAAAGCTCACCGGCGGCAAATGAGATGATGGAATTTCTCACTAATGGGGACTTACATGAGCTGACTTTTACCGGCCCAAGATTCACATGGACCAACAACAAAGATAAAAAAAAATAATATGGGTGCGCCTTGATCGCTTCCTCATCAACTCCATTGCATCTAACCTCCTCCCCTTTGCACAAACTAAACACCTTTCAAGGATTGCATCTGATCAATGCCCTATTATTCTCCAAATCAACTCTAAGGAGATGTGGAAATCACAATGGTAGTTGAAATTTGAAGACACCTGGCTTTCATATCCTATGGCTTGAAAATTAGTGTGGAGATGTTGGCATGGTAACTATGAAGGGTCCAGGGCTGAAAACTTGGACAGGAAATGCAGCCGTACACTAAGAAACTTATTCCACTGAAGAAAAAAAAGCTCAAAGATTTGAGTAAGCAAAGGGACTCCCTACAAGAGGAAATTCTGCAACTACATGTGGTTAATTGCTCTCTACAGGGGAGGACAGAGCAGCAAGAAAGAGACCTCCAACTCAAGGCAAATGAGCTGAACTCAACCCTGGCCCATTTATCTTGTTGGTGGCGAAAGAGCTAAAGTCGTGGGAAGAGGGGATGCCAACACACATTACTTTCACACCATTGCAATTGCTAGAAAGAGGTCAAATAGAATCAACACCCTCAAACTTGATGACGACCAGATTACGGAAGACCCGGTCCTAATCCACCAAGCTTTTAGGAACTTTTTTCAGTGGAAGTGGAGTGCACATCCCATTACTATTAATAATTAGCCTTCGTTTGCTAAAATCAACACCATCCCATCTCAGGTTTGTGATCTTTTGGAAGCGGATATCAACGAGGCTGAAATTTGGGAGGCGATCAAATCGATGAGTACTAATCGTGCCCCTGGGATTGATGGCCTCACAACATCCTTCTACAAGTACTTTTGGAGGATCATTGGCCAAGATGTGGTGGCGGCTGTCAAGGAATTTTTTGGTAGTGGAACCATGATTCCTCAGTGGAAGGAAACCTTGGTTATTCTCTTACCCAAGTCCTCCAATCGATGGTCCCGCAAAATAGACCATAAGCCTATGCAATTACAAAGTCATAGCAAAATCCTAGTGTAAAAAATATTCTACCAAACATCATTTCAAGAAGGTGGTGCCTTTGTGCCTTCTAGATCTATCTCCCATCACTGCTTGGCAGCCCAAGAAATTATTAGTAAATTCCAACACTCCACCTCAAAGGAGGGATTCATGGCCATTAAAATTGACATGGAGCAAGCATATGATAAAATGAGCTGGGAAACCTTAACTATAATCCTACACAAATTTGGGTTACCAATGAAGTTCCGAAATTGGATCCTCCAGTGGATTTCCTTGCCTTCCTTCTCCCTCTAGTTAAATGGGCAAAGAACTGAATGGAAACAAGCTAGTTGTGGATTTCGACAAGGGTGTCCATTATCTCCTTACCTTTTTATCCTTTGCTCAGAACTGCTATCCTTAGCTATCAAGCAACACGGTGTTAAGTGTGCTTATTGCCAACGGGGGAACACACATATCACACCTTCTTTATGCAGATGACATTTTATTCACCACAAAAGCTTCCATTGCCCATGCAAAGGGTGTCCTTTAAATTTTGGAAAATTATTGCAACTGGACGGGGCAATGTATCAATTCCACCAAAATTGCTATTGTGTTCAGCAAAGCCATACACAGATGGAAGGCCAACAGAATCACTAGGCTCACTGGATTCAGAAGATTTGAGGAGCTTGATTACTTGGGCATTAAACTTGCCATGAGGAAATTAAAAATAATAGACTTTCAGCAACTACTACAAAAGGCAAGAGACAAAATTAGCTCATGGGGAGTTAGACACCTTTCAATGGCAAGCAGACTTACACTTATAAGGACATCCTTACTTTGCATCTCTATGTACCAAACAACCCACACCAAAATTCCCAAGGGAATTACTAAGGAGATTGAGAAGCTTGCTAAGAACTTCCTTCGGCAAGGAAATAACAACCAGCATTGCATACACTATGTTCCTTGGGACAAAATCTGCATGCCTACCAACAAAGGTGGCCTTGGCTTACACATCGGAATGGCCCCTGGGCTAGAATGGCTTGGGAATTCCTCTCTAAACCCGACATGCTCCACAAATGCTTGATTGAGAAGTATGGGCTAAACCCATGGCTTAGGAAACCCAAACGGGGGGACTCCAATTGCTAGAAAATTATCCATGATGGTGCTTACAGCCTGAACCGAAATCTGAAATGGAAGATTAGTAATGGTAAAGAGGTAGACTTCCTAAACTCTACTTGGATTTCAGACCTTCCTCTTTCCAAATGGCCTACCTTTCTTAACAAGGAGTGGAGGAATGGAAGGTAAAGATTGCTGAAAATAGAAGATGGAATACTAAAAATCTGCATACCCTTTTTGGTTCGGACCTTGCTGAACTCATTTCCAGCATTCCCATTATGGAGGAGCACCAAAATGACTTCCCAGAGCTCATCAAGGCACCCATGGGGACAACTCTCGCTTCCATATTATACAAAATCTGCTTTGCTCAAATTTCAAATTGGCCCTACAGCATGCAGAATTTGAACCTCCCACTTAGGGAAAAGTTATTTTGGTGGCGGCTCATCAAAGACTCTTTGCCAACTAACACTTGGCTTGCTCGTCAGGGTTTAACTGACACCACCCTTTGCCCTTGGGGGTGTAATCAGGAAGAGACTACTGAACAAATTGCTGTCCAATGTTCCGTCACACACAACATAATCCAGAATTTGGCTAAATGGGGTCGTTTTCAATCCGTTTTCACAACTCAGAATTACTCCAAGCCCTCACCGAGGTAATGCAAGGATAACTTAGAGAATGTATTGTGTTATTGTTTACCGTTGGAGAACTCAGATAGCCAAGACTCACGTATGTAGCTATGAGGATTATTGTTCCCATTCTTTGCTCCATCACACATTCTACCTCTTTTCCATTCCAGAAGCAATGAGACATCATCCACTCTATGGGTCGATCCTACATTGTGGTGTCCTCCCCTCTGGTTGGATCAAGGCAAATGTGGATGGCTCCTTGCTTTCTAATGGTGCGCGGTCTTAAGGGATGAGAATGGCAACTTCATCAAAGCCATGGGTCATTGCTTCCAATGTTGGGACAGCACAACTGTGGAACTAGCGGCCATGCTCTACACCCAACACATCATTGAGCCTTGGATGACAGAGTACAAAGGCATTGTCATTGAAAGGGACAACATTGGGGTGGTGGACCACCTCAAGCTCTCTCTTCACAATGAGATATGGCAGAATCGACTTCCTCACCCTCCAGACATTAGCTTTCTGAAGAACTTTCACTAGGTCATTTTTACTTACACACAAAGATCTAACAATAGCTTAGCTGATTTTTGTGTGGATGTAGCTACTAGTTTTAATTTTGTTTGGCATAGCTGATAACAACACTATTCCTCCAGTTTTGTGCTTTTAGAGTAGGATAGGAAACATCGTTAGTAGCTAGTTTTGCTTTCTTTTGCAACTTTATAACTTGTTTATTATTATCAATGCAAATGCATCTTTTCAAGGAACCCTAAACCCTAAGGAACCCAAAAACTTGGAGGCTCTTCCATTTCCAAGCAAACTTTCTCTCTCTTGAGGGTCGACTTTCCAATACTCTCTTCTCTCCATGGTGGGGGGTGGCCCGTAGTCACTTCCTCCTACAAGGGACAAGGTGGCTAAGAGGGAGGGCCGAGAGGAGGCAAGAAGGAGAGGGGCCATGGCAAGATGGTGCTAGGGATGGACAAGGGTTCTTATGCAAGGGACGGTCGGGTTGGTGCCGATTTTGATCTTGAAACGCAAGGGGGAGGTGGTGACTTCTCCAAAGAACCTTCAAGGCTTCTCCGGCAAGAGGAGGCGCTCAGGTTGGCAGGTGGTGATGTTGGTTTGGTCGGCCAAATGGATCTTGATCCAAGACTCTACATCAGAGACACCTACTGGTGGCTGAGACAGAATGAGGATGTCCCTAATGGCGGTCGCTAGGTGAGGAGGCCGCCACTGAATGGCCCACGAAATCACGGAGTCGCGCTAATTGTGGGGAGCTGCAGATCAGGAAGGCGGTTGCACTAATTATGCACCTGGCGATTGCGGGACCACCGGCGAAACATCAGGCGCTATCACGCGGGCTGCGCATGGTACAAGCAAAGAGGCGCGACGGCCTGCAATCACATGCGCATAGCATGATAGGCATGTGTTCGCGCCAAATGCAAGACAAGGCATGCCAAGACAATGACATGTACGCACTAGAAGCTGAAGCGCGGGGAAGTTTGCTGCCACAGACCAGAGGGCCGTGACCACCCGCGCGTGCACCGCTGACGGCCGATTTTGCACAACATGTTAGGTAGACAAGAGGCCAATGGAGATGCTGAAATGCAAGAAGATGGGGATCAAGCTAGCTTCTATGCTGGCTCCACTAAGGCTAAGAGCTCATATCAAGGAAATCGAGGGCTTTGAAGGTACCCAATTTGGCCAAGGTATGTCATACAATATGTGTGATGTTGATGATGTTGGGGCTAGCCCGTGATCATATGGATGCTTTGTGGTGAACATGTCTGGACACCCAATTGCAAGTGGGGTGGCTGACCATGATGTCTCTATGGCTGATCACATCGCTCCAAGGCTGTGCACACAAGGTGTTTGCACTAATGCCATAGTGAACCCGAGCACCTTTGCTTGGGGTGTGCTTCATGGTTTGGACAAGGGGAAAGGTAAGGCAACTATTAACCCTTTGTTTGAAGATAATAGCCTTCTTAGAGAGGCTTTACCTGGAGCTTCAAATGGTGCTACCTCTCGGCCAATGGAAGGCAAGCATCCTAATGATCAAGCCAACTCTTGGAAGAAGAAGGAATATGTAAAATTAGGGCCTATAAATAAAAATGCAGCACTCATGGAGGATGGCATTCTCTACCTTGGATGACCAAGCGTTGATGACAACCAATTGAAACTTGAAAGAGCACTTGTTGGGAAGATCTTGGGGAGAATACCATCATATTTTTATCTCAATGCAGACCTGCAGAGGAAGTGGAGTTGGTGGGGGGCTTTCAAATTAATTATGGTTGCCCTAGATTGCTTGCATCTTTAAAACTAGGGAGATGCGCCTTGATGAATGGGCCTTGGTTGTGAGGAATGTTATTGGGTTGGATAAGTGGACTCCCACTTTCAATCCAAAATCTCTTCATGGGCTCTCCTCTACTATTTGGGTATGCTTTCCTAATCTCCCCCTGCTTTACTGGGATAATACTAATATTGTCAAGATCGCTTCCTTTATTGAGAGCCTCATTGGGTGGATCACCCAACAAACTCATGGGGGCAAAGCATGTTTGCCAGAGTCTACATCAGACTTGACCTTTCATAGAAACTCCCCACAAGAGTTTGGATCCATGGAAGAAACGGAAGGTTTTTCCAACATGTTAAGTATGAGGGTATTACTCAACTCTACTTTTCTTGTGGAAATGTGGGACACAAGGTTGACTCTTGCCCCACCAAGGAGGTTCCTCCAGCGACTCCCACTATGGCTAAGACTTTTTCTTCCCCTACTATTCAGACTAATGTGCATGAGTCTATGCAGAACTTGGCCCAGCCTGCTTTAGCTGAGAAGGGGGAATGTAGCACTGCCAATCAAAATCCCACTAAAGGCCAAAATGTTGAGACACAAGTCGCTCCACTTTACCTACACAACCTGAGGAATCCACTTCTTCTGAGTATGGTCCTTGGGTGCTGGTCACCGGGAAGAATAAAACCAACAATAAGCAACAACAGGTTAGCTTGAAGAAGAAGGAAGGTGGGAAGCAAGGCCATAAAAGTGGCCAACCTACAGCCACTCATTCCCCAGGAAGAGCTCCTCCATAAGGAGCACCTTCAAAGTAGTCCCTCCCTACTGCTGAAGCATCTAAGGCTCCCATATTCCAAACCAAAGCTACAGTGGAGAAACTCAAAAAACTAGTGCGGGAAAAGGCAACCATGCACACTACCACAAAGGCAAGGGTGTCACAGGCACACTTTGAGAAGGAGCTACAAAATTTGGGGCCAATTGAGGCCCACTCAAAGAAGAGGAAGAAAGTTCATATTGAATCACCTGCGGGGGGGGATAAATCTCCCATGGTGACTTAATGTCATCCATCCTTTTTTGGAATTGTAGGGGGCCCGAAAGAAAACTATGGGCCACTACCTATGCCACCTGATTGGTGGCTATGATATTTGTATTATTGACCTAGTGGAAACTAGGATTGAGGAAATCTCTCGGCGGGAAGTGGACAAGTTGGTTGGAAGCAACTGGCAGTTCATTTGTCATCCTTCTACGGGGAATTCTGGTGGGATTATTATTCTTTGGCAGAGTGATATGATTGGGTTCACCCCAACTGTTCTTACTGATCATATGGTTTCGAGAAGTGTTAGTATGCCTAATAACACCCAGTGGACTCTTGGCTAGGTTTATGCTAAGAAAGATTATCACTGCAGGAGAATACTTTGGCAGACTATTCTTAGTAATGTGGATCTGCAGTCCCCTACTATTATTGGTGGAGATTTCAACTGCATCCACTCAGCAGGATAAGAAGGGAGGGAAGCCTTTCTTACTCTTTAAAAGGGAGATGGAGGATTATATGGCCTTCGCTGATTTACATGAGCTTGATTTTGTTGGCCAACAATTCACATGGACCAACAATAAGGATGGTAGAAGTAAGATTTGGGTCAGACTCGACAGGATCATTGTCAACTCCTTAGCATCCAACCTCCTCAGAGACACGAAGGTCAGTCACCTTTCTCATATTGCTTCTAGTCATTGTCCCTTATTGCTTTCAGTTACTTCAGCTGCACAGGATAGACCACAACGGTGGCTACAATTTGAGGTGTAGCTTTCTTACCCTATGGCCTGGAAACTTATGTGGCGGAAATGGGGGAAAATTGATTATGGCTATAAAGCTGATATTCTCCAATGAAAAAGCAACAGAACATTGAAGGCTCTCTTTCATTGGAGTAAAAGCAAGATGAAGAATCTGAACTCTCTGAAGAGTAAATTGGAGGAGGACATTGCTGAACTCCAGATTATTGATTGTTTTGACGAAGGTCTATCCATTAGACAAGAGCTAATCTTCATTCCAAAGTGGTGGAGTTGAATTCTAGTCTTGTTAGGCTCAACACTTGGTGGAAGTAGAGAGCCAAGTCCAAATGGCTTTAACAGGGAGATGGTAATACTCACTTTTTCCACACTGTTGCTTTTGCAAGACATCACACCAATAAAATTAACAGTGTCATGAGTGATGATGGAAGCCTTCGGGACAGTCTTGAGGACATTACTTCTGCCTTCACCACTTTCTTCTGGCATAAGTGGATTGAAGGGAATGTTTCTCTTGATGATTGACCTACCATTCCGAGCGACAGGCAAGTACCTCCTCATGTTAAATATCTTCTTGATGCTAACATTACTAAGCAGAAAATTTGGGAGGCCTTACACTCGATGGGGCCTAATCGAGCTCCAGCTTTTGGATGGGATTACTTTGTCCTTCTACAAGTACTCAAGTGAAGGGTGATGTTATTGCTTGTTCAGAGTTCTTTCTCGCATGGATGATAATTGGAAAGAGATTATCATTGATTAAGAGTCTTTGGGGCCAATCATCCAAGTTTTGGCCTATTAGTCTATGTCACCATTTACAAACTTGTTGCAAAGATCGTTAATAACAAGCATATCCTCCGCCATCATCTCGAGGAGCAAGATGCCTTTGTGCCACAGGGAACATCTCACATCACTTCCTCTTAGCCGAAATCTTTAATAAGCTTAAGCACTCAACCTCTCGGTTGGGGGGCATGGTGATCAAGATTGACATGGAGGCATATGATCGCATGAGTTGGAAGACTTTGGAGAAAGTCCGGTTCGATGGGTTTCCTCCTACATTCAGCAAGTGGGTGATGCAGTGTATTACATTCCCAAAGTTCTCTCGTCTGAATAAGATGGACCGAGTGGATTGATGCTCGTGTGGTTTTCGATAAGGGTGTCCGCCTCACTTGTTCATCCTATGCTCGAGCTTTACCCAAGCCTTCAAGGAAGGGCCCCGCCTAGGCATGTCTCACTATTGGAGGTACCTGCATCTCTCACCTTTATATTGATGATATTATTTCCTGCATCGCTTATACATGGAAAACAAATTAGAGGCACTCTTGAGGAGTACTGTGCTTGGACTGGGCAGCGTATCAATGCTGCTAAATCTGCTATCATCTTCAACCATGCTGCAACCAGATGGAGAACAAATCGTATTGCTAGGTTGCCTGAGTTTAGGAGAGTCCAGGAGATGGATTATCTTGGCTTCAAGCTAGCACTACAAAGACTTCACAGAAGTGATTACTCTTAGTTGATTCATCGGGAAAGGGAGAAGATCCTAGCTTGGGATCCCTTCACCTATCCCTCGTGTGCCGCCCTCCTCTCTTCATGCCTGATCACTGGATACCTACCACACATACCATCATCCCTTCAAATGTTTTGCTGGAGATTGAGAAGCTTTGCAGATCCTTCCTCTGGGATAAGAGCTCCACACATAAGAGTGTCCATTATGTCAAGTGGAATGATATATGTTCACCTCAGAAGGTTGGGGGCCTTGGGTTTCATTCAGCTACCACTTGGACTGGCCCTTTAAGGGCACGGCTAGCCTGGGACTTCATTCAGAAGCCTGCTACTCTTCTACACCGATGCCTGTGGGAGAAGTATGGTGATGATATTTGGGGGAGTTCTTTGAGAAGGGGTGATTCCAAGTCCTGGGTTGTCCTTCTCAGTGGAGCTCAAAGCCTCAAGCATATTATCTGGTGGAGACTTGCTATGAGAGCAAGGTGCAAGTACTCTCACATAGTTGGCTGACAGATTTTTCCCTCTCCAGGAGACCGACCTTCATTGATGTAGCTGCCCTTGAGGATCAGATGTTGAGTGCCTTCATTCGACCAGATAGAAGCTGGGACGCTGCCAAATTGGAGCTTCATTTTGCCCAAGACCTTGTTGAGCTGATCAAAGGAGTGGTGACTCACTCAGACTTAGTGGCAGATATTTCAAAGTTGACTCATCTACCCCTAGGTAAGTCACTCACTTCGCTTGCTTATGATGCTCTGTTCCTGCAGGATTTCTCTTGTTATCAGTGGCTCAAGAGATTTCAGCTCCATCCCTGGGAGAAGTTATTTTGGTGGCGCATTTTGAAGGGTGTTATCCCAACCCTTTCTTGGTCGATAGGACTTGTGGAGGAGGTACAATGCTGGGTGCTCTCGTTGAGGATTTGGACCACTCGACTAGTTCTCACCTCCGCGATCTTGAAGGTTCTTGCTACTTGGGGCTTGTTATGCCTTCTTTGCCACATCAGATCTCTGTGTTGCTTTTGACCAAACCCCAAATCGATCTACTTGGGGTAGAGCTTACTGTATTGTTTATCAAGTTTGAGGGCTGCAGACTCATAGACAGCTTATGGAACCCCAAAATTCTTGCAAGAACATTTTGAGGCTTTCACCAACACCGCATCCTTTCCTTTTCATGAGCAATGGAAGCTCCACCACCACACCCTATTTTCATACTCTTAGACTCCCTGGATGGCTAAAGGCTAATGTTGATGGTGCACTGCTTCAGTCTGGTGTTGCAGGTATTGGGGTGGGGATCAGAGATGGCATGGGAAATCTTATCAAGGCACCAGGTATTCAGTTTCAGCATTGGGATAGCACCTTTGTGGAGATGCAAGCTATGCTCGCCATCAAGCAGCTTGTTGAGCCCTGGATGCAAGAGTTGAAGGGTATCATTCTTGAAGACAACACTCACTGGTGACCACCTCCTAAGATGCTTGAGAGTTACTGGCCTCTCCACCAAAGCTGATCTTGGCTTCCCCTGAGTTCCACCGTGTTGTTCTCTCACATCACCGAGCTACCGCTAGTAGATTTTGTGCACACTTTGCTACTACTGAGTTTGTATGGCATTCTGATCTTTGTTTTATCCCTCCCGCTTTTCATGTTATTTTGAGGATGATAAAGCATGGTTTCTTTCCTTTGTTGTTGAACTTGTTTAAATCTTTCAACCCTAAACCCTAAAACCCTAAACCTAAACTCAACTAAATCCTAAACTCCTAAACCTAAAAAATCCTAAACCCTAAACCCTAAACCTAAACCCTAAACTCTAAACCTAAACCCAAAATGCTAAACCTTAACCCTAATCTAAACCCTAAACCTACATGCCCTAAACCCTAAAAAATACTCAAATTTATTAATAAATGATTTAGTATGTTCAAACTAACCTAATAAGATTATTTGCACCTAAGTCAACTTACTTAACCTAAATTGATTAAATTAAGCCAATTTGATCGAAATAGTCTTAATCATCAAATTAATTGAAGTAATTAGACATAAAAATTCTTTTAATTATTCTTACTATGGTCCAAGCATTATTAAAATATACTACCCATTAGTCCCAAAATGTCGCTAATGAAAAAGCAACTAAAATAAGATGATAGGGATTACTTTTTTAAACAACTAGGATGATATAATGAGTGCACACAAAAAAATTAGTATTTGTGGAACAATATCGTACAAATATACAAAATTTTCTTTCTTTAGGTGTAAACTTAAGATGCATTAAATTGAATCGAAACAAAAAGTGCAACTATTTATTAAATTTAAAGAAATCAGTAAGAAATGCAACCATAAAAAAAGAAATGAACAAATAAATATTTTTATAGTAATTTAAAACCCAATTGAAGCTAAGTCGACCAAAATAGGAATTTGTCAACACCAATAACTAAATATTTAAGAATAAAATACATAAAAGAAAAAGTCATCAAAGTAAAGAAAATTAATGTCTTATCACACTTGTACCACTCAAAAGAATCTCACATACAATAAGAACTCATAACATACAGAGGTCACTACTCAAATCAACACTCATATAATAATTCATGCTCCAAAACACACTATATTAAGTACATAAATGGGGCAACAGAGGCATTAAATTCCATGATAAGAACATTAAAGTCAAGGCACTAAAAGCCTACAATAGAAATCATTGAGAGGCATTGCTCCATGAAACCATAATAAGGTGGTAAAATCCCATTGAAGTTGTGAAAGAGGTAAAATGATGAAAAGTCCAAAATCTAAGGTTTAGGGGTTAAATTTTATAGTGATAGGAGCAATCATAGAGAAAGAAAATGCATCTCATTTTCATAAACATTTATCATAGCCATGTCTGGGAAAATTGTAATTAAAAAGGTGAGGAGATCTCAAAAGCAGATTACATTTTGTAGTGATAAGAAACCTCGAAAGCCTTTGATAATTTATATTGAGACCAGATTATTTTTCATAGTTTTTAAGAACTTTTACTATTCTCTTGTGTAAGTAAGTGAAGAGTGAGTGCCTTGGAGTAACAAAGTGAGAGAGGCTTGACTTAAGTGTAATTTATACAATTCTCATTAGTTTTATTTATAGTAGATTTATTGGTATGGAATAGCTCGTGATTTTCCATTCTCAATTTTCACATTAAATGTGATGTTTTATATGATCTTTTAGTTTTTCCACTTCTTTTCAAAGCTTTGTTCTTGATCTCTCAAATCTATTTTCATGATTTATCTCACAACAAATGTGCCTTTGGAATGAGGGTGTCCACTGAAAGCTTTTGTTCTTGATTTCAAAACCATGAAATGCAAGTGATTGTGTGGTAATCTACTATCATCTAACACATATACTATAAAGAGTTTACATTTTGTAGGATGGTGAAAAGACTTTGATAATTCATGTTGGGCGATTAGACAATTTTCTGCATTTTTTTCATAATTTTTACTATTCGCTTGTGTACGTGAGTGAAGTGTGAGTGCTCTAAAGTGATAAAAGTTAGGAGAGATTTGAGTGAAGTATGTTTTATATAATTCTCCTCAATTTTCTTCATAGTAGATTTCTTTGTGTGGTGTGCTCCGTGATTGTTTCTCGTTCTCGAGTTTTTTCACATTAAATCTAGTGTTTTCTATGATATTGTATTATTATTATTTTACTTTTGTTCAAATTTTTGCTCCAAATTTCTTGAATCTATTTCACAATTTATCTCCCAACATATATACTTTTGGAATGAGGGAGTCCACTCTAAAAGCTTCCATCCTCAATTTTGAAACCATGAAATGCATGAGATTGAGGTAATCTCTTATCATATGATGCTTCTACCACAAAGCTATTTACATTTATAGTGATGGGGAACCTAAAAGGCCTTTCATAGTTCAAGTGATTAGGAGTCGAGAAGAACAAGGATTTTCTCAAAATGTGAGTTCACTCACTATACCTTTTGTCCATTTTTTTTTTGTACATTTAAAGCATTTATTGATATTTGGTAATTAATTTTGTGCATATGGATAAGTGATGGAAGCTAGAGTTCAAGAATTGCATTTATCTGGAGATGGATCCTATCGATAAATTCTTGGAGATAGCCCCTATCAATAAATTCTTGTAGAATGTTCAAAATGTCTTTGTTTTACTAAGAGATGGAATTCATGCTTTTATTTTTTTATTTAAATTTTCATTATTACTATGATCTTTAGTGTAAAGTGAAGTATTTCTTTTTTTCTTTTCTTTTTTAAAGTGAACTGGTGAAAATGTTTGAAGGAATGCCTTCACAAAATTCTCCAAGTTGGAGAGCATTGTATATATACAAGGGTGATGTTTTCGTGCATAATAGTTAGAGACCCTTGGGCTTATTATTCTTAAGCGATGTCTTATGGAGTTCTTAATGTCGCTACAATGCTAGGTTAATCAATGACATTATCCCTTTTAAGCAATTTGGCAAAACTGACTTCTTCTTCAACTAGAAGATGTTGATGATTGTTACCATAATTGGGCTTTCGATATCCAACAAAGAATTTTGAGTTATGTCAAAGAACAGATGAAGAAGTATGAGAGAGAAGACCAAGAATATTCATGATGTGTAATATAATATTGTCATTTGGATCTAACACAAAGAAAGGGCATAGCTCCTCAGGCCTGCCAAGTGGTTATTCAAGAGACTCATTTCCTCTTCTATCCATATATTGTAGTTCATTAATATCATTGTCAAAGATAATAGGGATATTCTAAATGAAACATTTATTTTTTTTATTTTTTATTTTACTAGGTGATATTTTTTGTATTCTAAAAATGATTATGAATCCATTTTTATGAGGTCTTTGTTGGATGGGGCTCCAAAATTCTCCACCGACCTCTCGATGAAGAGAGTGATTTAAAGTGTTGGTATAATTTTTAGAAGGTAGATGGAATAGTAGATAAGACACTACCCAGAGATTTCACCCTCATTTTGTGAGGACTTTAGATCTGGTTCCAGGATTCTATAAGCGCAAACACCTATAGTTAATTACCCATCTCAATGCTGAGAGAGAACTTTCGATTAAGGCTAGTCGTTAGATCGCTAAATGCATAGTGTATAGTAGCAGCATATGGAGTTTTAGAATTTAGAATTTATGAAATTTGTTATCATTAGCTTAAAGCAGATGGTTGGGGGAATGATGACGTGTTCGATCTAGATCTCATGGTTCTGTCATCCTGAGTTGTCACAGTCCCTAGTCTACTTAGTCAGAGGAGGTAGTCAACCCAATCTGATCAAAGGATCCTTATCAACAGCCATGGGTTATGTCGTCCAAGTAATCCTTATAGACTTGGGGTGGTATTTATCTAAAAAGATAGCTTAAGCTTAACCGATAGATGGCTTTTACCCCATTATTCTATGATTCGCATCTCAATGTACGATCCATTGGGAGCATAGCTACATGATCATCATAATATAATAGTGTCATTTAACGATAGCCACCCAAGCAAGACTCTAGTTGTAACTACATCGTGGAGCTCTTGGCCAAGTCACGCAATGAGGATACGGCCACGCATCGGCATGAGAGATTGATTGAGAGTGATTATCGAAATATACTTGACTTGACATTGGCTCTTTTATGAGCTAGAGTTTTCTTAATTTTTCACCTTCAACAACCTATTGCGGAAGGTGGATTGAGTTATATTTTGCTTTAAGTTTTTAATGATTAAATTTCATTTAAGCATTTAACATTTAATAATTTATCCAATTTTTATATTTGTATTGACACTTGATTTTGATTAATTCAATTTGAGCTTACAAGCATATTTTGATTGGTAAGTATCCCCTCCGATTTAAATCTTAATTCAACACAGCCATCATCGGGGTAGTTAATTAATTTAATTGAATATATTTAAGAACTTTAGATTCTGTCAACTCTGTTTAGCTCCTAATAGAGGATCAGATCTATAGGTTAAAGCTCGTAGCTGTATTGCATAACTTTGCAACTGAATAACTTTTGTATTTTAGAAAATATATTTGTATTTTGAAATTTTAATGATTAATTCTTTCAAATATTTGTATTCGAGATATAATTATGAATTTTGCAATGTTTTCTTGAATACAAAATAAATTAATTTATTTATTTTTTAACCTGGAGCATCCTCATGAATCTTAATATTCAAGATGCATGTAAATATTTTCATTTTAAACTTTGCATCATGTTCAAAATACTGAGTTGTGCTCTAACCAAAGCAGTATTCCACCATTTAAGTGATCTTGTAATACATGTAAACATCCAATTCATTTATTAGAAAGCTTTCACAAGCTTTGAAGCACTTGGATATGGCATGTAATTACTTCAAAAGCATATGTAAGCACTCATTCTTTTGTTCAAGCTTTTGCTTGTATTTCAAGACACCTAAATTGAGAAGGTGATTACATTAGCATATGCATGAATATTTGTTATATTTAAAGGCTTGCACAATTTTGACACAAGTGAATAAAATTATAAATGGCTTCAAAACATATGCAATCAAGTCATTCTCATTTAGGCATATGCATATATTTCAAAGCTATAAATCAAATGTAGTTATATTTTATAAAATGTGAATTTGAATCTTTCATATATTTGTATAAATCAAGGGATGCTCGAATTAAGCAAAATATTGTTGCAGAGCATACATGAAATTCATCCTACTTAGATGTTTATGTTCATATTTAGACAATAGGATGTAATAACATTTTAAATACTTAACAATAAATCATTTTATTTATGTATGCAAAGAAGCTATCAAGCCTTTTATAAGCTTCAATGTCTCAATCTAAATCACCTCTAATTATTTTCATGCAAAAAGAAAAGCAATATTATCCAAGTTTACATAGGATGATCTTTGAAAATAGCTATCAACCTTTTTTTCTTGAGGATAAGCAACGGTGCATTAATATGTTCAAGCCAACAAACTTGCATTCCAAATTTCCAATCTTCACGAAGAGTTATCACTCGTTTTGCCTTTATGCAATAAATTCTAAATGAATATTTCACATTTTGATCAATAATAGGTTCTATTATGACATTGCAGTATTCAAGGATAAAACTTCCCACCCTAAGTAGTCCAATACGAGACATTTATTAATGCTTTTGCCTTAATATGAGTCTCATTATTTTCAAGGCTTTTGTTGTTTAATAGGAGCTTCTCAAAAAAAAATTTTCATTTGGCATTTAACACTATCCTTATTCCATGGTTTTACATTAACGAGTTTCGTCCCCCTCTTTTTATTATATCCATTGCTAGACTTTGTTTAGGGTTTAGGTTATTTTCCATTGTTGAAGAATGTTTTGAGATCAAAGCTGGTGGACTTTCAAACTTTTTTTTTTGTAAGTACTCTTCATTTTCTTATTTTTTGATTTAATGTTTATTTTCATATTTGTCTTTTTTTTATTTAAGTTTAGATTATTTTCCTTTAAATTTATCGAAGTCTTAAATTTTAGTCTAAATTTTGGTAGCATTTAACGCTACATCTAATCTGACTTACTCGACTTATTGAGTGTAGTAGTGTCTAACGACACCACAACTATCTCTCACTACACCCTATTGGGCAGCTCGCAAAAGAATCACAAGCACATATTCCATATACACATTCATTTTTTTTTGTACATCCACAACCAGCGATGATGATAAATTTGCATAACAACGCAATTGATTTGCAACCTAAGGGCAATAATGTTTAAATCCAATCTTCCTTCTATCATCAAGAGGTAGAATAGAAAATCCAATTAGAGGTTCAGTTTGGTGAGATGTCAGAAACAAAGAGGAACCTACCTGATGGTAGAGTCGCCTCTCGGCAGCCGCCATTTGTGAAAGGGGGAGGCTTGCAGTTTGGTTCACTGTAGAGGGAAGTCAGCTTGAGGTTGTTGCTATCCAAGTAGGTTAAGAGAAAGAGGGAGAAAGAGGGAGAGGCCTACTTTGGTTGCTCGGTTCAGCTGCTTGGTTTGTACAGACGAGAAAAGGTTCGGCAAAGCAGCGAAGGTTACGATAGCAGTGAGGAAGAAAAGGAGTGTTGCCTAGAGAGGGAGGTCGGGTGAGGCTCACAGTTTGTGTGGCTCGAGTGAACGAGGGAGTCAGTTTGCTCGGCTCGCACGGGAGGGAATCGTGTGCTCCTTCATTCTGGCTAGGACGAACGGAACGAGAGAAGAGGGGGAGGCGAATCGAATGCGAGACTTACGGCTTGAGAGGAGGAGAGCGATGCTTGCGGATCGATGCTTGAAGGGTAATAGACCGAGAGAGTGGAAACGGCTCGAGATTTTGGATGGAGATCGAGCATTTGGTTTTGAGGGAAATTTAAGAGAACGAGAGCTTACGCTCAGCTTCGTTCCTTCGGATAGAGGGAAATCGGGAGAGAGCGAGAGCCGAAGGCTTATGACTTTTCGAAGGAGAAACTGAGAGCGTGAGAAGGGGAGATCATGCAATTCCCATGCAGTTGGAGGAGTTGGAATGAGAGTGAGGGCTTTCAATTTTTAGGAGGATGGGCAGGAGCGTTTCTTACGGTTTGAAGGAGACGAGAGGAGGAGGAAGCTGAAGCTTCTTCTGTCAGGCTGTGTGCGATCTGAGGTTGACGGGCCACAGCACTGGAATGGAATGCTGGGTTATTCAGATGTGTTGGATGCGCACAGATTATTTCATCAATTTCGATTCAAGTCGATCAATTTTTCAAAATACATTATCGCTCGATCACTGATGCTCGATTCATTTGAATCGATTGTGGAAAGTCTCATTTAATAGATTTTGATATTTTGAATCTAATGGTGCAATCAATTTTACGAACTGGTCATTTTAATGTCTACAGTGTATTTCATCTCGACATGCACTATTGCATCCAAGTGGATTGACTTTGTTTATAAGTCTTTGACTCATGGCGCTTGCATGGAGGTCAACAAATGTGACTAGAGCATGGAGCGAGCCATGTTTATAAAACTTTGGGTGCTGGAACTTGGATCACTCAATCAATAGGGAGCTTTGATGGGATTTTTCATTAGTATGATGTCATGTTTCGGACATGCTAAATGATGTGATTGACTAATTTGTCAGGATCGACTTGTCGGATGGATAAGAGCTCTTCCACCATCTACTCTTTGCTTTAATGGGTTTGTTGAATATCTCTTTCTCTTGTATTATTGTAGATTTGAATTTCCTCCAACCCTAGCTTCATGCTTGATCGAGTTTGATGAAGGAACTTGTTTGTTTGCTTTGAGATTTGAAATTCCTTCTATCCTAACTTTAAGCTTGACGGACTTAATGAAGGATTGACCTAATTTGTCCATATTAATTTGTTAAGAAGTGTATGTACGTCTTAAATCATGTGCTTGCTACTTTGGCGGACTTGTTGAAGGGTGCATACAGATGACCCAACCTTCTGACTCATATTGGGTCAATGTTGAGTTACCAATCGAGCAATGTGTGCTTTAACAGACTGAATAACCACAAAATTCTTTTAGTTTGCTCGTAAGCTTTGTACCAACTTCAAGATTACTTCTTCAATCTCCATGCTTCATGCTTCATCGGACTTGCTTAAAAAGACATAATCCTTCCTCTTTTCCTCTTCTTTTTTTTATTTCATACTGCTCTTGAGATTTTGTATCTTCATCTTTGCATATCTTTAAAATATTTTACACAGATACTATTTTAAAGATAAATAATCTTCTATAGTCTTCTTTATAGTCCATTAGTCAGCTAAGAGAACTTTTGATTCTGAATCACTTGTGTGTGTCAAGTCAAGTCGGCTTTAGGCAAAATAGCTATTATCATCCTAGCAAGCAGGGGCTCTATCACTACGACCTTTTTTACCACTTGTTGAGTGAGAAGAGCTGTCAGTGACTCAACCATATTTGAGCTTATTGAGTCTGATGGTCAGGTCCCACTTGAGTCTTAGACTTGAGCTATGAATGGACTTGTGCTTCCCTAACTTAACAATCTCAAAGTTTACAAATTCAAAATCCTCTCACTTGACTTTTAAGACTTCAAAAGCATAAAAGATGAATCTTTCAATCATGAAATCATCTTATATGCAGTTTGTTTAAAGATGCATTTCAACTACTCATGATAATTAAAAGTATCTTTAGCATTAGGATAATGGAGTAATCAAATGGAGATTTTGGCTCAAAGTACGATGTCTACAATCAGAATATATTCGGGGATCTTGCCTTGTAGCATGATATCAACCCAAATGAAATTAACATAAATAAAAAATTCCTATATTGCAGGGGAATTCTAAAGCACTTGGAAAGAACTTTAAGATGAAATTAAGCAAATACATCAATATTTGAATTGATATATTTGACCTTAAAAAGACTTAACATACAATATTGATTCCATCTTATATATGAAATCTAAAAATGCCCCTTGTCTTGCAGGGGGATTTCTATTGTACCTTAAAAATATATTTGTCATGTATAATACTTTTTTAGGTATCGACCATTAATTGGTGGCATTAGTCTTTCACCCTTTAAGTTAATGACTTGGTATGCCCCTCCTTGATACACTTTCTCGATGACAAAAGGGCC